>JANHMN010000002.1:47928277-47965616 GCA_030674055.1 Rhabdomys pumilio
CACACACACACACACACACACACACACACACACACACACACACACACAAATCTTCCCGAATGGCTATGACTGCATGATGTGCTCGGAGAAGCTTTATTGCTGTCGTCCTGGGTGACAGTGGGTATAAGCTGAGGTTTGCAAGCCTATGAGGTTTGCTCTCATTTGCTTGATGACTTTGCCCTTCCCCCACCCCTCCCTCCTCTATGAGACTGTTTACCAGGAATCAGGAATGCTTGCTTCTCAACCTGCTTGTGTTAGGCCACTTGTGTTTGTGATCATAATCAGGAGATACATGCGATGAATCAGAGGGAGGAAGAGAGTGGTTTCTATGAGGACAGAATTCAAAGTGTGGGTATGACTCAATGAAGACGAAAACGCTAGGAAATGAATCTCTCAAACAGCATTTCCCTGCACTCAACTCCTCAGCATCTGCCACAGCGCCTGGCGTGTCAAGGCATTCATAATAAGAGCTTATAATTTCTGAGCCCTTACCACGTGTCAGACACTGCTAAGAGCTCTGCAGCTCTAGGAAGTCGGATCTATTTTTAACCTCATTACTGATGACGACACTGGAGATTCAGACAGGCGAGATCCTGGGTCTCTGACTCTGAGCCCTGCGCTCCTCTCTTTGGGTCACATGTCCTTGCTGAGTATCTAGATGAATGTGTGCATGCATTCGTGTGTGTGGAGAGGATTCAGAATGCGTGCATGCATGCATGTGTGTGGAGGGGATTTGGAATGCTTGCAGCTTTCTACCCTTTTGCCACTTGGAGACGTAACTGGCGGACCAGGTTAATGAAGGGAAGTCTCCATGGCAACGAAAGAAGGCAGAAGAACTATTTTCTTCTGAATGAGAAGCTGCTCCCTTCAGCCTTGCATAGAGAGTGGCTGGAGGGGGCTTCACACAGGTGTAGCTCTTTGATGAGGGGCAGATGCAGGGTCTCCTCAGCTGGAGGACAATAAAGCAAGAAGCTCCAGTGAGACTCAGCTCTTCCTTTTCCTCTGTGGAGGGGAGGGTTAGAAGAGAGTGATCCAGCAGTCCCCGTCCCCTGGCTTCTGCTTCCGCTGCAAAGCTTTCACTAGTTCTGCCCACCCCCAGATTTATCAAATCTCACAGAAAAAACAAAGACATCCAGCAGTTATGATGCGCAGAATGCTATGGACACAAAGAGCCAGGGATTATGGAATGTTCATGGGGTATTGGGACCTGAGCTGGGTTGGAGGTAGTGTTTCTGAGATATGTGGCCTTCTACCTGAGGCACTGGGTGGAGGGTGATGTCAGGAACACTGCCACATTCCTGGACTGACTGGAATGAGGCTGAGAGTAGCGGAGAGCATGCCTAGGATGAAGATCAGGACCAGAGACTTGAAGGTTAGGGCAGGAGCTTAGAATGGACCTGAAGAGAGTGATTCATCTGGATTTGAAGAGAACAGGTGACTGGAAATGTATTCCAATGAGGCCTTGCAAAGATTTGAGGCTATGATCTAAACAGGCAATGGACCAGTCCCCCTTAGCAGTGCAGCCTGGCCTCTTGAATCCCTTTGCTGTGTGCCATTTGACTCTCTGCAAAGTAATATATGGATACAGTAGCCAAGTGTGAAGTATCGAGATGGGCATGAAGGTCCTTTTCTGCCATTGTGCATCTGATCAGGAGAGAGAAAGGTCCCAAAGAGAAACCGTATTATAATGGGTAATTATAAAGTGACTCACAAGACCACTCACCAGGTCAAGGGTTAAATACAGCAGGGAGATCAGAGTCAGTGCCTGACCCTGGTGTATGTGGCCAAGGCAGTCCCTTTAAGCTGCTGTGTGACCAGAGAGAAATGGAAGAGGAAAAAAGTGTCTACATCTCTCTAAGGCTGGAATGGAAACAGGTTTGAGAGGGCCGCTGGCACTAGGAGTCTGGGTGGGGACTTTATAGAAAGCCAAGTTGCATCCAGTTTCTGACAGGTTGGCCTAGGTTTGTGGTCCTTTAAGGCAAGGACTTCTTATGGAAATCAGGACTTTTGAGCGTGCTGGATATCCCCAGGTTTCTGGCCTTCCTGGAGAAAGGAATAAAGGAAGGGTGGCTGGAGACACCCAAGGTCATGAAACCATTAACATTGATGTAGGAAACTCTGGTTGGTTTCTAGCCAGTTATAATGACTCCCTGTGGCAAAGTTACTGTATCTCTCTTGGACACACGTCAATGCCCAGAAGGGACTGGTGGTGGTGTGCTCAGAATCCTTTCATCTACCTTAAGGCTCTGGGAAAGAAGCGTGAGAGTTTGAGCTGGCCACAAGGTGGCGCCAAACACCATGCCGACACATTACGCTTTCTCTTCTAGTCCCCAAAGGGGATTCCTCAGGCTCCACATAAGCTCTGCCTGCTTCTCAGGACCCAGAACAGAGGCCCTCTAAAGGACTGGGGAAAGCCCCACCCCCAGCCAGACCTTAGCATGGAAGCAGAAGCTTGACGCTAGGAACTCCTCAGTTTCTCCGAGAACTGGGGTAACTCTCTTAGTTACGCCAAAGCTAGAAACCTTCTCCCAGACCCCAGAGGAGAGGAGCAGGGGAAAATGGAGATGCTAAGAGGCAGACAAGGTGGTCGGCACTACAGACACAGGACTGGCAATGGTGTCTTTGGGCCTCCCTCCTTTTCCCCTCTACTGGCTCCAGCCCTTTACTGCTGCCTGCTTTCTCCTCTCTCTCTCTCTCTCTCTCTCTCTCTCTCTCTCTCTCTCTCTCTCTCTCTCTCTCTCTCTCTCTCTCCCCACAGAAACATCCGTGGATCTTTTTCGTTGAGGTGGCACAAAAGCAAAGCCTGATGTAATCACTATGGGTGTCAGACAGGGGATCTGCTTCTACTGAGGAATGTGGACCCTGGAGTCTGTAGTGGCTAGGCTACCTTCCTTCCATCTTCCTTCCTTCTTCCCTCTCTGTCTGGAAATCCTCTGGGTGTCAGCTGCTGTCCTCCCCTCTGGTGGGATTATCTAGGCTTGCACAGGCCTCTTCCTGGGTGTCAGCAGACTGTTCCCTGCTTTGGTAGGATTATCTAGGCTTGCACAAACCTCTCCTCTACATGCAGTATGGACGTCTCTCTACTCCTCAATGTGGAGGGTGTCAAGAAAACCATTCTGCATGGGGGAACGGGAGAGCTCCCCAACTTCATCACTGGCTCCAGAGTGAGTATCTACCCCCAGAGAGGGTCCCCATGATTCCTTTCTCTGTTTCAGCTGTGCCCAGGGCATTACAGGGAGCCCTAATCCAGCCAGGCAGGCCTTTGCTGGAACTGCCCGTTCAGCACCCAGACTGTTTAGAGTTTATAAACAGGTCTTTTTGGAAGATTTCAGGGTAACTTTAGTGTGGGCTAAGAGGAGGGGTTGAGGAAATTTTCCAGAGTTCCAAATGTGAAGTGAGTAGGAAGGAACCTTAGGAGTTATGGAGTTTGTCCTCTTGTGTTTGATGGGTCTCTCAGGGTGGAGAAACACATCCCTGAACATTTGAGCTTATTGGAAAAGGAATTCCTGGCAGTTGGCTGTGAGAAATGGGTATAGGGTTTGCTGGAAAGGAATGTGTTTCTTGTTGGGACGTGTAGGTATTGGAGGAGGAGCTGAGACATCTTCTCTTATGAGATGTGGGTGAGCTGACCCCAAGGACAGCCTTGGTGGTTGGGTGACAGCTGCTGGAGCTGGGGAGGTTTGTCTACACCAGGGCCCTCTGTTCTGGGGACTAGGTGACCTTTCATTTCCGAACAATGAAGTGTGATGATGAACGCACGGTGATCGATGACAGCAAGCAGGTGGGCCAGCCCATGAATATCATCATTGGCAACATGTTCAAGCTGGAGGTGTGGGAGACGCTGCTGACCTCCATGCGGCTCGGTGAGGTGGCTGAGTTCTGGTGTGACACCATCGTAAGTAGTCTCATGGCTCTCTCTGTTCTGTTCCCTCACACTCTTCCCAGAGCCGTCAGGGTTCAGCAAAGTTAAGGTAAAACAAGATGCTTCAGGTGAAGAAGCCTCAATACCCATTCTCTGCCATTACAAACATGGCACCCAGTCCTTCAGACAAAGCAGGTCTTAAGGTGATATAGAGTATATGGTTGGCTCAGGGGCTGTGGGAGCATGTGGAGAAGGCACCCCTTTCTTTTTTGCTCAGCATCGTAAATCCTGGAGACACATGCCACTGGGCATTTCCCCCCTCCCTCTATTCCTACCAACTCTGTGACTCAGTTCATATTTATGTCACTCATAAAACATCTTTACTCCGGGCGGTGGTGGCGCACGCCTTTAATCCCAGCACTTGGGAGGCAGAGGCAGGCGGATTTCTGAGTTTGAGGCCAGCCTGGTCTACAGAGTGAGTTCCAGGACAGCCAGGACTACACAGAGAAACCCTGTCTCGAAAAACAAAAACAAACAAACAAAAAAAACAACAAAAAAACAAAAAACAAAAAACAAAAACCAAAAAAAAAACCCCCAAAAAACAAAAAAAACAAAAACCAAACCAAACCAAAACAAAACAAATAACACCAAAACCCACCATCTTTACAACTTCTTGCTTTGTGATTTGGAGGGTTAAGTGTTTCTTAGAGAAACTTTCAAACATGCAAAAGTCAAGAAACAAGTTGTTGAGTTCCTGCCACCTACAACCCTGTCTTGTATCCTCCTCTATCTGGGGAACTTTCTTCGTTGTCCCACATGGTGTGAGCAAATTTCAGACATCATGCCAACTCACATAGGAGCACTAGAATTTGATACTCTAAAACTACAGGACGTCACCCCTCCCCCCACCACCACACACCCAACCACAGCATCATTACTATATCTTTAGAAAACCCACAGTCCCTTCATGCTCCCTAATTGCCTGTCACAGTTAGGATTCTCTGACAGTGTCATTTACTCCATTTTACAAGATTTTATTTATAAGTATGCATGTGCATGTGTGTATCTGTGTGCATCCGTTCACATGAGCGCAGGTACCCAAAGAGTACTAAAGAGGGTGCTGGGTCCTCTGGAGCTGGAGTTGCAGATGGCTGTGAGCTGCTTGGCCTGGGTACTGGGAGCTGAGCTCAGTCCTCTGAAAGAACAACAGATGTTCTTAACGCTAATCCATCTCTCCAGTTCCCTGGTTTGTTCTTTATAAACGAGTGGCATTTCTGTGTTCAGGCAGGATCCAGGTTAGGTCAATGGGAGCATGGCTTTGTATCTCCTTTCTCCCTGGGGTCTTCTGCCTCTTCTGGGTCCTGTCAGGAACTGAGCTGCACATTTGGTTTCATCCGGTTGCTTCTGAATGTCATTGTCTGACATATTCCTTTATTTCCTGTATTTTTGAAAATGGGCTTTTAGCCTCAAGGCCTTGAAAAGATTCTAGTTCTTTCTTTCCTCTCTCCTTCTTACCCCCCATCCCTTATTGTTGTGCCAAGTTTCATGTAATCTAGGCTGGCCTCAGACTCCTGGTGTAGCTGAGAATGACCTTGAAGTTCTAACCCTCCTGCCCAGTTTCAAGGGTCCCAGGTACGCACCACCACATTTGGTTTATGTAGCACTAGAGATCAAACTGGGATTTGTGCAGGCTGGGCAAGCACTCGACCAATGGAGTCCCACCCCCAGTCTCTGTTTAAAGTCACAGATAGCACTGTGCACTTCTCACAGAGGTCCCCACTGTGCCTGCCTATCTCACGCAAGATTGAGATTGATGGGTGAGTTCAGGTGTTGACAAGCTGAGCTGTCTATCACAAAGCTCCCCCTGGATTTTCACAGTGGATGGTAGATAGATACTCTTTATTTCATGGGGAGCTAATGACCTTTTGAAAGAGCAGTTTGTAGAGAGACAGACTGCATTTGAGATGTGCTCTATTAGTGTGAGGTGACCTGGGAGGGCCTTTCTCGTCTTGCCATCCTTTCTCCTTATCTGTAAATGAATGAAGACATGTCCAGGGATATTTTGGGAACCACAGAATATGATATAAATGAGCAGAAGTCACAGTATTTATACGGTGATTAAAAAAGTAGAAATTATTTTGAGCTAGAAGAATGTTGAAGATTCACACCTCCATTTTACTGAGGAGTCTTTCTGTGGGTAAGATTCTGAGAGGGGAATTAACCTGCTCTGGTTCAAATATGTTGAGGGGCAGGATCCAAGTGGGGTCCTTAGCCTTTCTGTTGGATACACGCATCTTTCAATAAGGCCAGACTACAGTGCCAACCAATAGGGATGCCGCGTAACACACTACTCCTGGGTGTTCCTCAGGACACAGGAGCCCAGTGTCTTTTCTTTGCAGCAGTCTCAGTTTTATCATTTTTAGCTTAATGTCCTTTAACTTAAAAAAGTGTGTGTCAATTCAAGACTTCATCCAGTTGGCTTATTCTGTGATATGTTAGTTTAGAACCATCTCTCTTGCCTTTGCTCTCAGAGGCACTCTAAATTTGTGAGACCCCTGTGTACCTACGTCAGGCATTCTGTTCTATAAGGCCTTGTCACCAGCAAGAGTCCCCCACCAATCATGCTCCTCAGGGTAGGCTACATGAACAGAAGGCTGCTAATAAGATCTTGATTAGTTGATTGACTTGATGTTTGCAAAGTCCCAAGCTGCTGCTCCCTCCAGGAGCTGTCCTGTGACTCTGTGGTCTTCTGGCCACTTCAGCAGTCATGGGATGTACATCTCATAGTGGGCAAGTTTTAGACATAGTGACTGTTGGTTTTCTCAGTGCTCTTGGCCTTCATGAATACTGCGTATGTGTCACTTTTCCACTTATACAGTCGTACTTTATCTACACAACCATCCACCCTCCCACTTCTACTCAGGCATGATTTTATTTATCCTTCTATTCAACCAGTGTTCAGTCAAAATCCATTCTTTCATCATTAAACCTCCAACACATCCATCCATCCATCCATTCATCCATCCATCTATCTATCTATCCATCCATCTCATCCAGCCCATCCATCCATCCATCCATCCATCCATCCACAAGTTCTCCTACCCAGGTCTCAATGCAATGTTCCTTCACAATCAAGACTTTTTGTTTTTGCCTGTGTGTCTGGACATGTGTGGTCAGAGGTCATGAACAATCTCAGATGGTCTGCCTCACCTTCCACTTTGTTTGAGAGAGACTCTTGTTGCACTGTGCTGAGTATACCAGCTGGCCTGTGAACTTCCAGGGACTCTTCTGTCTCTGTTTTCCATCTGCCTGTAGGAGCACCAGTATCGTAGATGCACTGCCTACCACACCTGCTTTATGTGGGCTCTAGGGATTTGAACCTAGGTCCTCCTCACACCTGTGTAACAGGCACTTTCCCCGATGTACCATCTCCCTGGCACCCATAATCCAGGTTCTCACCACTAGATCTCTACACTATCCTGTTTCTCCTTGTCTCCCTATGATCTCTTCTTCCTCCCCATCTTCCTTATATTATCAAGCTTTTACTGGGCTCCCGACTTGGCCTATTCTGTGTTAGGAATGATACAGGTGGTCTCCAACCCGGGAGGAACTGAGTTGTGGAGGAGCAGACCCTTAGCCAGTTAGAGTGAAAGGCAACCAGGGCAGGGCATGGAGAGTAAGGGAAGAGCACTTTGGGGGTCACAAAAGGCAGGAAGCTAACTAACTGCCTTACAGTCTTGGGGGGAAACTTCTTCAAGTAGGTGACATCGGGTCTTAAAGAGGGCGTAGGAGTTCACACTGTGTGTGGACTAGATCTATGTCAACTTGACCCAAGCCAGAGTCATTATGGAGGAGGGAATCTCAACTGAGAAAATGTGACTAGATTGGCCCATCGGGCATTTTTATGATTGTTAATTGTTTTGGGAGGACTTAGGCCATTGTGGGTGGTGCCACCCCTGGGCTGGTAGTGGCAGGATATTGGGCTCTGGACTCCAATACAGCTCTGTACTAACTTGTTAGTACTCTGTGTTTAAATGCTGGCAACCAACTTAAAAAGCAGACCTTCAAACTTAACACACTTTTGTGGACAAGTGATTCATATGCACAGGGGTAATCAAGCTGGAATCAGTTGTCTGAGACACTGCAGGTGGCATCTTCCAGTGCAGACAGGGCCCTTGGCCTGCACCCGACTCTGGCCTCAGAGCAAAGAGGAAACCATAGTTCTGAGCTCCCTGATTGGCTGAATCCTTAGATGTCCCAAGAGTGACAGTGGCCGTGCCTATCACCTGTAACTTAGAAGGAGGGATCCAGGATCCCTCTCTTTCTCAAAGTTGCTGCTAGGAGACTAAAGACCTGCCTTGTCCCCAACTTGTTCTTGTCTCCTGGATTCTATTCTGTTCCTGATGTCATTCTATAACCCTGGGCATGGGATGGGGCACTGAGCCTCCCAGGCTGACAGGTGTCTAGTAGAATTCAGCCTTTGTCTGAGGTCCTGCTCAAATAGCACCAGTGGGTTTCTTCTGGAAGCAAGTGAATGGGACCTTGGTGCCCCTCCCTTATCCTAGCCTTAATCCTCAGGCACCTGCCATCTGGCCTTGCCTCTCAGAAGGCATCTGGGCTAATTCAGGTCAGTCGGGGTAGGGGAAGGTGACCTTCAACCCTCAGCTTCTGTCTTTCCTACCAGTGGCAAGGGACTAGAATCTTTCTGTAGGGACCTGAGCATTAAGGCTTCTAAGAGGTGAAGGCAGGGCGACTTCACCTCTGTGGACAGGGGCTCTGAGGCCCAACCGGAAAGTTGAAGCTTGGCATGGAGCAGGTCTTGCTGAACCCCAAGGGCCAACTCTGCACTGGATGCAGCTGGATCAGACCAGACATGAACCTGCACTGTCACATTTGATGGTTCTACGACCCTGCTCACTCCACTGCTGCATGCTGGGAGCCTTGGGCTTGTGAGGCTCAAGGGTTCCTTGGCGGGGAAGAAATGTGTTATATTGTCCACAAGGCTATAAACAGGCAATGTGTGACTAAAAGCACAGCTTGGGGAGGCAGGTTTGAATCTTGTCTGTGTCATGCCGAGCTGTGTGACCTTGAGAAAGTTGCTTAACCTCTCCAGACTCTTGTTCTACATCTGCAGCACAAGGATAACCACGTGGCTCCTTTGATGGGTGGTTATGAGGACAAGAGGTGCCGAGAGATATAAGGCAGTTGGTGATACATCTAGAAATATGGTTATTCGGGGGGGGGGTAGGGGGTGTCCTAGGACATCAGCGTTCTGTTGTGAGGGTTGTGGCATGGGCTGGGTGTGGCCTGGTAGGCTCTGACAGCTGAGGCACCCCCTCCATATCTCTACAGCACACAGGGGTCTACCCTATGTTGTCCCGCAGTCTGCGGCAGGTGGCTGAGGGCAAGGACCCCACAAGCTGGCATGTGCACACGTGCGGGCTGGCCAACATGTTTGCATACCACACGCTGGGTTATGAGGACCTGGATGAGCTGCAGAAAGAACCACAGCCTCTTGTCTTCCTGATTGAGCTGCTGCAGGTAGGAGCCAGGTGTCAGAAGGGATGCTTCAGACCCCCTATCCCATGCCCAGTTCACATGTTTCTATAGAAAATAAGAGGCTAGTTAGGGACCCCAGCAGAACTGAAAGTTGCAGAAACAGCTCCTCCCCGCTCCCCACCAGGCAAAAAGCTCATTCAAAACCAATGTTTGAAAACAGATTTAATTTCATTTTGAAGCATTTTTATTCAATTGGTCATATGCTTCCATTTCTGCAAAATTTAGAGTTGCAGCCTTGGTCCCTGTGATTTGTGGCTTTGGACTTGGGTCTTGCACAATATGAGATCCTGCATGGATCTGGAAGAACCAGCCTCAAAGTCAAGGCCAGGACAGGACAGGACTCAGTTCATGAGCAAAGTTGAGGCTCAACCGGAGGGCTGAATGGGGAAGTGAAAAAGAGCAGTTGTGTCTGTACACTGAGCCAGAACGTCCCTTCCAAGACGCTCTCTGTAGCTACTACATGTTTGTGTTATTACGATGATAAATTCCCACCAGATGGCAATAAAAGTGTCTTGTGCTAACACAGTGAGTACTCATGACAATTTTCCAAGTTTTGAAAGCAAACTTTCTTAAAGAAAGGAGTGTTTTCATAATTTGCCCAAAGTCACTGACTTGCTTAGGGCAGGAATGGGCCTTGTTGCCTCTTTGCTCTGTCCTCAAGGTCTTAACCAGCAAGTCCTACTCTAGTGTGGTGCCTCACTATGGGACATAGCAAATCCCTTCAGAAGGACATTGCAGGCCATCTTGTCTGGTCTTCGCCCGGCTAACCTGCAGCTCCTGGTCTAGGTGGAAGCCCCAAACGAGTACCAGAGGGAGACGTGGAACCTGAATAACGAGGAGAGGATGCAGGCTGTGCCTCTTCTTCATGGAGAAGGTAACAGGCTCTACAAGCTGGGCCGCTATGATCAGGCCGCCAGCAAGTACCAGGAGGCCATTGTGTGCCTGAGGAACCTTCAGACCAAGGTGTGAGGCTACCTCTGGCTGGGTGGGCTGGGATGAGCCTTAAGCAGCAGGTGGCTGAGCTTCTGCCCCGCAGGAGAAGCCCTGGGAGGTTGAGTGGCTGAAGCTGGAGAAGTTGATCAACACCCTGATCCTCAACTACTGCCAATGCCTGCTGAAGAAGGAGGAGTACTATGAGGTGCTGGAGCATACCAGCGACATTCTAAGACACCACCCAGGTACAGCTCTGGCAGGGGTGAGGGGTTGGGGGTAGGGGTGAGGGTTTGGGAGTGGGGGAGTAGGAGTGAGGGTGAGGGAGCCGAATGGAAGTTGAGTAGATGGGGTAGCCAGGTCTCAGCCACCTTGGAAGGCCTCAGTAGACCTTTCCCACCCTGTGAGGCATGGAAGCTTGTCTTCTGCAGTCTTCTTTTCACAAGCCTGCAGCTGTGTCGTATGTGCTTCTGGAAGGGTGATGTTTTGTGGAGGGAGGTGTTTGTTTCTGACTGAGGCCAGCCATCTAGTCCAGGCTCACTTGGAACCTGTGATCCTCTTGCCGCAGCCTCCAAACCTGGGGTTTACAGGTGTGTGTCATTAGACCAGTCTTTCTGGAGGTGGTTTTTAAAATCGTATGTATTTTATGTTTTTTCAAATGTGCATATGGCTGTGTATTCCATGAATCTGGGAGTAGCAGCCAGGCTCTTCATGGAGGCCGGCAATCTAGAGAAAAATATGAAGTCACCCTGAAAGCAGGTCTCCGGCAGTATTGGAGAAGGCGCTTGACTAGTGCTAAGTACGATCACCAGCACACGCTTGCTCCATGCACCTCCACCCTTATTGCACTGAACCTCACAGTCACCCAGATTGGTCAGGTCTGAGGACAGGTTGTGATGGTGACAGTCCTCAGTGGGAACAGTGTAGAGCTCTGAAATTGAAATCGGTTACAGGATTGGGGAAGAAACCAAGGCTCAGTAGCCTAATGCCAGAGCTTTCTGGGACTGGCTGGGTGGGTGCAGCGCGCGCTTCTTCCCTCAGGAATCGTGAAGGCCTACTATATGCGCGCACGTGCTCACGCGGAGGTGTGGAACGCTGAGGAGGCCAAGGCGGACCTGGAGAAAGTGCTGGAGTTGGAGCCATCCATGCGCAAGGCGGTGCTCAGGGAATTGCGGCTGCTGGAGAGCCGCCTGGCTGACAAGCAGGAGGAGGAGAGGCAGCGCTGCAGGAGCATGCTGGGCTAGGCTGGGCTGGATTCCACTGGGTTAGACTGGGTTAGGTTGGGTCGGAGCTGCGGGTTGAAGCCCTGGGCGGAGGGCTGGAGCTATGGACGGGGGCCCTGTACTCACACTGCTCCCCTTGCTGCAGGGTGCTCCAGGGGAGGTGTCTTTAGCTACCACGAGGCTGGCAGTGACTTCTCTGCGTTCCCACACCCTGTGAACCACCCGTGGAGCAAGCATAGATTGGCCGTCCCTGATTCAATTAACTAGGACTTTGATGTCACTTTTTAGCACATATTCGTATTAAATCACATTCAGACTAGTGTCTGAGAGCTGGGGATATAACTCAGCGGTAGAGTGCTTGTGTAGCAAACCTGGAGCCCCGGGGCTGAGCTCCGACATAAATAAGTAGATATACACATAAACAAATGCATTTTGTGAGATCAAAGTTATAGATGCCCATGGAAAATCAAAACCCCTCCCTCCTCCAAACCCCAAATTATCAAAGGGCACAGGACAACTACCATTCCTTAGCTCAGGTGTAGTAACCAAAGTTATTTTAAATTAATTTTTTATAAAAGGTTTATTTAGTTTTATTTGTGTGTGTCTGCCCCCCCCTCTCTGCCACATGTATACATGTGCCCAAGTAGGTCAGGGGAGGGCTTTACAGTGGTTGTAACTTAAGCACTGGGAACCAAACTCGGGACCTCTGGAAGAGCAATAAGTGCTCTCAATTGCTCAACCTTCTCTCCAGTCCCAGCTTGAAAGTGTTTTTAATTAACACTCACAGTATCTTCATTATGATGTTTTCAAACAAAATTAGGCTTTTAAAAAAATTCTCTCCCTACCCTATCCATCATGCCCATTTGTATTTTTTTTGACATTTTTTCTCAATCTCCACACAAGTCTCCATTCCAGCCTCTTGTATCATGTACCAGTGTTGCTTACAAATGGGCTTCCCCCCTTTCCTGGGCTTGGGTAGCTGTATTTTGGGATTTCTGATTCTCCTGGTTCTTTTTTTTGTCACTTCATAGATAGAACCCCTCCGAATGTCATTGACCTTGGTGGCTCTGGGGACTCCTGGAAGAGAGCGATAGCATTCACTGTGCCCCTCCCTCCTCGAGGGCGTGGTCTATTTTTCCTCCCACCATGCTTGTGGTTAACATTCACCCTTAGCTCTGCAAACAAATGAGGTCTGCACTCTCTGCTCTCTAGGTTGACTAGAACATCTGAAAATCAATAAACAACATTTACATGATTGTGGCTGTACCCGTGTGCTACCTGCTGACTGGCTTTGATTGCAGTTTTTCCAATTCTTCGATCCCCAGGCCACCCTAATGAGGACGCTCCTGGCATCTAGGTCTCAGGGTCAGCCCTCCTAGCCCAGGAGGAAAGGTTGGGCTTTTTTTTTTTTTTTAATTGACTCGAGTCTGAGTCTTGTAGACTACCTGCGCATCTAGGGTGAGCAGGAACAGGAGAGGACAGAGAAGGGACGTTGTGACCTGCAGAGGCACAGCAGGGAGTGTCCTGAGGCCATAGAGTCCTGAGTTGTGGAGTGGGAGGGAGGACAGAAGACCTCCACCCCCGCCCCCCCAGCAGTGCTGCCTGGGAGAAGCCTGGATGGTACACACCACCAAGTGCCTGGGTGGCAGCTCTGAAGGGGCTGAGGTACCTAGCAAGGAGCATATTGAAGGGCCAGGAATGATGGCCCCAGACTCCCCCTTTCCTCTCTTTTCTCTCATCCCCACTTTCTCTCCTCTCTTTCCTTTCCCCCTTTCTTCTAGTCTCTCCCCTCCCTTCCTGGTGGTTTTGTTTTGTTCCTTGTTTTTTTGTTTTGGATACAAGGTCTCACTATGTAACAATCCTCCTACTTCTACTTTCCAAGTGCTGGCATTTCAGACAAGATTGCCTGGCATGCTTCTCTGTTTGGTGTCCCCTCCGTTGCCTTTCCTTCTGCACAGACAGGATCTCATCCACACAGATTCCCAACATGACCCATGTCCCAAAGCATCTTAGGGCCCTGCCTACTGGTTCTGTCCTGACTTCCTAAGTGGGGATCTTCTCTTCTGATGCCCCAGCACGTTTACAAGCCCAAGAACAAAGAAGGCTGGGGCCTAGGGCACCTGTGAACTACAGTAGGAGGCACACCGAAGAAAGTCCTGTTTTCACTGTACCCAAAGATGAGGAAAGGACAATGGAAGTCTTTTTTTTTTTTTTTTTTTTTTTCTTTTCTTCACTAGTGAAGAGGGTGTGGTGATGGGGGAGTGGCAGAGATGCAGCCAGCTACCCATCCAGGGCTCTGATGCTTGTCTAGGCTTCTTTAAGTGCTCTGGAAACTGTCTTCTCTGAGGTCCTGGCTGGAGGGATTTTGAGGGGGTGGGTATATCCCACAGGTAGCCTTCAGAGGCTCCTTTCACAGAATCTAGCCAGAGGGTGCCATTTCTGAGAGGCCAGCAGGGGGCACCAGACAACAAGCAGCTTGAGGTGCTTGGGAGTCTGATGCCATTCATTCTCTACCTCCCCTGACCATTCTTGATGCCTGCAGAGTGATCACATCCAAGAGGACACTTAGAACCATAGAACGAAGATCACTGGAAGACTAGGGACCCAGGAACAGCCTGGTTCCCACCGGCTTTATAAACTCTGGGAAACTGAGGCTTAGCGTGTGGCCAGAATCAGCAGATCCCAGAGGAACACTCTGGTTTCCCACTGCTGACTAGAACTTTCTGTGCTACTCTGGGCTGCTCAGCAGCTGGTCCATTCTGGGAAAGGTGGATTAAAAATGGAAAAAAAAAAGTAAAACTTACACAATGAAGGGAATCTGCCGATCAGGAGCCTTTGCATGGGAATAGCTAGAAAGGCCAAGATTTATGTGGGTTCCTCAGCCATGCTCCCTCTGAGAATCAACTGCTTAGTTAGGCATTTGGGCCAGGTGTGAGCCACGGCTTGAACTGTGCCCTACACTGTAATGGGTGATGACCCAGTGACCAGAGAGTGATGTGGGTGTCGGTGGGTTTCTCCCATCTTCTTCAGGTACCTTAGGCCTTATAGCTGCTGTACTATATACAGTGGCTAAAATGACAAAGCTCTCCTGGGTTCTGAGGGCATAAGTCCTCCAATGGCTCAGCCTGTAACCTGTCTGGACTTTCCTGGGAGACTCTTGACTTTACCAACTTCTAGAGACCCCTGTGTTTCTCAACTTTTGGTCCCCTCTTCACATTCCAAGCCAGTTGGGGAGTATCTTCTAGTCTCTGTGTCTCTATGGTTTGTCACCATCTCTGTGCTTCTGACCATCCTGTCTCCCTCTTATGGGACTCTTGGAATGATGCTGGGACTACCTGGAAAGCCTAGCAGATGGTCTCTACCTTGGTATTCTTGCCTTGACCATACCTTCACAGTCTGTGGTATCATGTAAACCATATGCAGGCTCTGGAAACGGGGACTTGATCATGACTGGGGGACACCACCCATCTCACCTCAGTTAGCTGCTTGTCACCATATACTGTGCTCTGTGTCCTGAATGCTCTCCCTCCCAGGGGTTTTGTAGCTGGAAGCACCCTGTTGGATCTAACCTTGATCCACTGATCTGTGAGTGATGGCATCAGACTGATCTGTGAGTGGAAGCCATTTGGAGCTCTCCTCACTTCCCACCTCTTCCCTGAAGGCAAGCACTCCGGCTTATTTCCCATGCCCTGAGTCTGCGCAGCTCCTGGCCTAATTTCGACGCTCTGTTCCTTCTGCTGTTCTCATTAGTGAGAGACTGTGATGAGCAGGGAATCTCACCTTCCCTCTCACCACCAATAAAAATATCATCTGAGGATAAGCCTGAGTGCTTGTGTTTCCTCAGCGATATCAAGGCTGGCGGCCCCCACTGACAGCACTTTTGCAGGGTAGAGGTGGGGTGTATGTGTGATTGATATGTCTCCCTCAGTGAGAACCATGGTCACTCCTTGAAAAACTCATATCCACGATGCCTTGTAAAACTTACTAGTTCAGCTTGCTGCTGTGTAGAGGGGGAAACTGAGGCCCTGAAACGAGAGCCTAAGGTAAAAGCAAAAAAGTCTGGCAGGACAGCAGGGGTGGGGGAACTGGGTATTTACTGGCATCTGGTGTGGTGTCATCATCTCTGTCAACCCACTCGTGATTTTTAGTTCTTTTTTTCCTTTTTTTCAGATAACAGCATTTCTGCTCAGGTTTTGGATGCTGTCATTGCTAGTGTGGGGAAGTCAGAGGACAACTTGTCAGTCTGTTCTCTCCTTCTACCACGTGGGGCCTGGGGATCGAACTCAGGCTGTCAGACTTGGTGTCAAGGGTCTTTTCTTACTGAGCCATCTTGATGGACTGAACTTCTTTTTAAAATTTTATTTTACTTTTAATTATGTGTCTGTGTCTGTGTGGAAGTATGTACACATGAATGCAGATACCTTTGGAAGCCAGAAGTGACAGACTCCCTGGAACTGGAGTTATGGGCAGTTGTGAGCTGCCTGACATGGGGACTGGGAACCAAACTTGGGTCCTCAGCAAGAGCTGCATGTGTTCTTGACAGCTGAGCCATCTCTCACACTCTCCTTTTAAACTTTATTTTGTATTAATTTCTTATTCTTGTAAAACCATCATTCTTGTCCTCTCCTACCTTCTCCCCCTCTCTTTCTAAGATTTACTTTTATTGTATGTGTCTAGATGTTAGCCTATGTGTATATCTGAGTACTTATTTGTGCCTGGTACTCACAGAGGCCAGAAGTGAGCGTTGGATATCCTGGGGCTGGAGTTACAGATGGTGGGTAGCTGCCATGTGGGTGCTGGGAACTGAATCCAGATCAAGCTCACTGGCTGGAAACAAGAGCAGCAGAGCTCTTAACTTCTCTAGCCCCTGTCTCTCATTTCTTATGAGCCTCTGGCTTGAAGCTTCCCAAGACAGGTTGCTGTCAGTCAGCTCTCCAGCCCTCAGAAGGGGAAGGGAGACACAGAGTCTATCTGGCTGGGGTCATGACTACAGGCCTACTAGTCCCTTCCGGTGTAGCTAATGAGGCATCCAGACCCTACGTAGGGAAGGCAGAGGTTTGTTTTTGTTTTTCAAGACAGTGTTTCTCTGTCTAGCTTTGGCTGTCCTGGAACTCTCTCTGTAGACCAGGCTGGCCTTGAACTCAGAGGCTTGTCTCTGTCTCCTGCCTGCTGAGATTAAAGGTGTGCAGCAGCACCAAGAAGGCCGAGGTTTGGGAATTTGAGTTCCACAAAGCTTGGTGGTGGATGGAACCCGCTAGCTCCCTCTTTCTGCAGATGGCTGTAAATACAATTTCTGCAGCTGCTCAGCCTGTCAGTGAGCGACTGCTCTCCGCAGATGCGTTCATGTTTATTAGAAAAAAAAAAATAGTGTGGACTTAGACGTCTTCCCACCATTGTCATAAGAACACAGGTACCAGAATTAAATAGTCAGGAGCTTTGCTTGCTAGACCTCCATTTGTGTTCAGCTGGGTTCTGGGCTGTAGGATTGGAGAGGTCCTTCACCAAGGTTTTCCATAGTTCAGCTTGCAGACAGAGGCAGAGATTGGCATGGCCACACCTCTTTTCTAAGCATCCATCTTGAGTCTTCCCTCTCTTTAGCCTTTTCTTTTTTCACCCAAGAAGGGAGAATTGTCTTGGTGGTTTTTAAGGCCTTGCCTCATGATGAAAGAGGTGAGCTTGAGACCCAGGGGAGCCAGGGGTGTAGGCTGCTCCAAGACTGAAGGTCTGGGAACCAGGAGAGTTGCTGTGTAATCCAAGGTCTGGGAGTCAGGACAGCTGGAGTGTAAGTTCTATGCCCCAAGCCTGAGGCAGGCAGGCGGGAGGGAGGGAAGGTGGACTTGTTTGTTCTAGTTAGACCTTCAGCTGACTGGCTGAGACCCATCCACAGGAGGAAGACAATGTGCTATGCTCAGTTGGCTGATTTAAATGTCAACCCATCCAAAATGCCCTTAAGATGAATGCCAGGGATAATGTCCACCAAACATCCAGGCACCTGAGGACCCATTTAAGTTGGTGCAAGAATGTCACCTGTCAATTCTGGAGGCCAGATGCTGAATACCAAGGTATCAGTGGGTGTTTTCTCTAAGGCTCAGAGTGAGAAGATCTCCCTGGGCCTGTCTCCTGTGTTCGCATTCACCAGTTGTCTTGAGTTCTAGACACATCTCTGTCTCCACACTTTCTTTTGAGAGCATTCTGAAGGTCCACACATGACCAGACAACTTGTCTTTCATGCTGCCTGGGACAGAACAGGATAGATTATTCAGAGTAGGCTGGACATGGGGCTGGTCTATGGTCTGTCTAGGTGAGAAGGGGGGGGGGTTCGGTGGGGGAGCCTATATATACCAGGATGTCTTAGGAGAAAAAGTGTAGGTGGTCAGGCAAAGCCATATCTAGAGGATCTTAGAAACCAGTGAGGAGTCTCTGAGAAGAGAAAAATGATCAAATTAGCTTTTTAGAAAGATCTTTCTGTGGCAAGTTTGAGCTTGTATTGAAAGAGAGAAGCAAGCTTTGAGACTCCTGCAGTAGTTCAGGCAAGAAATAGTGTTGGAGATATGGAGGGGCCTAAGGGAAGACGCTGGTGAGGTGGGTGCAGCTAATGTGATGGAGAGGCTTGGAATGGGCTATTGCAGTTGTATAAAACACCGTAGGCAGAATCCCAGCCTTCTACCCTTAACCTATGCTGTCTACCTGAGATACGTGCAGTGCTTACTAGTTCCCAGGAGATGGCAGGCAAGGAATTGAAGAAGGCACCTCTGACTGATTTGCATAGTTCTCATGCTGACCAGGTCAGAAGAAGCCTTGAGTCATCTCCGTTGGCCCAGGGATTCCATTTTGAAGGACAGGGCTCGAAGACATCCAGTTCTGACTCTAGACAGTACCAAGGGGACAGAGTCAGTGACAGCCAGATGATGTTGGGACCCTGTGCCTTTCTCTCCAGAAGAACACCATTCATTAAAGCAGTTTATAAAACAAAGGGGGCTGGGACTAGGGGTCCCTGGTTAAGGTAGGAGGAGGAGAAGTGTCCTCTGGGCTGGACTTCCTGATGGTTTGGAGGGATTGATTTTCATTCTTGGTGTCCCAGACAGATGAATCTGTCAAGGCTTCCTGGGGTTCTGTCTTCTGACTAGGCAAAGAAGAGTCTCACCTTTCAGCTGGAGCACAGCTTCCTGCTCCTCTTTCTAGTTTATCTATATTTTATTTTTACAAACCTCGATACTGGTGTCTGTGGTACCTGTACAGGTCTAAACTCCCACCACATTTTGTTGATGATAATCATTCTGACTGGGGCAAGAAGGATTCTCAAGGCAGTTTCAGTGATTATTTTCCTAACGGCTGAGGAAGCTGAACACATTTTCCGTAGTTATGGACCATTTGACGTTCCTGTTTTGAGAAGATGTGTTCATTTCAGCAGCTCGTTCGTTCGTTTACCGGATGACTGTGTTTCTGGAGCTTTTCTGCTGAGCCGCCCCTCCCCAAATCATGTTCCTCAAGTAGCCTGCAGAGGGCACTGTTGCATGCTGGCATTTTGGACCTTTATGAAGCCTGAACTGTCACTGTTCAGCTGATTTTTATCTTTTCAGCTCTTTACAATGTATCTCCCACTTTGTGGTTAGAGGTTTGATGGTAACCCATTCAGAGCCAGGGTTTACAGCAGCAGACTCACTGGCTGCAGACTTGAGCTGCCATTCCTAACGTTCCAGCCTCTCACAACTTGACCTGCAGTGTTGCCCTCCCAAACATTCCCCTCTGCATGGTGACATACTAGTGACTTCCAAAAACTATGTGTAACTGTCCATCTTTGGTTCTCTTGCCTCCAACAAAGAGTCACTGTTGCCAGTCTGTGTTACATTGTCTATAAATCACTGGTGATAATGACCAACCAGGGGTCCCCTCAGATACCATGTCAGAGGCACCTGTCCTCTGTCTCCACATCTGGAGCCAGGATAGAATGGAGGCTAAAGAACAAGGGATAGTTAGACAAGCCTGGGTTCCTAACCCAGCTCTGAACATTTACTAGCTGCATGGCTGTATACACACACACACACACACACACACACACACACACACACACACACCCCATTTTAAATCTAGATGCCTTAGGAGAAAGAACATGATGTGATGTTTGTTTCTCCAAGTCCGGCTTATTTCAATCTCTGGTTCCATCCATTTCCCCGAGAATGTCATGATTTCATTTTTCTTCACAGCTGGATAAAATTCTACCGTGCATACGGGCCACATTATCTTTATCCAGTCATCTGTTGATGCACACCTAGCTTGGTGCTGTTTCTTGAATAGGGCAGTAATGAACATGAATGAGCAGATTCCTTGTGTGTTGTGGTGTCTGTTTACCCAGTGGCAAAGCTGGGTCATGTGATAGTTCTATTTTTAGCTTTTTAAAAAACATATATTTATTTAAGATGGGAGAAGGAACTTGCCACAGCACTTGTGGCAGTCAGGACAACTTGCAGGGGTTACTTCTCACCTTCCAAAAGACAGTGGTTAAATACCACAAAGTCAATGGCAATACGTTACCAGTGCATGCTATTAGGCCTAAGGGCCTCACCCATCCTCCTGAGGGAGTGTGCTGACCTACTCCCCTTTCATACAACACAATTTTTTAGTTTTTTCCCCCCAGAAACTTCCATATTGACTTCTATAATGGTTACATAAGTTTACATTACAATGAGCTGTGTAATTTTGTACAATTTGCTTAACATCTCTGAGCTACTGTCTCATTTGTACTCAGTAGTCTGTGATTTTTGCTCTTTTATTGAAGTACCTTGATAGAATGACCATTGTAATATACAGTGTCTGCTTGGTTACAGTGACCAAATGCCCAGCTCTCTGGAGTCCCTTGTGAGCTCACCTTGCCACACCTAGCACCCCTAGCCCTCTATCTTCTCAGGGTCCTCTGTATTCTCCACTCCGTAGCTTTAGGTGAGAGCGAATATCTCAGCTCCCTGCTCTGCCAGCTCCAGAGAGAGGGAGATCCAGCTATGTGGCCCTAGAAGCTGCCACCTGCACTGTCAGTGTGCAATCTTTCACTATTGTCCCCTTTCTGTGATAATATTCCAAGCGGCCAGGGCACAGCCTTTAGTTCTTCCATAGCTTCTGTTTAGGACCCCTCTGGGGGAGCTTGAAGCAAGGCGAGTGACATGGACTCCCAGCTTGGTAGTCATCCTGTTAGTGACTTCACATCTGTCTATTAGAAAGGCTGCTCTTTCCTGTTTTGGGAAGTCACAGCTCTGACTGATTGTGTGTGTGTGTGTGTGTGTGTGTGTGTGTGTGTGTGTGTGTGTCCACTGCATAGGAGCTCCCAGCAGGCTGCTGTCCTGGGATTCAGTGTAATTTTGTACGATTTGCTTAACATCTCTGAGCTACTATCTCATTTGTACACAGGAGTCTGTGATTTTTGCTCTTTTATTGAAGTACCTTGATAGAATGACCATTGACATAGAACTGGCCTGACATTCAGAGGGAAGATCCTTAAAGACATCCTTTGGCCCTGCAAGAGCAGGAGGCTTGGAAGAGGCTGGTGCTCACATTGTGAGGCATTCACAGGAGATATTTGGGCCAAGAGGACTGGCCCTCCTCCCCAGGGTGTGGTGGTTTCTCACTAGCAGCTTCTTCTCCCAAGGGGACCAAAGTGAGGCTCTAGAGTCAAGTCACTATGAGAGGGATGAATTTTTGAAAGGATGCATTGTTAGGTCATTTGTTTTTCAGATGGTCTATGTAGCTCAGGCTGTAGCTCAAATGTTCTATGTAGCCAAAGGTAATGCAGGACTAAACCCAAGGCTTTTTGCCCATAAGGTAAGCTCTCTGCCCACTGAATTTTGTATGCAGCCCCTATATGAGGTAATATTTATAGCCTATCTGGTCTAGGTGCTGAGGCTTTTGGTGTATCAGTTGAGAAGGAGTGAGACTGAGACTGTTTCTTGGTCTCAGTGGAATTGTGGGATCCTGTGGGGAACTGGTCCAGGTGAATAGCCCAACAGCTCCCCACCTGGAGGGGAAAGTAGCTTTATATGAACACAAATATATGGAAAAGTTATTGAGACAGTCAGTTATTCCAGCCATCAGAGGACAAGGCTAAGAATATTGGAAGTTTGATGTCAGCCTGGTTGATACAGCAAAAACAAATGAAGAAATCATAAAGAAGGCCAGGGAAGGTAAGAGGCATCAGGGGCCCCCTGGACAGGACACTTGAGCGATCTGTAGCAACATCAGAATGATAGAGAGTTTAGGAGACAGTGCAACTGCCGATAAGCATTGGAGGGAGTGGGGGTATCCATGGGTTTGTAGATGTCTCCATGGAGAAGGGGAGCTCTTAGCCAACTAGTCACTTTGTGGGGCAGACTTGCTTGTGGGGAGGGAAGGGAGGTAGGGGAGCAGGGAAGGACAAGAGGGTGGGGTTGGGAAGGACACACACAAGTGATCTGATCCTAACCATTGTTTGATAAAAGGGACTTACTGACCACGAAGCAGCTGTTCGCCCAGGAGCTTCTGGGTCATTCTCCTGTGTGCACCTCCCATCACACCATACGGATGGGGCGGTTACAACACTCACCTTCACACTCACTTTCTGTGCAATTTGGGTTGTCAGGCTTTGGTGGCAAGTGCCTTTACCCATTGAACCATGTGGTGTCACTTTCTGAGATACCCCTTTCCTTGTGAGGCGATGAGTCCCCTTGTCAGGCCCTCCTTACTGGAAGCACCTCTGGTATCCACTGCTGGGAACCCTCTCCTCTCTTTTCACCATCTAGCTCAGCCACTTCTTTGGGAGCCCAGTCCCTGTTATTGAGGAATAGTGAAACTCTCTATGGTGGTCTGAATGAAAACGGTCCCAACAGGCTCATACGGAGTGGCACTATTAGGAGGTATAGCCTTGTTGGAGTGGGTGTGACCTTGTTGGAGGAAGTGTGACACTGAAGGTGGACTTTGAGGTTTCAAATGCTCAAGCCAGGCCCAGTGTCACTCTCTCTTTTCCTGATGCCTACCAATCCAGATGTATTCTCTTGGATGCTTGTCCAGCACTGTGTCTTCCTGTGTGCTGCCATACTTCTCGCCATGATGACGACGGACTGAATCTCTGAACCTGTAAGCCAGTCCCAATGAAATGTTTTCCTTTCTAAGGGTTGCCATGCCCATGGTGTCTCTTCATAGCAATGAAACCCTAAGACACCTATGATGAGCATGAATAAGGTATAGTCATTGTCCACTACTAACCCCTAGTGCTTGTGAATTAGGACATTTATGGGAAAAAAACCCATATTGGGTTGTTAATGAGCTGATTTAAAAATAGGAATGTTTCCCTGAGTTTTCTGGCTATGCCCAACATGTATTGAAAGTCTTTAAAATGAAAGAGAGAAGGAAGAAGTAGACACATGGAAGCATGGGAAATACTTCCTTTAAAGATGGAGAAGGGATAAAGCCAGGCTCCAGATGCTGGACAAACAAGGAAAAAGTCCACTCACTCCAGCATGCCAGGTACCAGCAGGAACCCAGCTCTGTCAGTACCTTGGGCTTAGTCCAGTGAGTCCTGTCTTGGACTTTTGAGCCCCAGAACTGTATGATAATAAATGTGTTTTGTTTTAAGCTATTGGTTGTCAGTTATACAAGCCACAGAAAGCCAACGTAACTCAGTAGTGTATGAGGTTTCTGTCTTGAGGGGAAAGAGTAGCCCGCGTGGACCTCAGATGGGGAAGTCTGTTGCTGAGCTTGTAGGATGTTGGTTCAAAGTTTAGCTGGCACATAGCGATCAGCAGTATCTAGAGCCAAGTCAGGGCAAAGCTGGCCTGAGTTTCCTTCCACAGTGGATTCTTTTCTAGATTCTCTGACTTCACAGACCACAGAAACAGGACACTTTCATTTACTTGACACATCTGCCTTTCTTCCTGTCCTCTCTGCATCTTTATTGCCTCACTTCTGCCTTCCCATCTTCTTCCCTCTACTTCCCATCCCCCTTCCCTTCGCCTCTCCCTTTCCCTCCTCCTCTTCTCTTCCCTTCCCCTCTCATTTCCTTCCTCTCCACTTCCCTCTCTTTCCCTTCTCCTCCCCTTTCATTCCCCTTTCCCTCTCCTCTCCCTTCCTTTCCTTCCTTCCCTTCCTCTCCCTCTTCCCTTCCCTTTCACTTCCTTTCCCTTTTCCCATTTCTTCTTCTCTTCCCTTTCCTTTCCCCCTCCCTTTCCTTCCCCTCCCTCTTCACTTCCATGCCCCCTTCCATTTTTTCCTCTCTCCTTTCCTCATTCTCTGCCCTTCCCTCCCTTCCCTTTCCTTCCCTTTTTTCCTTCCCTTTCTCTTCTTCTCCCCTTCCTTCTTTTCTCCTTTTAAGACAGGGTTGAGTTCAAGCCACCTTCTCACTGTGTAGCTCAGGCTCTGACCCCAAACTCACCATCTGCCTTCCCTGCCTCAGCCTATCAGGTGTTGGGATGCAGGCATGCATTCTCACACCAGGCTTTGTATCTCCTTTCTTGTCCTTTCATTCTGTGGCTGCTCTTCCGTGAACTGTTTTACACCCCCAATGTGCTTTCCTGACTCTATTCAAGCCTGACACTTTCTGGGTTGTCCTGACATTTGCACTCCTGCTGCCCAAAACTCAGGTCAACAGAGCCACTTAAGTGTCAGGCACAGCAACCCAGTCACTATCATGGTGACAGGAAGGCTGCTGTGCATGCTTCCCCACCCCCTACATGTCTTCCAGGCCCCCTCCATAGTGTAAAACCTTAATTTCCATTTGTCTTTGGAGCACTCAGGGCACTTGAAATAAAGAAAGAGAAGACTAACCATTGTGTTCCCCAGGGGATTCTACAGTGAGCTGTCAGCTATTCTGCTTGGTAGCAAGAAACAGTGACCCTGCCTTGAGGTCATGCTCCCCAAGGCCTTGCAGCCTACCTCAGGGTCAGCAAGACTCCATAGGAGTAATCATGGCCCCTTGTTTGAATGAAGGTGAATGCCATGACACCATTTTGCATTAGGTAGTATAAAGTTTGTTTACTGACACTGTTTGCAGCTTTGGGGGCTGGAGAGATGGCTCAGCAGGAAGAGCCAGAGAAGTTAAGGGCACCTTCCTATTAAAACCAAGTCGCTCTGTAAGTGAGTCGGAGTGGAGGGGAGGAGGCATCTAATTAGAATTATAACAACATCCCCAGCCTGCTCCCTCTTTGTGCTGTATTGTTCAGACTGATTTTATTTTTCAAATTGCCAGTTTAAAAAGACACCACTTGAAAGGTACACAAAGATCAGTCCTCAATTTTCAATTTTGGCTCCAGTCTCACTGTAAGGGAGCATCCGTTGCCAGTGGGTTTTTTTTTCCCTCTCAGTTTGCTGCAGCCGTGTTAAAAATCCACTTGGGGAGGGAATGTATATTCAGGTTTGTGTGAAGAAAAACTAAAATGACTAAGTGCAGCGCAAACCATTTAGAGAGAGGTGAAGCTGGCACAGAAGGAGGGAATCTGCTTACCTGCTGTTCGTTACAGTGTGGCAGATCACAGGTCTGTGTCTCCTGCAGAAAAATGCCTGCCATGTATGTGTCAGGATGGTTGAACCCTAAGTCGCACACAGGCTTGCTGTCTAAGTGTGAGGCCTCACGTGTCATGAGCAGCATGTGTCCTCTGTAACCCCAGTGTTGGGAACAGTGAGACATAGGAATTGCTCTGGTTTTTGGCTTCAGTTGAATTGGTAAGTTTCAGGTTCAATGAGAGACATGCTTCAAAGAGTAAGATGAGAATTGACAGAAGAAAACACACACACACACACACACACACACACACACACACACACATGCACACACATACACAGACAGACACACAGAGACAAACGGAGACAGACAAACACACAGAGACAGATACATGCACACACACACACACACACAGAGAGAGAGAGAGAGAGAGAGAGAGAGAGAGAGAAAGAGGGTGAGGGAGAGGGAGAGAGATAAGTCTTTGTTCTTGAAAGAGTGCAGAATTGCAGAAAAAAATACTACATTTCTTTCTAAAATATCCTACCTGGCAATTAGAGTGTAATAAAGGAAAGGGTGTGTTTAAACTGAAGCAGCTCCATAAACAGATACTCAAACATTAATTCTAATTTAATTGCTTCACTGTGGGCACCGTGGAGATTTCAGACCACGGAACAAGCATCTTCTCTACACTCGTTCAGCTGAACAGCATGCCAAGCTGAACACTCAGCCTTGGCCGAGTGACTGATGCACACATCACCCTACCTCCAACAATGCACCCTTTGCCAGGCTCAAGATCCCCACCTTCTCCTGGGGCTCAGACCAACTAACCAGTGCTGTGGGTGTGGGTGCAGAGGCCAGGTAGTTAGAGAGGTAGGGAATCAGAGCTTTCTTGCAGGGCATCATCTTAACCGGTTTGGAGTTTATCCTCCAAACCAGTTGTCAGTTTCACAGCCAAGCCTGGAGCTGCAGGTTTCAAGCGCTGTCTATTCCTGTCCTGTGAGAAGAGCAGACTTTGCCTCCAGACCCTACTTCCCAGCTCTCTCACACTCCCATCCAGCTGGCACAGTGAAATCACCATTTTGTCTGTTGGTACCTCCTGTTCGTGCCATTGTAACTCATTACCGAGCCATAGATACAGGGTGACCATTCTTTGCCTGTCTGTGTTTGGGGCTTTCTTCTTCTGTTTCCTTTGATCTTGTCATGTTTCCATAGCTTTGAGCAGCAGGGATAAACTGATGGTCCCCACATTCCTATCTGCAGCTCAGGCTCCTCCTTCAGACTGCAAGGGTATCCTATCCTATCAGCTACTCAACACACCCATCTGGCCATCTAAGTTCCCAGTCTCAATACTCTGAAAACACAACCCTTTATCCTCTGCCCACAATCACTGATGCTCTCCTCACCCCAGTTCCCAGGGATCTACCTGTTGGCTGTGCAGAAGCATGGTGGGGAGGAGGCTCTTTCTCCCCTGGCTCTCAGCCCCTTTACACACCCATTCCGCCTCTGCAAATCCACCCATCATCTGTCTATCACCACCTCTCTCTGCAGTCCCCTCAGATTATGTCCCATTGGCTCTCCTTGCCAGGTGTTACAGTGTGCCCCCATAATTGGCCTCTCCATTCACCACTGCTCCCCAACAGTCTGTTTCAAGACAGCAGTTGAACAGTTTCTTTTGGAATATGAGTTCAAGTATAGCGGCTCCTCTGGATCTTTCTGTGGCCATATGAGTCTCCACACTTGACGCACAAGGTCAGAGGCACGGGGGTGGGGAGGGTTTTCTGACCCACTGGGTGCCCTTCTATCTCAGTTAGTTCTATTTCTGTGAAGAGACAGCATGACCACGGTAATTCTTATAAAGGAAAGCGTTTAGTTGGGGCATGCTCACGGTGTCGTGGTGAGGAACACAGCACCACAATGGCAGCACATAGGCAGACATGATGCTGGGGAGGAAGCAGGGAGCTAACATATGGATCCACAGGCAGCAGGAAGAGAGAGACACTGGATCTGGCTTGAGCATTTGAAACCCCAAAGCCTGCCTGAGTGACACGCTTCCTTCAACAAGGCCACACCTTCTACTAATACCTCTTAAATAGTGCCATTCATCAATGGCTGCCTACTTCCACTCTCTGGCCCCCATAGGTTTGTATATATATCATAATACAAAAATGCATCCAGCCCAACTTCAAAAGTTCCCATAGTCTCTCACAGCCTCAGCATTATTTACAAGTGTTCAAAGTAAACACGTCCCTTCTCAGCACCTCCTTCCTCAGTCACTCTGCTCTACTGCTCCCAGATACCCACGGGGCTTTCCAGTCCCCGGTTCAGGACTTTTCCAGCTGCCTTTTCTGATCACTTTCCTTGAAGCCCAGCCTCCACTCTCCCCTTGGCACTTCATCCCCCGTGTGATTGTCCCCTTAACACTAACACTACCTCTGACTATCACCCGGGTTCTTGAACTGTGGGGTCATACTGTGTGGGGTCCTGTAATCAAGTGTGAGTGGAGTTGCAAACAATTTGGCAACAATAAAAAGTTTCTGAATAGTCAACAAATTTAGTTCAAGAGCAAATGCTCCTGGAATCTGAGGTTCTTCTTGCAGTGCTCAGCTTCAGTGCAGTTGCCCACATGACTTGGCTCTGAACACACAAGAGGCCCACTCACAATTCAGTGTTGTGGTATCCCATGACACCAACCAACACTACTCCACCCCTGGCTCAGATCTGAGACTGTCATAGATTTTGCACTGCAGTGTATTAACTGTACACACAAAGGGCTCTGTCTTACGGAAACTCAGCCGTTTGCTCATAGAACACAGAGACTTCTCACATTTATTTTCCAGTCCTCATTTCTTAGCATGCGTCAAACTAGTGTGGGAATGTATAGAGTTAGAATGTTTACCTTTAAAAAAAATTCTCTCTTTGAGTGGTTGAGTTGAATTCCGTTAAAAAGAAGTTGTCAAATGAACTTCAGCTTCGTTAAGACAAAATTCCCAACAATCTTTGAAGTGGCCCTAAATTCTGGCATTTGGGGCTATGTATTTATGCAAAGTGATATTCTCGGCATCGATTGTAAAACACTGATCAACTCTGAAAGACTTTGAAGATGTCCTGTGTCCTGCACTATCAAAAATTTAGCACAGATTTCTTTGAGTGAGAATAAGCCACACATTCATTATCAGTGACCCACTCACAATTCAGTGTTGTGGTGTCCCATGACACCAATCAACACTACTCCACCCCGGCTCTGATCTGAGACTGTCACTTGCTTTTGTGTTGCCAAATGCTTAAATTGTACATACCAATAAGTTGCCTTAGAATAAATGTTTTTATAATGTATTATCATTAAATGCTTCATTCGCATACCTATCTTACATGCCTATGGATCTGGCTCCTATATAAGTTTCCTGGGTGAAAAGGGGTATTGCGTTTAAAGAATTTAAGAGCCCTCTCTGACATGCTACAGATTCTGTGGGCTTCCAAACTGTCTAGTTTGCTAGAAGGTACCATGAAGGTAGATGTATTTTAATGTATTTTTACATTCCTTAGTGGTCAGGATGGGGTCTGGCCCTTAGAAGGGGCTCAGCAAATGGTGGCCAAGAAGGGATTTGCTGAGCTGTGGAGACAATCTATTGGCAACACTCAATGAGTATTTCTAAATACTCTGCATGGAGAAAACCCAATGTGATAACCTGCATATTCAGTAATCTTCCAATTTAAAATAAGTTCCATATGTGATTTATTTTATTATTTTTACATGCATGGGTGTTTTGCCTGCATGTATGTCGGGCACTGTATGGGTACAATGCCAGAAACAGTCATCAGAGTCCCTGGAGTAGAGTTGCAGATGGTTATGAGCCACTGTGTGGGTACTGAGAATGGAATCCTGGTCCTCTGGAAGAACAGCCCATGCTCTTAAAGATCACCAAGCTACTTCTCCAGCTCCAACGGCGAGATACATTTTTAAAATCCTTTCCATCTGTGTATATGTTTGTTGTCTATATATGTGAGTGCAGTGCCTGCAGAGGCCAGAAGAGAAGGCGTTGGATCCCTTGAGCTGGAGTTACAAGTAGTTGTGAACTCCCTGAAGTGGGGCTTGAACCAAACCCACATTCTCTTTAAGGACAGTGTGCACTCTGAGTCAACTCTCCAAGCATCCGGTGAGGTCTAAACACTTGACTGCATTTCTGCAGGTGCAGGGAATCCACAGTGACTAGAGAATCAGGAAGAGGGGCCTAGCCACAGAATAATTATAGAGTAAGGTTAGGGTTGGAGTCTTCCAGTGTCTGCATCTTATAGGCTTCTTGTCCTGGGCCTTTCAGGTTATGCAGAGCCCTGCTTGAAAGGATGTACGTGGCTGGCAGCAATTGGATGCAGTGGGCTGAGGCCTTGCTTTAGTGTATGGATTTCTCTGACCAGCCGCTGTTCCTTGCGTCCCAGGATCAGATGGCCTTTTGTGTGCATATCCCTAATCAACCACCTCTACCTGTAAATGGAAAGCTCCCTGCTGCTGGGGTGAAGAAGGACCCTGGCAGACCTGTCCATCCTTATCTTTGTCCACCACCCATGCTTGGTCCAGGATGGTTCAGATGACCAAAGACCCGTAGCGTATCTTTGTATTTAATTCCTGAAACTTACTGGGTACGGGTGTGGTGTGCAGCCCACTTCTTCCCTTGTTCTGGGTCACCAAGGCACCATCTCTGTCTCGTTCCCTTACTAACTCAGTCTGCCTGTCTTCTGTTAGCATTACTTTCCTCCATCCTTATTCATTGCCTACTGATTTCAGAAGGTTTGGGGAGCATCAGGAATCATTTTGTGGGATAACTGTGTCCCTGAGACACTTCTCTCCATGTGGGGGCTTAGATATCGTTATCTTTCTGATATTTCAGCTCCCCTTTACCAGCTGCTTTTCTCTGTGTCCCAAGAGGCTGTTTGTCTTGAGTCACAAACATCATGTACTTTCTGGCTTCCAATTTGGCTAGATGGAGCCTTTGGGACGTGGAATGGGGAGAAAAGCCTTGCTTTTTTTTCCCCTCTCCGCATTAGCTTCTTCTCCTAATTAAGTTGGACTAATTTTTGGACCTCTCGGCTTGACTTGTAGCCCTGCCTCCCTGCTTGCTCTCTCCCATGTTCTTCCTCTTCCAATAGCAAGAAAGCAAGAGTGGTCCCTGGAACTGACTGGTGGAGTCCTTCCTGCGTCTTTGTAACAATGTGCTTTTCAAGAGCTATTGCCTGGCCTGGCTTGGGCTGCTTGTTTCCAAGGTTGTTTCTTAATAACCCCTTCTCCTCTTAGCTCCTCATTTCTCCATCTCAGCCCAGTTGTTATTCCCAAGACCAGTTTCTGTGTTTTATTTGCCCTCTTCTTGCCTCCCCCCCCCCCAGGAATGTGGGGTGGGATGGGTTATGTTTGATCTTTCACTATCTTCTCTGGATAGCTTCCAAGCTGGCTTCCAGATTGTAGGGACCTGTCTTCTACTCACCCTCACAGAGCAAAGTTGCTGCTCTGAGCAAGTGATGGGAAGACTACTTTCCTAAGCCTTCTAGGATAATGTCTTAGCATCAGTGGTTCAGCACCATGTATTACTTTGTATCCACTCTGTGGATGCTGGTTGTAACACCTGCTGCATGTCCCTGTGCTGAATGATGTAGCAATTTTCTTTTGAATACTGTAGGTGCCCAATAAGGGGTTGAGCAGTAAATAATGTCTGACTACATGGTTTAGAGATAGACTTTGTTTATCTGGGGCTGGAGAGCAGATGCCCTGCATGGCTTTTTCAATCATCATTTCACAGTGAATCCTTTGTTATTTTATTTCAGTGTTGTTTTTCTGAAGGGCTGTTTCTCCCTAGGCTTGCGGAGGTGGATCAAGCTTGCTTTGAACCAGCTTGATCAAACTCCAAGCAGCTGGGAGAGGCGAAAACTCACCATACAGGGGAAAAAGAAGCTGAGGCTGGAGAAAGAAGCTGGAGTCTGGGAAAGCAGGCACCACGGAATGAAGAAAACCCAAGAATATTACTGCAATACCACCCTGCTGAGTGGCACTGAGGTAGAGCTGAGCCCTCAGTTAGAACTACAGTTTCTCTGGGGAGAGACAAGGGTTAGCAGGGAACTGTTTGGTCAGGACCAGGTGTCAACTGCCCAGCGTTTCCTGCCACCCCAGCGAGCCAATCATCTCCATGCTTTTCCATTCCTTCCTCCAGGGACAGAGGGGTGGCAAAGTATCTGGGTTTGGGGGACAGATGGGATGGTACTGAGTTGTCTAGCACATAACTTTAATCTCTCCAAGCTGCAGTCCCCTCACCTGCAAGTCAGGAAGCACAAAAATGCTTGGCGCTGGTGGCCATGAGAGCAGGAGCTTATTAATGGAGATTAGCAGTTGGTACAATACAGAGGGATTCTCTGCTGCAGGTAACGAACCCTCTGGTGCTGGAGGTATTCAAGGCTTGACTTTTTGTGGTGCTTCAAGCCCTGAATGGGGAGAGTGAGGACTAGTCTGGTCAGCCTGAATTAATCCCGTCAGTAGCAGAGGGGAGGTTTTGATTTTGTTAAACAGAGTCTGGGATTTTATGTGTCAGCGTGCTGCCTGGCAATTAAAATCAGGAGAGTTTAATCTGAAGAGAGTTCCAGCTCTGTTGTTTGCCCTTTTAATCTTGTCTGTTACCATGGGAACGGCAAGTGATTGCAATCACCACTGTTTGTATTGTGAGCCTGCTCCCATCAATGTGGCTTTTGAAAAACAAGAAATAAAAATCTTGACTTCTGCACACCACTCATTACTATTCAGAATGAACCAGGAAGTTCCGTCAAATGCTTCCTTCCCAGCACGTGCTTGCTCTGAAATTCCCACCAGCCCCATTTCTGACCTGCTTTCTTTCCGCCCCTCCAGCCAGGTGGCTCTGCCACGTGCTCAGAGCATCACCAGGCAGGATGAGATGCTGGGTGAGCTGAGGACCCATCGTTGGTGAGGAACTGGCTCTTGAGCTCAGTCCTCAAGGAGTGATGGGTATGCAAGGGGCTGTTTTAGTTCCTCCTGATCATGGATGTTTGTTTTTAAGTTTTGTATTTGTTTATTTACTTTGCATGTGTGTGGCTGTGCACACACATGTGAATGTGTGAGTATAGGCGAGTGCTTGCCACAGCACATGTGTGGAGGTTGGAGGATAACTTTGGACTTTGCTTTCTCTCTTGTTTGAGACAGTCTTTCTTCTGTTGTTCTTTGCTGAGTGGTCCAGGCTTGCTGGTTCCCCAGCTTCTGGGGATTCTCCTGTCTCTGTTCCCATCTCACTATAGGAGTGTTGGGATTACAGATACGATCTATCACTCCCAGATTTTATGTGGATTCTGGGGACTTAAACCCAGGTGTTCACACTTGTGCAGCAAGCACTTTACCCATTGAGCTATCTTCCCAGCTCCTCGTGGAAGTTGTGTTAGCTGCTCATCATCTCAGCTGTGATCGCTTCCTGAGATGCTGTCCAGGACTAGTTCCCCTGTAATGATGAGTTGGGACCAGCAGTTCCCAATGTGTGGGTCTGAGAAGTGTGTGATTTTTGTTTAGGGGGGCTACTGGTCGCCTGTAAAGTTATAGCAGTGGCCTTCCTGTCTTCTGGCTCCTGCTAGTCTTGATATCCAGAGGCTCCATGGCCTAGAGGGAGATGACTTCAGCCTTCCTCCAGTGGACTCCAAATACCTCTGCCTCTGCTTCCAGCTTACAGAATGCTTTATGGTGAGAATGTGAACATGTTGGCCCAATGCCCAGACCTAATTGATTAAAGCATTTTTCTTCGAGTAGAGAGAGACTCCAGTGAGCATTGATCCCACTCCGGTGTGTAACAGCTGAGAATAAACTGTTGGGTGAGGAAGGGACTTGCCAGAGGTCAGAGGATAAGAGAGCATCTCCCAGCCCTGGTTGCTTGTTTTGTGTAAATCCAGTCTCATTGCAAGACATGCCTCAGGCTTCTTCATTTCATAAACCTTGAAAAATTGAAACTCCTTTTTTTTATTTGAAATACATACACGCTTCATATCATGTCTCTTCAGAGAAGATACAGGCTGGTCCACTATGCATTAAATTCTAGAAGTGCATACTGAACAGCTGCAATGTTTTCAAGTTAGAACCACAGGCCAGGAGAATGTTGAACTCTCCCTGATTCCAACATTAGCTCTGATCTCTAGGTCTTCTGCTTGTGTAATCTTGAGGGAACACTCCGCATCTCAGGCCTTCAGTCTTGCTCTGTAATATGAAGACAATGGATGCTTTCGTTTGAATGTAAGAGGTCCCCACAGGTTCATATGTGTGATGAGTGGGAGGCCATGGAGTCTTCTGGATATAGGGGCCCATTGGTAGAAGTAGACATTGAGGGGCAGGTCTTTAGCAGTTACATTCGCCCCGGTGATCTTCTGCATGCTCTCCTTCCTGGCCTTCCTTCTAATAGCATCCAGACAACCAGCCCAGGGGGGGCACCGTGATAGTGAGCTGGGTCTCCCCACATCAGTCATCAATCAAGAAAATGTACAGGCTAGCCCACACATCAGTCTAGTGGGGGCATTGTCTCACCTGAAGTCCCTTCTTTCCAGATGTGTCTAGCTTGGGTCAAGCTGACATAGAGCTGGTCCCACACTTCTGTTTCCACCACCTTCACCATGCTTGCCCATCAGGATGAACTTGGACTCCTTTGAAACTGTGAGCCTGAAGTTGTGTCTGTCAAACGTCATGGTCCCAGTGAAAGCCACGAACGAATGCAGAGGACTTGCCTGGTCCACCTTGCATCATCCGTGAGGTTTCACATGGGTTTATGAACACAGATGCACTTGAAAAGCAATGGAGAATCATGTAATTACCCTGTGGCTGTTGTCAACAAAGATTCGTAGAGTTAGGTCTTCCAGGTCTCAAGGGGACTAGAATTCCTCAGGCAGATCCGGAGTCTAGCTGACAGACCAAAGTTTCAGCCCTCTTTTGATGTTTTCCTATTTACACAGACTGAATCAGATTGTAGCAAAACCCAGAGTGATGTCCCTTCCAGATACAATACAGTTCTTTCTTCCTCGCCTCAAAGTCCTCCCTGGGGCTGAATCTTGAAAGATTCAGCATTTTTCACTGATAGCCATAAACCCTGCCCTCTCTGACTGTATCTTGTATTTTTTCTCCTTTAAAGCAACCTGGCTTTTTTTGTTTTTGTTTCCTTTTTCCCTCCCTTCCTTCCTTCCTTCCTTCCTTCCTTCCTTCCTTCCTTCCCTCATCTCTCTCCTCTTCCTTTTCTGTCCCCACTCCTTCCTCCCTCTCCCCCTTCCTTCTCCTTTTTTGACTAAGTCTTACTATATGTATATTCAGCCTGGAACTCACTATGTAGACCAGGTTGGCCTTGAGATCACAGGGATCCACTTATATCTGTCTCTGGCATGCTGGGATTAAAGATGTGCACCACCATGCTCAGCTTGCTTTTAAAAAAACCAACAAAACACCACCACCACCACCACCACCACCACCACCACCACCACCACCACCACCACCACCACCACCAGGGTGTTACCCAGGTACCCTAGTCTAGTCTCTAACTCCTGTGCTTAAGCTGTTCTTCCCCCTCTCCCAGAATGCTGAGCCCACAGGTGAGCACCACTATGTCTGGGTGTTCTTATACATAAACAGCACTCTGGTAAATAAAGTGTTGCTAGGACACGGCCACCTCCATGTATCTCTGTCTTGTCTGTAACTGAATTTGCAGAACAATGGTAGAGCTGAATCATTGCAACAGAAGCTGTGTGGTCCATAGAAATGTCCCGCCATTTATAAGAAAAACATGGCTCAAGTGTCCTCCCCTGCCAAACGACAGCCACTTCGCCTTGCAGTTGCTGCCCACAGCTGGTGCAGGACTGCAGCAGGTGTCTAAGAAGTGCCTCATTCTGTATCTTGGTAGGACTGATTCTAGTGTGTAAGCTACACAGCAGAGCTCGGTTCTCCAGGGCCAGTCTGAGGATGGAGCTACTGTACTCATCCGCTGAGCCTTCCCCCTGCCCTCCCTCTCCTGCCCATCTGATTTGGTGACAATATATAGGCACTAGAACTCCCACCTTGGGCTATGTTTCTAAGGTGCTTGCCTTTTATTTTAGTAGTTCTAGAGGTCAAGCTTAAGGTGTCCTACATGTTAGCCAAGTAATCTATTATAAGCTACACCCCTTTGTGCCCCCTAAGTACTCTAGCATCAAGCCACACCCACTTTGTGCTTCGGTGCTCAATCATCATGCCACCTACTCACATCATGACTTCTTTTAAAGTCACTGGAACTTTTCCCACAATCTCTTGAGTGGAAGCCCAATTTTCAAACAGAACCATGTGTGTGTGTGTGAGTGTATGTGATGTGTGAGTGTGTATGTGGTGTATGTGTGAGTGTGTATGTGATGTATGTGTATATTTGTAGTGTGTGTATATATAGTATATGTTTGTATGAGTGTGTGTGTATGGTGTGGGGTGTGTGTGTGTGTGTGTGTATGTGTGTGTGTGTGTGGTGGGATCCAGGTGCTTTGTCTACTCCTCTCCCTTTGTCAGCCCCATCTTAATGTCCCCAGATCCCAGGGATCTCATAGAACATTGGTGAATCATTCCTGGACAGGTGTATAGCAGAGTATGACCACGGGGACTGTTATAACCATCAGTGTCCCCAGCTTTGGCATTCCTAGGAGACTGCAAAGAGCCTTTGTGTTTTCAGCAGCTGCACGAGGGAACTTCTGTATGAGATTCTGGAAAGCCTAGGATTCTGCAGCTGTGTGTGACGTGTCAGTCTGCCACATATGCTCATGGTGGGGTTCATGTGTGCCTCATGTCTCCCTGAGGTGGACAGACATGCAGCAAGTTGGATTAAGATAGAGGGGGCACTTCCACAGCCAGTGGTGGGAAATGAAGACCACCCCCTCACTGTGACAGTTGAGACATCTTTTGGTAGAAAAAAATGGGATGCTCTAAGAGAACTGGGAAGAATGTGTTTCAAGCCTGCCATCTCTTTTAGGGTAAGAACAGAAACTCTGGCTTCAGTCCTCTCTTTCCAAGGCAGTCAAGCCCCCTCCTTTCTCCTAATCTCAGAATTATATGTGTCTAGAAGACAACCAGGAAGACAGTTTGTTATTAAAATGACCAAGTTCACTTTGGGCTCATTGAAGAGAGAGAGGAGAGAAAAAAGGGGCTATTTCCTAGTGTCTAAATCTCATTAAAAAAGCAATTTTGCAATCAATTACAATGCAATTTAGCCACTAACTGTTTAATTATATATTTTTAAAAAGCAGAAAGAGAAGATATAGCCAGAGTGAGTCCGTTCTTTCTGTCCCCACACTATAGGCCAAGCCGAGAGAAACTGTCTTTGGGTGAGGTTTGGGCAGCGGGCAGAGTAGCCGGCTTTCCAAGTCAGTAAGTTATACTATCCTGAGGAGGTGCCGCACTCAGAGAACGCTGCAGCCCAAGATACACATTTTTTTTTTCCTACAAGAGCTTGGACCTTTCTTATTCTGTCATGCACTGTAAAAATTGTATAATTTTGTGTGACTTTTATTAAAGGAACATTATTTCTATAAATTATTTTTTAATGCTGTGGGAGAATTTGCCTTCTGGAACCATCTTGGTGAAAATAATCTGCAGATGAAATAGAGACTCAGGCCTTCAGAGTGCTGGAGATATCAAGGTCTGGAGGAGAGAAGTGGCTCACTCACTTCTTTAAGCCCCAGCGCACGGGAAAGGCCAGCCTGGTCTGTATAGTTAAACTCTGTCTTGACAAAAAAGAGGGCAGTGCTGAGGCAGGTTTAGTCATCCTCAAGGGGAAAAGGACATGGAATCAAGTAGGGCAAGTGGAGTCTGCAGTTGCTTGGGTGGAGGTGGGCACTGAGAGATTCAGTCCTGCCTGAAAGACAAGGAGGGCTGGCCCTCAGGAGCTTAGTGCATCCATCCTTCCAGCCCAACTCTCACCCAAGCAAAGAGGGAGGTCATGGAGCACACTTGGGAACCCTGTTGGGTCACCTCTTGGTGCATTCTCTGTGGTCTCTGCTCTGTGGTTTACCTTGGACTTGCTTCTTGCATTCCTGGTTTGTAACTTTTGGTCTTGAGAATTACACACTTTGGATATCTGTCCAGTTATAGACAGTAACTCCTTCTCCCTCTCTTTTTCTCTGTCTCTCTCTCTGTCTCTCTTTCCGTCTCTGTTTCTCTGTCTCTGTCTCTGTCTCTCTGTCTCTCTCTCTATGTCTCTCTCTCTCTCTCTCTCTCTCTCTCTCTCTCTCTCCCGCGCGCGCGTGTGTGTGTGTGTGTGTGTGTGTGTGTGTGTGTGTGTGTGTGTGTGT
>JANHMN010000002.1:47965626-47990962 GCA_030674055.1 Rhabdomys pumilio
TGTGTGTGTGTGTGTGTGTGTGTGTGTGTGTGTGTGTGTGTGTGTGTTTTCACATATAGACCAGAGAACAATCTCCAGTGCCATTATCCAGGAACCACCTATTTTGTTTTTTGAGACAGCATCTCTCATTGGCCTGGAACTCACCAACAGGCTTGGCTGGCTGGCCTGAAAGGTCAAGAGATCTGCCTGTCCCCACCTCCCTAGTGCTGGGATTACAGGCATATGCCACCATGTCTGGCTTTTTGAACCTGGGTCCTGAGGATGAAACTCAGGTCCTTGTGCTTGTAAGACAAGTGTTTTGCCACCTGAGCCATGTGGGACTGTCCTCTCTTGTGTGGGATATTGCCTTTTGGATATAGTCAAGGGAAGACTTTCTTTTGCTTTCCTTCTGTCCATCCTGACCACAGGGAACAGAGGTAATTCTACTGAGGGCACCTTTTTGGGAAGTTAGTGGCAGAGTATATTCTTGCTGAGAGAGACATGAGCAGTATCAGCCTACCGGTTTTAAAACTTCATTCCTGCTGCATGGGGGCTGGCAGATGTAGTGACATTATTCGAGGAAATGTTGGCATTTCAGTTGTATCCCAGCTATTGCTAGAAGTCCACAGAGCCTTGGTCATGGGCTGTGTTCACAGAAGTTTTTCAAGAAGCCCACAAGAAGTTCACAAGAAGCCTAATGTCAGGAATCTCTGTTCCCTATTCTTGAGCCAAGAGCCACATTGGCCCCAGCATAGGCTGTAATTCTGGTTGCAGGTCGAAGATGCGCTTCAGCCATAGTCTAAGTTCTGAGTTCCTTTCCAGATGGAGTTCTAACTTTGGACCAAATGCTGTACCCAGATGGGGCTGGGAATCTTTGAATTGTCTCAGCTACGAGCTAGGTTGCAGCTACCTGTGTCCTCACCTCCCAAGCACCTCCCATTATTATGTTCCCAAGTGAAATGTCTCCCCACCCTGAGTGATGACTTGCATCTGGTTCTAGGTCCATAAACCTTAGAGCCTCTGGAGATTAGGAGATGGTGCTAGAGGCTACCTGTATTCCAATTGCTGCTCTGGGGAAATGGCTGAAGGAGGGCTGTGGAGGAAGATGCTCTGGCTTTAGGAGCTGTGAATAGGGATGAAGGAAAAGGCTGAAGAGATGAGTGCTAGTTATATGGTGCCTACAGTGTTCCAGGCCTGGGAAGAAGTGTTCTGTATTACATCACAGACCTTCACACACAGTGGTGGCACGTCAGGATTCTTACGTTTGCCATTTTGCAAAGGGTTCACTGACTGGACTAGTATCTTGCTGGCCCAGGCAAGTCAAACTTGGGCCTTTGTGACTTCGTGCAAGATGCTTTAAACCCCAAGCTGCTGTGCTAAGAATGACCACTGCAGGTGGTGACAAGGTCTAATTTGCACTTTGGGAAGACGATTTGGGTGAAGCATGTCCATGCTTGGTGGAGACTGGAGGCTGCTGCAGATTCAGCTGTGAATTCTGGTGAGGAGAAGCCATGCAGCCAGTGGTCCCATTTGAACTCATCTGAAAACACAGATGTGTCAGGTAAAGGTAATACAGTGAAGACCTGCAGTTGGTCCTCAGCCCCAGCTTCTTCCCTTTGGCCAGAATACACCTGCTGGTCCAGCCTTGACCACTTGGTTTCTCTTCTTGTTAATTCCTGATCTGCTTGGCTCCGAGTTGTGCAACACAGAACACATAATTATGTATTGATTTCCTTCCAGAAGATGCACAGCCTGAGTAAACATGGTGATTTTTGTGGCCCTACATAAACACAATCTGGGGAGATTTTGTGGCCCTACGTAAACACACGCTGAGGAAAAAGAGGGCTTGATTGGTGTGGGGAGGTCAGAGGAGTGAGGAGTGAAGGTGTCCTGCCAGCACAAGACCACCAACAGCCTGCTAGAGAAACACATTCATTCAAGAGCATCAGAAGCTGCCTTGGGAAGGGCGTGCAGCTGGGATACAGAAACCTGATCTCAGCCTCCATCACTGGCCAGGTGAGCAGAGAAGTCCATTTGTTCATCTGCCTCTCCCTCCTCCCCCAGTACAGCTTTCTCGGATTTCTCCCAGGCGATTAAGCTTTGTGGTGCTTTGCCAGATGGCATGTTCTCCTACTTCCCCAGGCCTCCAGGGACTGTCTGGAACACGGGCCAAGCTCTCTTACCTCAAAATTATATTAAGGAGTTTAATTAACAGAAATGACTCCACAACCCATAGATCACACTGAGACTGCGCCTGCCACGTGCAGACACCGGCAGGGCCTTGGCTGTCTCCCCTTGATTCTGGGGACCTAATAACATCACCCCAAATCATCAGATCAAGCTGGGACATTCTCTTGTTGCTCAAATAAAATTGAAGGTGGGGGGAGTTTGTGGCCTCCAAAACTAAACCTCAAGGTAATTCCCTGGTCAGATTTTCTCGCAGAGATGCCTGATTTCTTCTCCCTTCTACTACAGAGGGGCAAGTCTCCTAGCAGAGATTTCAAACAGCTGCCCACCTGACAACTTCATGGCCTCACGATGGGGGTTCATGAGCCACCTTGGTAGCATGGCTTGCCCCATCTGTAAGGGGCAACATTGCTGAGTCCCTCTTGACTATGAGAGGTGTGGGAAGTACATTTCTTCATCGATCCTCTTGAGTCTACAGCTGCTTCTTTCATTGTCTTTCCTGACCCCCTTCCTCTGAGACACTTGCTTTTCTCCCCACATCCTCACTGTTGGTTCTGCTGGTGAAGCATCATCTCGGAAGATGCACTAGAACCTTGCTATAGAATGGGTCTATGGTATATAGCCTTGTAACACTTCCCTGGCGGGCTGTGTGCAGCTGTCACTAGCGCCCCCTACGGGCCACCCTGAGAATGCCTAGTTCTGTGATCTCAAGAAGTTATCCCTTGTCTTACTGAACTTCAAATGTCCAGCTAGACTTTCTTGTGGGTGCACAGCTTGTTCGCAGTTGTCTGAATCTGGAAGGCAAGCTCTTTGGTCTAGTCTTTAGTCTGTTCTAACTAGTGGAGGACACAGCTATGTATATCAGGGGAGTTTCAGGTTTGGCTTTATTCTGACATTTCTAACAGTTGATCCCCGGTTTGAAATCATCACAGGCAACAATGATGCTCATAATGTCTGAGCCACCATTGTAACCCCCCTGTGTCGCTCCACATGTGATGCTCGGCATATATATACACTTTGGGTTGATTACATCATGGTGCCCCCAGGGCATGCAAGCCCAAGCATTTACATACTGAAATGCATATTATTTTTATTAGAAAGTGGTTCACTTTCCTTATATGGTGTGTAATGAATTATTTTTATTTTGTAGCTTTAAATATTTTCCCGTAGGCTGGCTCTATTTTCTGCACACTCATCTTAAGGGTATTGGAAGGCACCATGGCAGAGTGTAATGACTATGAAATGCCACCTTCCAGGTATGAACCCCACTTATAGGCAGGTCAAACTTTTTAGCCTATTCAGACTTTCAGCTCATTAAATGAGGTCCACTCACTTTGGGGAAGACAATATACGCTTTATTCAGTGAATCAACACAAATGTTAACCTCTGTGATGGCTTCTCTTGGTTGTTGACTTCATCTGGAATGAACTACAATTCAGAAATGGAGGGTGCACCTGTGTGAGATTTTTTTTTTTTTTTTTTTGGTTTGGTTGGAAGTGGTTGAAATTACTTCTAGTCTGGACCTTTGAGATGGGAAGACACACCTCTGATCCAAACCTTGAGGGCAGGAATTCAATTCACACCTTTAATCTGGGCCAGAACTTCTGCTGGAAGCTTGTATAAGGACAGGGGAGAAGGGAGCTCCTATTTTCTGCCTGCTTGCCTTCACTCTCACAGGCAAGTCCATCCCTTCACTGGCATTACAACTTACTTGTTCATGACTCCAGCTTATACAGAAGGCCAGCTGAGACATCCAGCCTTGTGCACTGAATAACTACTAATCTCTTGGACTTTCCATTCACAGCTGGCCAGTGTTGGACTATCTGGACTGCAGCCTATAAGTCATCCCAATAAATTATATATATAAATTATATTCTATAAATTCTGTTACTCTGAAAAGCCTGGGCTAATAAAACTTCCTTTAAACTCACTCTAACAAAAATATCCAAAAGAACACAGAACACTTGGCCAAATATCTGGGCACCATAGAGTCCAGTCAACTTGATGGGTAAAAAAGACCATTAAAAGGAATTCTATGAGTTTCAAGACCTCAATGCTTTTGTGTTTACCCATGTGGAATTCCACCTTGGGGCCACCCATTAAACAAAGAAGATGGGTGAGTCTGGAAGAGGGTAGAGGTGAATTGAGGGCACTTGCTTTCAGCCAGACCAACTGCCAGCCATAAGAAAAAGTCACTTCCACTTCCTGTCCCAGCTAACCTTTCAGGGTTTTCAGATGCATGGGGAAAACCTAGTAGAGTCATGTCCAAGTCAGCTAATGGAAAACACAAAAAATAATAAATTATTTTTAGGCCGCCAAGTTTTCTACTGGTTTGTTATACACTAGTAATTAACCAATATAGGAGCTTTACAAAAATATTTGGTTGTTAGAAAGAATTGAGAACCACAAGTGAAGTCAAATCAGTATATATTGAGCTCCTGCTATATGCTGAAGGAGCACTGTGTGGCAGAGACTGGCAGATACAGTTTTAAGGCTGGGGTTTGTGTCCAAGGGAAGAATACTGAACCCCACTGTTAGAGTGTAGCCATGAAAGGGACTTGGGTTGGGATAAGGCAGATGCTATCACAGGAGCTAGAACACAAGATCAAAGCAGAAGAGGATCTTAGGCCTGGGGACCAGGGTGAGACAGGCCACCTTCAGTCAAGTCACTCACACCACCAGCTCTCCAGCTTGCCAACATCAGCTCTTGGCATCTGGCAGCCTTGAGGTGAATGATGGATGAGGGGCAGAGTAAAGCTTCCTTCCTTGGGTTGGGCATTAGTTACTTTCCTGTCACTCTAACAAAAATACCCGGCAGAAAGAGCTTAAGTTAAGAAAGGGTGGCTTAGGGTCACAGTTTTGGGAAATTTTAGTCTGTTGAGGTAGAAAGGGCAGAGTGGAGACACTCATCCCATCCGAGGCAGAGGAGTATGGGGCAGTGGTTTGGTTCAGATGTGACAGTCATGAAGCAGAGCTCTTAGAACCAGAACCAGGCTCAGGTCTAATCTAGGAAGGTCTGCCCATCAGTGGCCTATTGCTATCTCCTAAAGGCTGCACAGTCTTCAGTATTGTACTGTGAGCTGAGGACTGAGGGTTCAAAATGAGCCTACGGGGGAACATTCCAGTTTCAAATTGTAACAGGCATTGACAAATTTATAGTAAAGAAATACCAAACTCTAACATAAATATAAACCAGTCCCATAAGGTTCTGGTTTTTCCTACAATGGATGCTGTCCTTATTTTATTTACTTGTTTCTTTTAAAGAAATAAGATATCAGATATAATAGAAGTGTTTGAACTTATTTTCAGTTTAAAAATATTTTTATTTTAAGTCATAGGTACGTGGGTAGGTCTGTGCACATGAGAGTAGTAGGTCCCTGTGGAGACCAGTGGTATCTGGTGCCCAAGAGCTGGAGTTTTGGGAGGTTGTGAGCCACCTGGAAAGGTGTTGGCAATTCACTTGGGTTTTCTGCAAGAGCACATGTGCTTGTGATGATAGACCATCTCTCCAGCCCAACTTCCTGTTTCAACAGTGGTTTATGTCAGCACATCTCTTTTACAGATGATAATTATGAGTCCTGGACAAAAACTACTTGTAGATGCTGCAGAGTGCCCTGTAGTGGGCAGACAATGAAAGCTATTCTAGCCTTGAAAGGAAGGAACACATTGGGTGAGATGCCTGTTTTGAAAATGCAGACTGAGACCAGGACTTAGGTTGAGGGTCTCTGTCTTACTAGCATAGTAAGGCTTTGAGAGTGGATAGTGGCCAGCAGCTGAAGGCTAAAGTGCCATCAGATAAAAATAAGCACTCCCCTCAAATCTCTGGCTAATCTCTGAATTATACAGGGACAGGGTCAAGAGCTTAGAAAAACAAACAGCCGACGAGCTAAAGCAGTTGAACACAGATTTATTTATTTATTTATTTTTTATTTTGAAACAAGAGTGGAGTATGGATCCTGTCAAGTCACGAGGCTTCATAGCATCTTGGATTTTCCTTCCACTGGATTTTCAGAGAGTTCTCATCATAGTAGGAGAGCCTGTATCTAAGGACTTGTCAACTGAGGGAGAACTAAAGCAAGTTGACTCTAACAATGTCTAAAACCATCTCTTCAGGACTTCAGGGTGGTTATCTAGTAACTTGACCTCCTAGGAAAAACAAACAGCTCTCATCTTGGAGAAAACAAAGAACTTAGAGTCTCTATAGTATATTACCCACACTGCTAAGAATTACTAGATACAAAAGCAGGAGATTGTGACTGATGTCACAGGAAAAAGGAAGTCAATGCAGACAGATGTTAAAAATGACTCAAACCAGAATTAGTTGACAAAAAAAAAAAACTTTTAAAAGAAGCTATTAAAATACACATATACTTGGGGCTGAAGGGCTGGCTCTGCAGTTAAGAGCACTTGCTGCTCTTCCAGAGGTTCTGTGTTTGGCTCCTAGCACTCACATGTGGTTAAAAGTTGTTTGTTCCAGGGGCTCTAACACCCTCTTCTGGCCTCCTCTGGCTTCAGGCATGTGCACGGAGCACATACGTCCAGGCAGGCAAGACACTCACACATATAAAAAGTGAAAAATAAACAAATCTAAAAACAAACAAGCAAACAAAAAAACCCACAAACAACCAAACCAAAACACATGGACACAATCGCCATGATAAACACACAGGAAGAAAAGGGAAGACATAAAAACCAAATAGAAATTCCAGAATTTCAAAGTGAAACGGGAAATGCGGGAAAAAGAAAAGTTTACTAATGGGCTTAAGAGCAAATTGGAGATGGCAGTGAAACTGAACAGATGTGTTAAATTGAAAATAGAACACAGAAATTATCCAATTTGTAAAAAAGAAAAAAGTGGTTGAGAGAAAGACAGACATGGCCTTAGTGTCATGTGAGACGGCACAAAGTTGCTCGTTATGTGTGTAATTAACTAGACGAGAGAATGGGCAAAGAAGTGTATAGAGCAAACTGTCCCAAATTTCCCCCAGTTTTGTGAAATATGGCTCCACAAAACTCAGGAAACTTCAGTTAGATAAATGCAAAGAAGATGCTACCTAAGCATGTCGGTATCAAGTTACCTAAAAAACAGACAGGGAGACATTGAAAGCAGAGACAAGAAAGGTTTACATATAAGGGACCACTGATACCAGTGATAATGGATTTCCCATCCAAACAGCAGAGTTCTTGAGACACCAGAGATGTGGCTGGCGTGCTGAGAGACAAAGGAAGCAGCCCAAATAACCAATGCAAAATTTTGCAGCCAGTGAAAAGCATCTGTGTCGTATCAAAACGAAGGTGTCATCAAGCCATTTTTTAGATAAACAAAAGCTGAACAGACACTTACCGCACAAAATGCTGAGAGGAATTCTTCGAGATAAGTGGGGACAGCAGCAGACAGGAGCTCATACAGAAGAGAGTGAGCGAGGGATCCCAGCAATGGTGTGAGAAGGAATAGAGAATAGACTGTATCAAGGAAGATGTGTATCTTGTACTGAGGGTTATTGAGCATGGCAGAGGAGAATGTAGGACCAGGCCAGCATAGAGGCAGGGGTGGGCCAGCAGTTATACTGAGGTAGATTCTTGTATTAACAGGAAAAACACTTTGAGTCCCCAACACCACTGATATCCAGGAATCTGTTCAATTGAAATGATGGAATCCAGGATAGACCCAGCAGCCCCAATAGTCGTAGGAAGTCAACGAGAGATAGGGACCAGGAAACCTTTACTGCCAGGCCTCTCTCGAGTGTGGATGGGATTTGGGGATTACTCAGTTCTCACAGCACGCAGACTACATGGATGCAGAGAGAAGCTAACCTTCTTGGCCTTTTAGAGCTGGAGGCAAGGGAAAGGCCATCTCTTTCCCTCCTGACACACACAAAGAGAATTGAGTTTCAGAGGGATGAGCTATTTATCTGTTCACATAGGCTAGTTTGACCAGATTCAGAAGTAGAGCCCAGGTCTCTAGGCCCCGAGTCTGTCTTCTAAGCCATATCTACTTTCCTAAATGTCTCTCTAGAAGCCTTCTGAAGGTGGGTGGGGGTGGGGAGCTGACTCCTCAGGCATGTGGAGATCATCTCACTAAAAATGAGGTTACAGCACCGTTCATCTTCTGTTTCCCCAGGCAGCATGGGTGTGCTACTTTTTATTGTAGGAAGGCCTCTCCCAGGCATCCTGTGACAGCTGAGCACCTAGCCTCTATCTTGTTCCCATCAACATAATCTGTTTTTGACATGAGATTGGGCTTTTCCCTGGCCCTTTATCACTAATAGGATCAGCGGATTCTGCAGGATGTTGGGAGCTGCAGTGAGTATGTTCAGCCAGGGAAGGAGCTGTCTCTGAGACTGCAGCTCAGCTAGCTATACACCAAGCTTTTGTGTTTAGGAGAGGATTGTTCGTCAGGACTGAGTCACTCCTGGACAGCTTTAGCTCAGGCTGCAGCTCTAACTCAAAACCCTGTCTGCCAGAGGATGGTTTGGTTAGTACCATGGAGAGCCTCCATGTTTTACTTCTGGAAGCTTCTCTTCTCATATATATCTTTTATCTCTCATTAGGTGCGTCTTTTTTTTTTTTCTACAACAAACCAAATGATTTTAAATACATTTACTTTAGAAACGACTTGGTCAGAAGGGACTGGATCATTTATACATTTTATACCGCCCCATTCACGAATCCTGTGCAATGCCAACTTTATACGCTTTAGACATTATAATTTGATTTTTCAGTTTTCTTATCTTTTGGAACCAATTTTTCTTTCCAAGGCGGTCAATGTTTTTGCTGTAGGCACTTCCGGCTTGCACCTGATAGATAAAGAGGTCTCACACAGGAAAGGAAGAAGCCAGAATACCTGGAGCTCCTGCCTCAGGTCTGCTGCTTGTTAGCTGTGCTCTATTGGGTGAGGCCTCACGCTTTGGCTTTCTTAGTGAGACAGGGAGCGAGAGTGCAGCAGACTCTGCAACCTTCCATCCCAAGCTGTTGCTTTTGGGGACAGGCTTGATGTCAGGTAGCTTGGTGCAGGTGAGTTCAAGCCTTTGAGTAAGGTAGCTCTGGAGATCAGATTCTCCACCTCAGGAAGGGGAAGGGTTAGCCAGCTGGAATCCAAGCCAGGAGCTGGGGCTTCTGTTGCTGGGCAACAGCAGCCTTTGTCTTGCTGTGACTCAGATAGGAGAAGGGTTTTTGAGTGGGCTCCAGCCACACATGACTTCCTGCCTCTGCCATTGACTCTCCCATCTTCCTGTTTCCTGGAGTGCAGCCTTAGTCACCACTTGAGACTCTCCTCAGCACACCCTGTTCAGAGACTGCCTCTAGCCCAGCCTTTAGGGCACACAGATCTGTCTTACTTCCAAATGAATGGGAGGGAGCCAGATGAGTGTCTACACGGGGTAGGAAAATAGACACGTGCAATGTAAAAGCCTGAACACACTATAAGCTCTTCCAGAGTTCTTAGGGTGTGTGGGATATGCTCCCCCCTCACTTCTTAGCCCCTCATGGTAGGCTTCAAGGACCTCCACCTCTGTCACCAACCTCTCTTCACCATCCATGCAGAACAATTCACCAGGTCTCAGACTGCTTGTCCCTATTCTTAGATCCGTTTCCCCTTGCTTTATTTTTTTTAGGACTGGGTTTTGAAATATCTTCACTTCTGGAAGACTCTTCCCTACTGACCCCACACAGGTAAATGTGGCTTGTATCCCAGGGGTCAGGTGTTAGGGGCTTGTTATCCAGTGTGACAGTGTTGTGTGGTGGCTAATGTAATTAGGTCATCACCATTGGGAGGGACTACTGTTGGGCTTGAGGGAACGTTAGTTGTCCTGGCTGGTTTTGTGTGCCAACTTGACACAAGCTGGAGTTATCACAGAGAGAGGAACCTCCCTTGAGAAAATGCCTCCGTGAGATCCAACTGTAAGGCATTTTCTCAATTAGTGATCAAGGGTGAGAGGGCTCATTGTGGGTGGTGCCATCCCTGGACTGGTAGTCCTAGGTTCTATAAGAAAGCAAGCTGAGCAAGCCAGGGGAAGCAAGTCAGTAAGCAGCACCCCTCCATGGCCTCTGCATCAGCTCCTGCCTCCAAGTTCCTGCCCAGTGTGAGTTCCTGTCCTGACTTCCTTTGGTGATGAACAGCAATGTGGAAGTGTAAGCTGAACAAACCCTTTCCTCCCCAACTTGCTTCTTGGTCGTGATGTTTTGTGCAAGAATGCAAACCCCGACTAAGACATTAGTGTTTAAGGGACTGGAGAGGTGGCTCTGCAGTTGGGAGCACTGGCTGCTTTTGCTTGGGTTTGATTCTCAGCAAACACACGGCAACTTGAGGTCACTTCACGGGCTTGGGTTTTTCTGTATTCATAAGCCCTTTCTGTTTTGCTCCTCTGCCATGCTGTAACACACCCAAGGGGCCCTCAACAGATGCTGAATTGATGGGGCCACTCAATTTTTGTCTTTTAGCTTCCCAAACTGTTACACAAAACGTTCTTGCTTAGAAAGTACCTAGCATCAGGTATTCTGTTAAAACAACATGGAATGGAGTTGTCTACCTGACTTACCTGTCTTGGAAGGGCTCTCCAGTGACCCTTTGGGTGGTAGAGAGTGGGCTGTGGCCACAGTGCTGTTGTTCACAGTAGCAGCCACTTTTCTTATTGTTGTAATAGATTAGTTGGTAAAAGCATCTTAAAGGGGAAAAAAAGAACTTAGGTTGGCTTACAGATTGAGGAGATACTTTCATCATGGAAGCAGAGGTGTGAGGCAGATAGTCACACCATGTCTGCTGTGTGGAAGCAGGGAACTGTTCATGCATGTTCTCTCTCTCTCTCTCTCTCTCTCTCTCTCTCTCTCTCTCTCTCCAGGACTTCAGCTCATGGGATGGTATTACCTGTATTAAGGAGGGCAGGTCTTCCCTCCTCAGCCAAATTTCTCTGGATACACGCACACAGAAGTAGGTCTCCTAAGTGATTCCAAAATCAAGTAAACTTGACAATAAAGACAAATCAAATTCACCCAAACAATTTTCCCTCTACTGCCTAGATGGCCAATTCAACTGGATACTATTTCTCAGGCTCTCTTCTAGTTGGGTGGCCTTCAGGATGGCATGTTCTAATCATAAGAAAGAGGGAAGAAGTTATAGCTGTGCTTTCTGGGCTAAGATTCATATCCACTTTCATTCCTCCACTGTGTTATTGAGGGGTAACTGGTATACAGTGAGATGCTGTTTCCCAGCACACAGGTTGGTACATAGCTTCACTGTTAGGTCATGTAGACCACCACAGCTAAAGTATATGTGTCATCCTAAAGTACCTTTTTATGCTTTTGTAATAAATTTCTCACGCTCTAGTTAGGGGCTTGTGGAAGCCAGTGAACTCTAAGATGTCAAATACATGGATTCATGTGACATGCAGTGTTGGGCTGGGTGTTTTTCTTCACATGATTTGAAAGGTCACCTATGTTGTTTGGATCTGTAACCCCACCCCTTTTCTGTTGGGCAGCTTCCCATTGTATGAATGTACTCGAGTCTGTGATAGACATTTGGCTTGCTTGCACTTTTGGCCTCGGTGGTTAAAGCTATATATACCTGTGTCTAGTCTCCATGTGAATCTATACTTTCTGTTCCCTAGTAATGAATTGCTGAGTCACACAAGTGCATATTTAACTGCAAGAAAGTGCTAAGCTGTTCCCTGCAGTAACTGTTCCAGTATTCCAAAATGTCTCCAACACTTGATAAATCCAGTCCACTTAATTAATTTCAGCTCTACTGCGGGTGTATCCTGGTATTCATTGTGATTTAACTTGCATTTTTTCTTGATCATTAATTCTATTAAACATTTTCAATGTGTTTCTTGGCCGTTTGAGTATCTGCTTTTGTAAATACCTTAAAAATATTTGTTCATTTCGACTAGTTTGGTTTTACTACTATTGAGTTTGAATGTATATTGCATGTAAAACATTTACCAGCTATATATGTCTGACCAAAAAAAGTTTTCTTTATTGCTTGTCCTTTTATTCTGTTGATAGAATCCATTGAAATGGAGACACGTTTATTTCTATACAGCCCAGTTTATGGCCTATTGACATTATTAATGATTTGTCTTTGTGCTGTTCTACCTAGGTATCTTTTCTTCCAGGTCATTGAGCCAAATGTATATAAAACATATGTATTCTCTCCTGCCTTCTTATTCGATCTTCTCTGACTTTCAGAAACATGAAGCACTAAAACCCTGGGGTGTAGAAAAGGCATAAGACAAAAAGTGTCTGGAAGCCTGGGACCTAGTCATGAGGGAGAGTCACTAACTGGGACTATGTCTTTGGACTGGAAAGCTTGAGGCAGGAATGAATGCCAATTATATTTGAACCATTAACTTTTACATGTCTATTTGTGCTGTTTTGGTTTGTTTGTTTGTTTTAAAGACAGGGTTTCTCTGTATAGTTCTGGCTGTCCTGGAACCATCTCAGCTGACCAGGCTAGTCTGGAACCCAGAGATCAAATTGCCTCTGCCTCAGAACTGCTGGGATTAAAGGTGCAAGGAACCGTGCCTGGCCTTGCAGGACCACATGGTATGTCAGTCTAGCCTGCCCTAGAATTTAACTATTTCTCCAGTGTGCAGATTCTGTGCTTCATCCAGCAGTCCCCAGCGAGGCTCTGGCATGAACTGGAGGGTCACTGCCCTTCACCCCTCCTCTATGTTTCTAAGCTTCCATTTTTGAACAAGCCAGGGAAGACAATTAACTCCGAGGAAGGTTTGTGCATATTGTTTGTGCATATGGACTGGCATCTAAATAGCACTAAGCAGGGGGTTGGGCGGACTTGGTGCTGACCCTGTTCCCTTTCCATTCAAAATAGAGATGCTGTCAGCTTGCCATGATTTTCTTCATTTGTACTGTTCATTCCTTCATTATCCAATTCTGCCTGTCAGTTTATGTGGCTCTCCATTGCCTCATCGCTGGAGGATTGTCTTCTAAATCTGCCTTACCATGGTAGTGTCATTTTCCTTAAACAAGGCTGAGTTTTACCCTACCAGCTTCTCACTGGGTGCTTTGTTACTTACTGTGATACAGATCCGTAACACGTCAGTCCCTAATCTCTTTTATAATTTATTTCTGCTAGTTTTCATTTGTTTTACTTGTTGAGTAGAAACAGATACTAAAACCCAAAGTAGTTACTTTTCTGTTGCTGTGATAAAAGACCGTGACCAAAAGCAACTTAAAGGAAGAAAAAGTTTGGTTTGGTTCATGGTTTCAGAGTCCCAGCATACCCTGCTTTTCCTGATGTGTGTGTGTGTGTGTGTGTGTGTGTGTGTGTGTGACAGAGAGAGAGAGAGAGAGAGAGAGAGAGAGAGAACAAATAAGAAGTGAAGAGAGCCTATAAGTCCACAAAGTCCATGCCCAGTGACATACTCCCCCCCAGCAAAACCTCACCTCCTAAAGGCTCCCCCTCAACAGTGCCACCCACTGGGTACCCAGTCTGTGGGAGGAACATTTCTCATTCAGGCCACCGTGCCTACCAATCAGTGCAGTGAGACTGCCGATAGCCTTCCGAGTTCTCCTTCAGCTTATGACTTCATCCTCTCGAGTACGTAATTTCTGTCCTGAATTTTATGCTTATCATTCGTCAGCTTCTCTTTACAGCTCAGTTTCACCTTTAAAGTCTGTCTCATGATTTATGCTTCCAATAGCATTGTGTGAGTGCACTGAGGACTAATGTGGATGTAAGACTCACCTATTCAGAGGCAGAGTTCAATGGCAGTAAATTTATTTAGTCAGGCAATTGTCTAGTTTTAGACTTTTTTCACCAGAAGACTCCTTGCTCTCATTTTCTGTCATTTGAAAGCACATTTGAAGGGTGGTTTGATGACACATACCTGTGATCTCAGTGTTTGGGAGGGTGGAGGCAGAGGGATCACAAGTTTAAACCCAGTCTGTGCTGTATTGTGAGATGCTGTCTCAAAAACCCAAGGGCTGGGATATTGTAGCTCAGTAGTGGAGTACTTGAGTAGCGAGCATGAGGTCCTGGGTCTTTAATGCCTCAAAAAAGATGTATTGTTGTGGGTATGAATATTTATATTAAGAATTTTTCATCCCTGGAGGCTATTTATAGTATCTTCTTTGTGGAGTATCTTGGTATAAATGTGTATATGTGTACATATACATTTGTGTGTGTACATATGTAAGTGTATATACATACATACATGTATGTGTATATGTGTGTGTACATATATATATATGTGTGTGTATATTGATGTATGTGTGTCTATGTGTGTGTACATGTCTGCTCACTTGTGTAGGTGCATGTGGAGGACAGATGTTGATAGCCAGATGTCTTCCTCATTCACTTCACTTATTTTTTGAAACAGTGTCTCTCACAAAACCTGGAGCTTGCTGTTCTACTAGATGTGTTGTCCAGAGATCCCCTGGCATCCACCTCTTTGCCCTGAAGAGCTGGGATTACAAGTAGGCACCCAGCTTTCACATGGGTACTGGAGATTCGAACTCAGACATTCATGCTTTTACGGTAAGCATTGTACCTGTGAAGTCATCTCCCCAGCGCCATGAAATGTCATTTTAAGCCTCTTTCCTATTTCCTAAAACACTTTAAAAATTTGAATATATTTAAAGATGTCAAAAGGTACACTGTGTTTCTATCACAATGCTCACTCTTCATCCTCCCTCTAGCCCTTCACATATCTCCCTCCCCACTCCTCTCAAATACATGACCTCTTTGTCTTTAATAGTTATATATGTAATGTATATACATATATATGTATATATATTATATGTAAATACAGACAAATGAGTCCATTTAGCTGTGTATACATTTTTAGAATCCATCACTTGGTACTGAATAGCTAATGAGGGGACTTATCCATGGGGAGGACTATTTCTCCCTCTCCATGGGGAGGACTACTACTCCCTCTCTCAGTAGCCAGAAGTTGCCTGTAGCTCCTTTTACCCAGTTTGAACATTGTACTGCTTTCTTTTTGTTGTTGGTTAATAGTCTTTGATATAGTCTGGAGATAATTCTCTTGTTAGATGTTTGTGTTATGATTTTTTTTCTCAGTTTGTTGAATGCTTGTTAATTCTGTTAACACTGTATTTGGAGGAGTAGGGATTTAATTTGGATTAATTAATTTATTATTTGTCTTTACCAAGTCTCAAAGATATCCTTTCATTTTCTCCAGAGCCTTTTTCTGTACTATGTTTGGTTTATGATTCACCAGCACTTGCTCTTAGCCAAAAGGATAGATATGCTCTTTCTCCAATTAATCTTCATGTATGGGATGAGGTAGGAGTTAAGATTTTTCTATATAAGTTGTTCTAGGACCGTAGAAAGAAGAACTCTTTTTCTTTGTTGAGTTGGCTTGTCTGAAAATGATGTGACCTTACATGTGACCCCCGCTTTGGAGCACGTATTCTGACTGTGATCCTTGTTTCTAGACTACTCTTGACTTTCAACAGTTAAGGAACACTGAGAGGCTAGTAGTTCCCCCTTTCTGTATTTTCACTTCTCCACATCCCCTCCTGGGATTTGAGTTGTGAGTGACCAGCTAATTGAATAGGAACCAAAATCTTAATGGTGTCAAGCTTTGTTCGTGAATGTGGAATGTCTTTGCACTTATGTATGTCTCTTAAAAATCCTTTCAGCAACGAATTTTAGTTCTCAGCACAGTGAATTTGCAGCTTTTAATTTGATTCACTTCTAAGTAATAAAAAATTCTATTGCCCATGATAATTTTACAAGTTCTTTTATTCAATATGTTTTTGCTAATAGGTAAGACAAGAATTGATTTTTGGATAATGACATTTTACCCTGCAAGATTGATGAATTTAATTCTGGTATGTTTTTGGAGATTCCCTGAAATGTTATGCGTTCAGACAGATACATTACTGGTGAGGGTCACTGCTTTAATTTTTTTTAAATTATTTTTAAATCGATTATTTGATAATCTCACATCGTGCACTCTGATCTTTCATCTTCTAGCCTTCTCATGTCCTCCTCTTCCCTCCCCCGACCCTCGTGATGTGACTCCTACTCTGTGGAAAAAACAAAACAAAACAAAACCAAAAAACAAATCCATTGTGTGTGGTTCATATATTCACTGGAGCATAGCCAAATTTCTAGTGGCCAGCCCTTCAAGAGAGGATGAGTTTTTCTCTGCCTACATCAGTGCCAGAAGCCATCAGCTGCAGAGAGCCATTTGGAGGCTGGATGGGGTGGGGCGGGGCCTGCTCTGCTTCCAGGGGCCAAGCTCTTTCACAGTCACAGAAATGAACATGGCTTCAGGTAGCATCTGAGACCCTGGGCATCAGCATGGACTTTGGTGGTAACGTGGGTTGCAGACAGCAGCATGGTCTTTGGTCGTATCAGGGCCACTGACCCACTCAAGGCCTTCAGTGGTTGCGTGGACCACAAGCCTCAACATGGTCTCAGGTGGGTTACACATGCCAACAGTTTTACTGCTTAACTTCCAGTTATGACTTATTTTTCATGTCTTGTTTTATGGTCTTATGTTTCTATGGTCTGATGTTTAAAATAATACCTTTGTCATTCCTTTTTTTGTGATCTCCTTGATACCTTTTAACACGATATCTGGAAGGTTTCTAGGCCACTTTTTTTGAATTATTGAAAATAAAAGTTTCATGCAATATATTCTGACCACCTCTTGCTGCCTCCTTTTACACTTGGTGAAGACTTGCTGAACTTGTTTTCTCGTACGCTTAATTTGATAATATTTTTGTAGGATTAAAAAAATCTGTCTAGTTTTTATCAGCTTTGGTATGGAGTTATTCTTGCTTCATTGAATTAGTTGAGAAATTGGTTTCTTAACTCGGCTTTCCAGGAGTTTGTTTCATATTGGCATTATTTCCTTATAAAATATTTGACAAAATTTCTCAAGTCCCATAGGTTTTCAAGTTCTCTTTGTAGAAAAAAATTGTTGAACATTAGAAGTGAACAAATATAGGTTAATTTAGATCAAAATTTTATGTTTTGTTCATTTGGATGAGTTCCCCGCCCCCCCAAGGAACTTACACATTTTGCTTAGTTGTCAGCTTCATGACTTAAAGTTGTTCAGAATATTTTCATTTTTAAAAACAGGTGTAGAGTCTGGAGTGAAAACTCTTCCTCATGTTAGCAGTGTGTGTTTTTTCTCCTTATAAACAGAGTCACAGTCTTTTGGTATCCATTTATTTTTAATCTTTTCAGAGAAATGATTCAGACCAATTTTCCCATCATGCACCTTCTGTCCATTCCCACTTTCTACCTTCGTTGAGACTTATTTGCCTTTTTCTATCTATCTATCTATCTATCTATCTATCTATCTATCTATCTATCTATCTATTTTAATCTGTATGTGGAAGTTTAGACAGCGGGTTTAGCGTCCTTTCTTCTTTATGGGTATAGGTATTTAAAGCTTTGCCGTCCTCCTCCCCAGCACTCTAGCTGTGCCTTGCAAATTGTAATGTGTTGCTTTCGTTATCACTAAGTTTGAGATATTTTCTAGTTCCCCTTGTAATTTCTTCATCGATCTGCGGTTTACTTAAAAGCGTTTGTTTAATTTACCAAACCTTGGTGTGTTCCTTTTAAATTTAATTCCATGCGACCAGAGACTATAACTTGAATGATTTTTTTTTAAATCGTTAAAAACTTGCTGAGATGAGCCCTTTTGTGAAGCGCATGGCCTGCTTGGTGAGGATTTTTTGTGTACCTGAAAGGGATGTGAGTTCTCTTTTGAGGTGGACTGATACGTGAATGTCAATGAGGTCATCTTAGAGGATGGCATTAAAACATTCTGTGTGCTCATAGCTCTGATGAGCCTGTGGACATATGAGGAGCAGCAGCTCTGTTTGGGGATGCTGACTAGAGAAGATTTGTCTGTAAGGATCTAGGTTTGGTGTATCACGCCACAATCATTTCTACCTTAACAGAAGCAGGCTGGCCTAAGATGCTCGCATTTGTTTAATTCACCTTGTACTTGTTGACCTACTGTGTGCTTCTCTGTTTTTTTTGGGGAAATACAAGAAGACAGGCTAAGCTTTCACTAAAGAGCAGGCTCTCATTGCTCTGTGCTTGCACTGAATACATCAGGAGACATAGTCTGCTTGGTGCTTTAGATGAGGGATTTGATGGGCTTACCACCGAGTTACGCCCTGTGAGTACCGCACTTAGATTTATGTATATCCAGTGGGCCACACACGTGGGTCTGAGCATGCTCATTGGGTCACTCACCTGAAAGTTTCACATGTTTGGAGGGTAGGTCAGCCAAGTATTAATTGCAATGAGTAGTTCATCTAGAGAGTTAGTAAATTCAATATGTAACTTCCTTAGGGATTAGGTGTGTTCTGTGCTCCTGGACTTCGAGCTTGCTTAGAGCTTAGCTCACTTGGGGATTTTCAGGGATGGGCAGTTTCCCTGGGGACAGAGTGTGCCCCGTGGGTTGCTCATTTAGATATTGAACATGCACAGAGAGTGATTCTTCTAGATGAGCTGGCGATGTGTGTGTGTGTGTGTGTGTGTGTGTGTGTGTGTGTTTCATTGCTTAGCTCTAATTCTTAATGCTCTGGTCTTCCTGTAGCACCCAGGAGGTAACTCCAAACCCGTATAAGCTAGATTTGTCAGAACCAAATCTTTCCTCAAACAGGTGGGGAACCAACATTCTAGGAGGTCAAGACTTGGTCAAGGTCATATTTCCCGTGTCTGTGCAGGGATAAGTCACCCTGCATAACCTTCTGCAATTTCTCACTTGCTCTCTGTAATTTTAGACAATTCATGACAGCTGATTTTTTACAGTGGTCAAACAGGGAGGACGGAGATGAAGAGACCTCTTTAGGATGCTTGTTACGAGAGTAGCTGAGGAAGGGAGGACACCTATAGCTCATCTTGCTGTTTCTTGATGGACCTTGTTTTCTCCAAGGACTGATTTACTGGTGACTGAGGTCAGAGCATATAATAGAAGCACAGGGGATTTGTGGTTTAATTGCCCTGAGCAATTGGGAAGGCAAGGAGGAGAGGAAAGCCCTTCAGGGGGAACGGTAATTATTTGTATACAGAAATCACAGCACTCGTTACAAAATGTTTGCGTACTCTTGTGTATCAGTGGCGGATGAGCGTGCAATGTACGCATTTGAGAGCAGTTTATCGGGCCTATCTCTCAATCTGTCGAAAAGTGGTGTCGGCATGAGAGTCTGATGGTTTATTTCTTTCTGTTTAAGTGAAACGTAAATTATCTGGCCCATTAATATCTGGGCGCTCTAATCCATTATTAGAGGAGAAAAGTAAAACCCCTGCACTAAGATGAATGTTTGCTTTTAAGATGATTAATAATGCCAAGTCGCTGGCACATTCCTCACACTGCTGCTGGGCTCTGTTTGGGGGAAGAACAGAAGCAGAGTGGGAAGATCACCAGCTGTGGTTCAGTGTTCACTCAAATGACCCTTCTGTCCCCTCCTCTCTCCTAGAGCCTTCACTAGCTCCCTAGTGCCTTTGTCATGTAGGACAAAATCCTAGCAAACCAGCTGATGATGGAGCATTTGTGATCTGCCTGGCCTTGCATCATGGCAGAAGCAAGAGAAGGCTTTTCTGCTCCCGAATAGTTATTTTATGTACTGGAAGAGATGAGGACAGCTCGTGGGGAGGTACCAGTTGTGAGGCAGAGAGGATGGGGCACTTGTGAGGATCGTTATGTTACTGGTCCAGAAACGCTTCCTGGAGGAGGTGAGCCTTGGGGAATGAGAAATTCATGGAGGCCGTCAAGCAAAAGACTGCCTCCTGAGCCCCAGCTTTGAGCTTGCAGCTTTGCGACTCTTACTGCTCTTGTGGCTGTGTCTGGGACTTCAACTTCAGAACACTCATTGTCTCTTTGTGAATGAGACAAGTGAGGTTCAAAGAGGTGGAACTGGTTTCACCATGAGTGAGGGGCAGAGCTCTGGATGAGCTTTCAGTATTGGGAGACTCAGGGACTGGAAGCCCTAGCCTGAGGCATTCACTGTTCTTATGCAAATACATGTGTATAGGGCAGAGGCTGCCCTGCCTGGCAGTAATTAACCTGTGAGGATGTACCAGTGTGGGATCTCAAGGGCTCCAATTGATGGGCGCACAATTTCAGTGTAAGGTCCTGGTCTGGACCTTAGGAGGTGGTACTGAGTCCCTCAAGTGTTGCTGGGGCTTTCTCCTTGTTGGTGGTCTTGGAAAGGTGTGGCCTTGTCTCTCTAGCCTCACACCTGGGCTCGGACCACATCACCTCACTGCCGATGAATGCAGCAGCCCTGAGGCTCACGGCCTTCAGCCGCATCTGTCCACAGTGGCCACCGCTAGGATCCTCACAAAGCACAGATCCTCTTGCTCCCAGTGTGCTTGAAACCACCATTTCCACAGAATCCCCAAGGATGCTGCAGCCCTCCTTCTCCTGTCCCTGCTTTTCTTCTTCTCTGCCTCTCCATTCAGAAACCCTCTGCTTCTCTCTTGACCATCTTTGAGCTACCTGTGATGGCATCTGCTAGGGAGATAATCCTGCCATTCAGTTCTCAAAGGGCTCCCTCCTAGTCCAGCCACCTGCGACCTTCATCCATCTCTCTAGGTGTGTGGATAGATGCTCTCTCTCTCCCAGTCTCAGAGGACAAGGATGGAAGTAGGGGTAGATTTAGCTTTCTTGAATGGCTGCAGGCCCAGCAGAGTAGTTAGGGAGCTATAGCCAGGCCTACCTGCATCTCCTCCATCTCCTCCAGCCATCCTACAGGTGTGCTTCTAGCATCCATTTGGAGATCTCCGAGGCTGGGTATTCCTAACACTGAGAAAAGTGAAGCATAGTGTGCCCTGTCTTCGTGGCATGCACAGGCCACAGGGTTGACTTTCTACAAACCATAGCTACTCTATTAGGGAAATCAGCTGAGCTGTGTGGGAATACTGTTGGGAGCAGGTATGGCTGAGCCCACGCTTTGTCTCTCTGCATCCGTGGTGCCAAAAATGGGAAGAGCACTGAAGGACAAGTGGCCAAAGCCTCAAAAGCAGCAGCTGGTTTCTCTCAGTCCTACATGTTTTTTCCTGTGTAAGGATGTCTTTCCTCCAGGACTCAGTGATCCATCCCCCTTGAGCTCCTCCACTGCAAGGTGCTGCTTCAGCTGCTGTGGCCAGTGTTTTCATAAGCCAATTCAGGGAGCTAGCTCACAGTGACCAGAGGAGTAGGTCTTAGAGCCACTGCCCACAGGATAGGAGGGGGTCCTGCCAACAGGCAGGCATTGTTTACTATGAACAGACAGCAGGCTGCATGTTTTCCTAATTTCCCAGAGAGCTCATTTTCCGCTCTGCTAAGAGCTCAATGAGCTGGTACAAACGCTGAGAGGCCCTCCTGCTTCTGGCAGGATGGTTGGTGGGAGCCTGACAAGGCTCTCTGCTGAGGACCAGGCGTCCAGAGCCATGTTCCTGAAGGTCTCCTCTCACAAGGGCCCCCAGAAGATTACCTTTGCTCCTAAGATGGATGGCTAGTGCGTCTCTGCAGTGATGATAGACTTGGGGATGTCTGAGCTGGTGGAGACTAAACTAAACAAAACTGAAAGACTAAAGGAATCTTTTCTGGGCTTCTGGGATGGCTTTAAGGAAGAGAGGGCACGACATGGAAGATCAATTCCCTCACCCTGGCCCAGAGTGAGAGTCTATCCAGAGTGGCTAGGATGAGCCAGCTGAGGCCTGGAAATGTCCAGTGGTGCAAATAGAATATGGAGACCAAGTGACTGTCCTTCGATTTGGCTGCAGACTTAAGTAGGGGCTTCATCACAGGCACCCGAAATATGTCCAAAGAGCTTGCTATTTCTGCTGTAAAAAAACAAAATTGTTTTTACATTTATTTATTTATTTTGTGTGTGTGTACATGGAGGTCAGAGGACAGTTTACAGGAGTCAGTTCTCTCCTTTCATTATGTGGGCTCTGGGCATCAAACTCAAATCATCAGGCTTGGTGGCAACTGCCTCAGTTTTTTTTTTTTTTTTTTTTGTCTCTTTTTATAGTGTTGAGAATGGACTGCAGGCTTGTTACATGCTGGCATTATCCACTTTGTGTTTTGAGACAGGTTATCATTGGCTTGGCACTTTACAAGTAGACTGGCTGACCAGCAAGCCACTGGGATCCTCCTGTCTCCAATCTTCCCAGGGCTAGGATTATAAGCACATGCCACAATTCTCAGCTTTCAGAGAATCAAATGCAGATCCTTGTTCTTGCAGGGCAAGCACTTCCTTAGTCAAACCCTGAGCTCCTCTTACTGGTATCTGTATGTATCTCTTACCTCATACCTCATATCTGAAAATTCCAGTATCGGAAGCTCTTGTGAGACTTTTTTTTTTTTCTGAAAATTTATACCCGTTATTCTTTATTTCTTTGTGTGCTTGGTATTTTGGGGGACTATATGCTGCTTATTACTTTGGGGAACATCCTTCCTGAGGATTCCTGGGGCCTTGTTGGCAATTTGGTTTGTTAGAGAGATTTCTGTGGGGAGCCAGATAAGTTTTGTGGTCATACTGAACATCCATGAATCTTCTCTTTAGTTCTCAGCATCAGGAGAGGATTTCACATCGGACCCCCAGCCTTGGGACACTGGTCTGTGACTGAATTTGACCTTTGGCCCCCGTAACTCAGGTGGTCTCAGAAGAGGACCTCAAGGGTTGGAAGGTCTAACAGGAGTGAGCCATTAAGGAGGGAGCAGTGCCGGCTCTAGTCTTCCTTCCCAAAGTCTTGTTTCACTTTGTTTTAGGATTCTGCATCTCTTTCTTTTGTGCTAGATCAAGTAATGTATTTAAGCAGAGTTAAAACATGTTTTATACAGCTCCTTAGTCGATTAACCCTGGAAGGCCCCATAGGGGGACCAGATCACATCAAATCCAACCCTGTGGTTGGAAACAAGCCGTGTGTCATTCTTTATAACTTAAGTTAATTTACTAAAATTGTCACCAACTCTACCTATGTCAGCTCAGGGTTTTTCTTTTGTTTTTTCTTCTCAGGGATGGGTGGCAGCTTTGCAATGCTGAGCCATGGGTGTGGGACCAGCGTACATTGTACAGCAGTGCCATTTCTGCAGAGAGCACCGGTGGAAATGCGTGTGGGAGCAGTGTGCACCGGATCACAGTGCTGCTTTTGCACAGATGGAGATGTCCCATCCATCTGTCCCAAGATATGTTCACACGCCGGGGGTTCTTCTCAGTGGTCACTGCCATTCCTGAGGGTTGTGGCACCATTCACCACAGCCTGGACCTTGAACTTCCTCTTAAAATCATCATGCTGTGTGACCTGGCCTTGATCATTTATATCCTGGGGTAAGAGACTGATCGACTCTTGTGCTCTATTTGAGCCCCAGTTGAGGGGTTGATTCACAGGTATACAGGGCTCAATGGGGGCATTTCTAGAGAGGCCAGGACTCTTCCCCCATTCTTTCCCTGGATCTCTGGTCTTTTCTTTCCACTTCTGCTTTTCTCTCTTCTCTGTCTCCTTTTCTTCCCTCCCACCATACCTCCTTCCTTCCCTCCCTTTCTTCCTTCCCATTTTTCCTCTGTCTGTTTATGTAGCCCAGGCTGGCCTCAAACACACCATCTTTCTGCTTCAGTCTCCTGAGTACCGAAGTCACAGTGTGTACCACTGTGCCCATCTGCTTTCTTTTGTGTTAAAGAACTCATTTAATATTTTTATATTTTAAAAAATAATTCTCATTTTTCTTTTTTGTGGATGTAATATAGATTAAAATTCATGATAGAAAACATAGAAAAGCACAAGCCCATCTACCAATATTTAATCCATTACTTATATTTGCCTGTGTATAGTTATATATTTTATAGATAAAATAGGAAACATGCAGTTCAGTGCTTTGTATTATAAAATTTGGACGATATTCTGTGACAAGGTTTTTAGAGATTACTTTTCCCAAATTGTTGATCTATTACATAATTTTTATTGCTCTAAATATTTTTGAAAAGATTTTTTGAAAAGATTATTTTTAAAGGCTCATAGATTCTGTATGTGGAATATTAGATATTCAGTTGTATTATACATTTGGATGTTTTCCAGTTATTCTAGCTTTATAAATAAGTCTTTGATAAACACCTCTGTGGATATTATTTTTGCTGTTTACATTTGATTTTTCCTGTGTATTTCTATAAATGGATTTGTTGGCTCATTTTTAGTTTCTTTGTTAATCAATGAAATGTACTCAACAATAATGTGAAGTGTATGTGTATATGTCATATAAATGTTGGAAATATTATGTTTTAAAAAAACCATGCAACACAAATAACACAGCTTATGGGAAAATGGGTTTGAGCCAGATCACTCAAAATTTATGTAACATCATGACCATGGCATGAATAGAAAGTAACAATCCTAATAAAAATGCTATTAAAAATTAATTATGTTCACAATAAATCAAGTAACTACACCACTAAATATTGAACTTTTCTGTTTGCATGTTGCTTCCTGGGAGACAGGTAAGGAAGCGCTCATGATGAGGAATGTCCATCTGGAAGATGCTACAGAAAAATGAGATGAAAGTCTGTAGAGTGGTGTGCAGTCAGCAACAGGAGCCTCCAAGGCAGAACAAGAAGCCGAGACACCAAGGGTAGAGCATGCTGAGGAGGCAGAGGTGAACTTCAAATTCAGCAGCTGCTACCTAGTGGCTTAAAGTGATACTCCCTAAACCTTCTTCTCGTCATGACTCTTTTTGCTAGGGAAATTAATTTCTTATTTTATTTATTTATTTATTTATTTATTTATTTATTTATTTAATGTTTGTGCATGTGGTGGTGGTGGTAGTGGTGTGTGTGTGTGTGTGTGTGTGTGAGACAGAGGATGGCTCTCAGGAGTTAGTTCTCTCCTTCCTCTATGTGGATCTTTGGGCTTGAATTCAAGTTGTCATACCTAGCAGAAAGTGTCTTTACCTGCTGATCCATGTTGCACAATTTTTATATAACCCTGGGGCATATAGGTATAAATCTAAATATTTACTAGAGAAATAAATCATGAAGAAGTGTATTTTAACATACTTCTTTGGTATACAATTCTTCCTCTTATTTAAGATGGAAGAAAATTGACAAACTAATCAGAATGATGTGTTTGTATGTTTAACACACATCACACACACACATATGCACTCTCTTTCTATACACTATCTCTCTCTCTTTCTCTCTCTCTTTCTCTCTCTCTCTCTCTCTCTCTCTCTCT
>JANHMN010000002.1:48000459-48029576 GCA_030674055.1 Rhabdomys pumilio
TATATGTGTGTGTGTGTGTGTGTGTGTGTGTGTGTAACTGGGTGTGCTTGTGAATGTGTGCATATGTGTACAAATGTGTGTGTGGTATGCAGAGGAGGTATATATATATGTTCTTTTCATTGTTATTTCCATGTGTGCCATACAGATAACTTCCTATCTAGGAAAGATGTAGACATGCCAATCTGTTTCAGCTTGTGCATAGTTGAGCTAAAGACACCTTTTCAAATATACTCTGATTCACACTTTGCATATGACTGAGCAAACCTTAATCAACCACCGTGAATGAACACATCATTTATGCTTGCATTGCTGGGATGGCTGATGGTCAAGACAGGGAGTGGCGAAGCCCCTCCCGAGAGGCCTTCTTGGTTCTGCCACTGTTGAGTTGCAGAGTCTGTGGAGCGGGTCTGGGTGCAGGAAAGAATCTGCTGCTGAGCAGGTAATGAAAGGGGCCAGGCTCCTTAGAATAGATCATTCCCACATAGGCTGTTTGCTCTGGGGTTGCAGGCCCATTTGGTTCCACTCAGATTGCTAGGATTTTTTTTCTCTCTTTTAAGCTCAATTGAAGCCAGTGTTCGACTCCTACGTCTGGACCTATGGACTGGAAGTTCACTTCCTCTGAAGTATCCTCCTGCAGGAGATCATTGTCTTACTCATCCCACAAGTACCCCCTGAGCACCCATTAGGTGCCAGATGCCTTCCTGTATTTGAGAGAAGCACAGCAGCTGAATGAAGCCAACAGAGACCCTGCTCTCTGGAGATTGATACTGAAGGGCCGTGAGGGAGCTTCAGGAGGGAATGTCATTTTCTGCATCCTGGTAAATATTTACATTCCATGGTATTTGGATCTGTCAGAGCCCTTAAAGGTACACTTAAGACTTGTATGTTTCCCTTGGTGCAGGCCTTACTTGCAAACGGAAAAGGAATTGGATGTAAACACTGACGTGGTGGCTGTAACACCGGTGCAGGAATGTTTGGCAGAGCTGTACACTGATGTCTGCAACTGCTTTGAGTGCATCAAGAAAGGACATGGCTCGGAGCACTGATGCACTGTTAGGAGATGAAAGCAAATGTTTTGAAAGTGTTGCTGGATCTGTGAGTATTCCTTGTTTAATTCTTTCAACTTGCCTTGCTTTTGAATAGTCTCAGGATTTGTCGGGAAATGGAATCTAAATGAAATAGACATGAAGACCTAAAAGCCCGGAGTGGTCTCTACCCTCCCTGGTTTACATTCTAGTGGGAGGAGAAAATGTTTAGTATGTTAAAGGGTGAGAGGTAATTAGAAGGAAAAATAAAGGAGTGGGTGGGTAGAGCCTGTTGAGAGTGGGGCTCGTCAAGGAAGGTTTGATACAGCGTAGGATCAAGCATCTGGGAGATCTTAGCAGGCAGAGATGAGCCTCTACAGAGGGACTAGGGCCAGACACATGGGTGATCAGAAGACAGTGGGCCTGCTGAGATGGGAGGGAAGCATTGAGAGGCCCCTGGGAAGCATCTTGGGCTTATAGTACCTTTAGAACCTTGGCTTCTCCACTGAGGGAGATGGGAGTCACTGAAGAGTATTTGAGCAGAGGAGAGGGAGAGTAAGATAATAGATCTCACTTTAAAAGACTCAGTCCTATGTGTGAGCAGAGTGCGGGTAGGAGGTAACCAACCATAGGCCATTGCAAAGGGCAGAGGCAAAAACCAAGGAGTTTTTAGTTGTAGTTGGATTTTATTCCTCATGCTCGTTCATGGATGTTCTTGCAGTCATGAGGAAGAAGAAACAGAAGTTCAGGTGACCTAAGGTTTTAGGTTTGGGTGGATGATTTCCTGGGCAACAGAGAAGTCAGAAGAGAAGGGGAAGAGTGATCAGGGGAGAGAGATGTCACCTGTGTGCACTGATAGCCAGCGTGCTGGCTCCAGAAAGAGCTGGAACTGGGTGGTGGTCAAAGTAGCCTCTAGTTACAGGTCCGAGTCATAGCTGGGCAGACACCAGAAGTCAAAGGACCAGTCTGGACTAGCTTTGCTGGCACCTGAGGATAGACCTGGCTTATGAGCCTGGTTGTAGAGGAGGCTGTGGTAAACCTGTCATCAGTATGTGCAGCCAGCCTATCCTGAACCTTTGGTGAGCAGCGCACACTCAACGCCAGGTGAAGCTGGTCAGCGGAAGTGCTGATGTGTGTTAAAAGGTGACCATCTCTGAATGACCCCAGCAAAGCCGTGACCAGGGTCTGCATCTGGGCGCGGGCCTGCAGGAGTGCGCAGTAGAAAGCCTCTGTCATCATCTAAAGTAAGCAGCTATCTTCAAAATGCTCTGGTCTCAAGGAGAAAAAAGTTCTAAATAAACCTGAGCTCTGCCCTGCCCTCTGCTCACCTACTGGGTGTGGTTCTCTCTCTGTTCCTGATCTTCTTTCTGCTCTCCACTGAACTCTGATCAGTTACTGTGTCAGCCTGTGAAGGGTGGGAAAGACACTCCATTTGAGTCTAAGATAGTGACTGCTCCCCTGTACAACTTCCTTATCCCCAGATAGCCTCAAAGCCACTTTCTGGAACTGGTGCTGAAGAGTCAGAGCCACTGGGCTTCCAAGGCAGGGTGAATGCTACCTCGTGCCTGAGTGTTATAGGCAACTACCAAATAGTGAGGTTCTGTGGCTCTGATGGTCCCAAAGGCCATAAGGTTTGGCACTATGGAACAGAAGTAGAAAGAATACACTTGGCTGAGTGATGAGCGTGGCCAGGATAAAGCCAGAGTTTCTGGAGAGGCCCAGTGAATTTGTAACTCTCTTTCTTGAGATGGGCTGGACTTTCCAGCTCAGCTCAGCTCAGCCCCAGGATGTTCTTGAACATGCGTGCGTGCACACACACACACACACACACACACACACACACACACACTACCACTACCACTACTACTACTAGACACACCACTACTAGAATATATTATCAATGTTTCATCATAACTGAAATATAATACTAATAACATTGTTAATTAAGCAAGAAGAGAGAAAATATTCTTTGTAAATACAGGTTTCAGGAGATAGAGGGAGAAATCACATTGTAACACGTGAAGATACTAATTTGTTGCACACACTCTATAAATATCCTGGGATCATGCCAGCCCTGAGTGTTGGATTGCTTTCCTCTACTTAATGGACTCAACCCTCTCCGCCTTCTTGTTGAGTGAAGACTTTAAATGAGGGCTGGAAACGTGACCAGAAGGGAAGCTTTTTTTCTTCTCCCATTATTTCAAGACGGACAATAAAAACATGATTTTGTAAAGGGAAAAGCGTGATCTACAATTATCTGCATTTAGGAGATACACAGCGGAGGCGTCTTTGTCCCGTGGTGCTTCTGGAAATAGCAGTTGAAGAAAAATCAGATCTTTAGTTGGATGGGATGGGAGGCGATTGGATGGGTGGTTCTGATCCATTCCCAAATCATCCTTTAAGTGGCTGACGTTCTGGGTCATAGCACATGGTGCGGGGCCACAGTGAGGCTGCAACAGCCCTCAGCGTTCCTTCCTCTCCTGAGAAGACAGAGTGCTGAAATATATCTGTGATTGAAAATACTTAAGTTGGAGGCCTCCAGCGCTTTCCCCTTTCAAGGTGACAGTCATTGAGGCATGGTGCCGTCTGAATCTGACATTTATAATCCGGCTAAGGAAAAGGTCAGCTTCCTTTCGGAGCTGCACCAGAGCCGGCGGGAAAAGAGTCCTGAGATGTCACAGCATGTTTCTGAGGTTTCCGGTGGTGCCTTTGACTTAATAACAGCTTCAGTTTGCAATGTATAATTATAACCATCCCAACTCTCCATGGTGTGAAGTGACAGGACTCTAAAGAAATAAAGCCATCACTTTCTCTACAGAAAGGCTGGCATGGAGGGCCCCCCAGAGACTGGGGCAAATGGCCAGGATGAGAAGCAAACTGCTTCCCTCCTTGGATGACCATTGATGCTATAGGGTACTTTAGGTGGATAATGAAAGAATCAGATCACTAGAAGCAAGGCTTCATCTGTGGGCCAAAGGGAAGGTACAGGTTTGTGTCTGATGTCTTAAGAGTTTTTGATGAGTTGGGGGAGGGAGAGGGAGGAGGGATGGTGAAACTTGGGATAAAACCTCACCAGCAACATCCTCTTCCCCTCAGGGAATTTGAAAAAGGAAAGTGTCTTTTAACACAAGCCCCACCCAACAAGGGAAACCACAGGCTCTATGTGACTTTTACAACTTGCTTGACCTTGGGCGTGGCCTCGCACCCAGGGATGTTGGAGTGGGGATGGAGAGGGATTTGCAGAAGTGTTGGGAGGCAGCAGCTGTTGGCACACCGAAGAGAGTCTGAGGTATGAATCTGAGGTGCTCCCAGTGATTACAAAGACATGTCTCATCCCTTGTGTGGGAGATGTCAACCAGTGTTGCTTGTTCAGGTTTTTGTTTTTAAGATTGATGTATTTTTTATTATGTGTATGAGTGTTTTACCTGCAACTATGTGTGTGTACTGTGTGCATGCAGTGCCCATGAAGGCCAGAAGACAGACACACTTGATCTGAAGTTACCAATTCCCAGTACCTATATAGCCTGATCATGCCTGGTTCCTTTGAGTCATAGGACAGATGACAGCAGTTGGTCTGGACAGTGGGTCTCACACTGAGAAACATGTCCTAGACCTTGTGTGGTAGAAACAGATCCAGCACCTGGTCATCCTTGGTGCCTGGTCGGGAAGACCTGATGTGGCTGCTGTTATGGGAAACCAGATGTAAATACAAAGCCCACAGGGTGGAAGAAAGACGTCTTCTCTCATACCATGGGACACCTGTGACAATGACACATGCTCCAGAGATATCCAAAGGGGCAGGAAGGGCTTACTATATTGTCAGGGCCACAGTTCAGCTTTATGCAATCTACAAGCAGGTCAAGGCTTAATTCTAAGGTTAGGATCAAAGTTCACAGTCTGGCCAGAAATGGGGCTCCAGGAAGGCAGGGCTGGAATCAAGGCCAAAGCATGGACAGTTCTACAGCTTGATAAGCAGTGAACTCATGGGACTGATTACCTCAGAATTCACCATAGGTAAGAATATGTCCCCAAGCTTGTCTTCTGCCACAGCCTGAGCCATATGGTGGCTTCCATCACAGAGTGGAGTTTATGGTAGTTAAAGATATTCTTTCATGCTTTAGACTTCTAGAAGGGAGACATGTTGATTAGTTTGGCTGGTGTCAGGTGCTCCCCCCTGTACTCATCAATCATTATAGCCAAATAGGGGGGGGCTCTGAAGGCCCAAGGTGATGGTTACTTTCTTGTCATTACAACAAAATACTTGACAGAAGCAACTAAAGGGAGAAAGCTTTCCTTATTTTATTAGGCTCATGGTTCCAGAAGAGTGGGCCATTGAGAAGAGGAGAAGGAATGGCAGAGTAGCCGGCTCTACAGTGGTGAGAGAGTATGGCAGCAGGTCCTCACAGGAACCCAACAGGAACCGGAGACTTGACTGGAACTGGAGGTGGAATAGAACCCTCAAAGGTTGCTGGCTACACCTCCATCTTAGAGCTTCCACTGACTCCCTAAATAGCACCATCAGCTGGGGTGCATGTCCAAACACAGGAGTGTTGGCGGTAAATCTCCGACCCAAGCAAGTCCAGTCAATGAAAACATCACTCATTATTTATGATTATAAACTGCAAGCCTAGATTGGGCAGATTTACCATTGCACTACTCTATTCCCCAGCTATGAGATCTCTCACAACTTGCAGTTTCCTCAGCCATGTTCTTCTTTTTCTAATCTCCTCCCCCAACTCTCCAACTGTTCCAACGGCTCTTCTGGCTCCTCCCACTACTCCGGCTCCTCCCACTCCCCTTCTACTGCCCAATCACTGGCTCTAGCCTTTATTTAACAAATTCAATTGGACAGAAGGTTCACAAGATTCACTCCTCCTCTGTAGCCCCTCCCAGGGGTGGAATTACCATGACAACAAGAGGCTAGGGCTATCCACAACACTGAGCCTCAAAGGTACACTTCAGACTCAAACTGAGACATGTACTACTGTGCACTGGGCTGTGATTCTTGAAAAGAAGGTGCTGTATGATCCAGGAGCCCCCTCAGTCACTGGTATTTCCAGTAGCATTCCAGCATGCTTCTTAGGGTATTAGAGGACCTCCAGTTACTGATGCTGAATAAACAGGAAGTGGCAGAGAAACAGAATGGAGGAAATGTTAAAAGCAGTCTGAGCGAAGTAACTTGCTTTTCTCCTTATCAGTTTCCTCGTGTGTAGAGTTGATGTAAGGCTGGAATCAGCATAGTGTCATAAGAAGTGCTGTTCACATAAAGGACTTAGCATAGCTTGGAGTGAGATAGAACTCAAGGCCAGCTGTTCACAGGCACACTGTAGCTATTGTTAAGAACCCAACACACTGGCTAGAAAATGCATTAAACCCCAGATAGAGCACAGAAAAATAGAAAATTCCAGATCACCATGGACACACACACACACACACACACACACACACACGGAGGGGAGAGACAAAGAGACAGAGAGAGACAGAGAAAGACACAGAAAGAGAATGAAACCTTTCAGAAAGAGCAGAGGAGAAATAGAAAAAATCCAAATTCTTCATAAAATAGCAAGTGTGAGCAACACAGAGTTCAAGAATACAGACAGCCACATAGCCCAGGCTCCAAGGGAAAACAATTTAAAGCTAGAATTACATACCAAGCCTAAAATACCCTGGAGGGCAAAGATATTTTCAGGTATTCAGGACTCAGAAAGCATGCCTTTTGTAAGCTATCTGAAAACAAAAATGACTAGGAACGGGAATGATGAATGGAACGTGACATCAGGAGGTGAAGTGGCATGCAAAATATGAGCAAAATCAGAGTCAAAATGAATAATACTGGGTAGTTAAAATAACTCAAATTAACATTCTAGAGGTTGTAAATGTGGAAGTGGAGACAAGGTCAGGGAGGGGGCGAAAGGTCAGGGAAAGGTGAAAGGTCAGGGAGTGGGGAAAGCAAAGCAAAGGATGTTCTGAATTTGGTTCTGTTCAGGGAGGAAATTTAAGCATGACTATATGTAGACATGACTAGATAATAGAAGGTTCTGGAAGACTGGAACAATACTAGCAGAAGGAATATTAGCTATTAGAGGGGAAATGGGTTCAGATCTTTGGTTGTACAATAATCAGTAGCAGTGGGTGTGACTGAAGGTCAAGGGACACAAAGAAAAGAAGCAGAACACAGAGAAAGGAAAATAAAATGTCAAGAAGCCAAAGTGACTAGGCTTGCACTAAGGGAAGTCTCAAGCTAGACCAATCCCACTTATCAGTAATCTCAAATTAGACCAAAAAATCCTGCACAGTGGTTTCTGAGAAGCAGAACTAGAACAGAGATGATCCAGGATGTTATTAAGAAAGAGATGACAAGAGCTGTTTTGGGCAAAACTAAACAAGAAGAAGATGAATGAGAAGGAGAAAGAGGAGGAGAAGGAGGATGAAGAGAAGGAAAGTGAGGAAGAGGAGGAGGAGGAGAAGTTATTTTTTCCTTAATGGTGAGGGAGGCTTTGTTTGTTTTAGTTTATTTACAAGATTATAGATTTCCCTCATTTTTCATTCTTCCTTCACTTTGGTTTTCCCCACCCCCTGTCTCCTTGACTCCTCTACTTCCCCTCCCTATTTAAACTTTTCCAACTCCTCCATTCCCCTAGATTCTTCTATGTTACAGCTATCTGCCTTTCCACCAAGCACCCTCCAAGTGGGCTCTTTCTAAGTTTCTGGTCTTTACAGGAACTCTTGGATCCAACACACTGAATCAGAAATTCAAAGATAGAATCCATTGATAAAGGACGACAAGTGCTATTTGTCCTTCTGGGTCCAGATGACCAAATTCAGTATTCATTTTTTAGTCTTAGCCATTTACTTGCATATTTTGTAATTTCATTTTTCTTGAATAAAATTCTATTGTATATAGGTGCCACATTTTAATTATCTATTCCTCAGTTTTATTTCCTAGCTACTGTGAATAAAGCTAAAAGTGTTTTTTACATTGTTATTAGATAATTCAAGATAAAATGTATTGGAAAGGACAAAGAGAGCTAGTATGTGTTGATGGACTGTCTAACCAAACCATTGAAGACAACAGGACAGAGACTTCAGAAACCCAACAGTAAATGCATAAAAAGCAAATGTTCTCCAATGTTGACATGTATGTGGCTCCACTAAAAATCTCAGAGCCTGATCAGTACAGACCTCTGCTTATATAGACCTAACTGAGTTCTACGACCCCATAAAACAGCCAGTTTTATCCTTAAATAATAGAAAGAAAGAGTCACCAAAGTCAAAGACCCTGACTAACATCACTAAACCTGGTGAACTTGAACTTGATTTTGTTTGTTAAGACAGAGTCTTTCTACATAGTAGTTATATGTGCTTTGGAACTACTTTTGTAAACCAGGCTCGCCTCAAACTCTCAGAGATCCTCCTGCCTCTGCCTCCTGAGTGCACCACCATGTCTGACTTGCACTTAGATTTATAATAAGAAGCAAAAAAAAAAAAAAAAAAGCATAGACAGGTGGAAAGTCTGCTTAGAGATTGGGATGTATACATTTGTATCAAAAAAAAAAAAAAAACAAAAAACTAAAAATAATTCTTCATCCTCAAAACCATCCTCTTCCCTGCTTGAGACATAGAATAAATCTCACTCTGTAGCTGAGGCTGCTCTTAAACATGATCATTGTCTCAGACTCCCAAATGCTAGCATTAGAGGCATGTGCCACCATGCCCAACAGAAATAGCCTATGTTTATTTTAGTGAATGAACAAATGAATGAATGAATTTTTGAGACAGAGTCTTGCTGTGGCAGCCCAGGCTAGCCTTGCCCTTGCAGCCTTTGGCTTGTCTCAGCCTTGAGGCTGGCACTAGAGGTATAGACCACCATACATGGCCCAAATTGTTTGTCTTTAAATTTAGCACGTGGTGGAAGAGGAGATTCTTTTAGGTCACCCATTTATTTATAGTATATTGTCACACACGAATATGCATGTTGAATCATTGCACTGCATCATAAATATGCAGAAATATACTACCCCTAGCACCTTCTCACTTCCCAATTCTCTCTTGTCACGAGGTGAGCATCTCTATGTGGCCACACCCTTCTTTCCATGATGCTCTGCCTCACTCTTTTCCAGAAACAGTGGTGCCAGTCCACCATGGACCAGAGCCTCTGAAGCTGTCAGTCAATGTAAAGCTTTCCTCTTTGAAGTTGTTTGTCGAAGGCATCTCTCACAGGGAGAAAAACACATACAAAACTGATGGACATTCCAGGCAGTGTGTTTCCAGGCAACTCACTTAATGACTTTAACCCTCAGTTTTCTGCCTGTAAAACAGAGGTAACAACTCCACCTTCTGTTAAAATTATTCTATCTAGGGTTTTGGGAATTGAATGTGATGATACATTGAAAACCTTAGTAGAGTTTACCATAATATTGTTTGTGGCTGCAGCGTTTGTTGTTGCTGCTGTAACTGTTGCAATAATGGTGTATATTGTAGGCACTGCAGACACAGAAGGCCCTCTCTGCATCTTTAGCAAAGCAAGCACAGGATGTAGGAGCATAGGAGCAGTATGGGAGTTTGTTCCCAGTTACAGCTCCTACTCCTCTGATACAATGTATGGATCAATCATCAGAATGTGTCAATTAGAATCTCATTGACCGAAGAAGTCATGGATGATAATATGTTTTCCTTCATTTGAGCAGTGCTCCCTGGGCTAGTCTCCCTGGTGGTCTTAAAAAATAAACTCTTTGTTTTGTTGTTTTCTTATTTCATTGCCTGTCACAACCAAATAGAAGCTTTAGCAAAGAAAGGCCTGTGACCTCACCCAGAGGGACTGGCCCAGCAGGACAGCTAGAGCAATGCCAGCCTAGGGTCTGCCCAATTAGTTCCCTAGTTGTGGAATTTAGTAACTCAGACCTGTTTTATTTTATTTTGAGACAGGGTTGTGCACTGTAGCTCAGGCTATCTTGAACTCCTAATCTTGTCTCGGATATCTATTCTGGATAGGTCTTTTAAAAACTAAAGCATTAAAGAAGTCATCCTGAAAATTAAAATAGTATTAGTAGGGGCTGGGAAGAGTGTCACGGCAGGGATGATGAGGTGGAAGAGGGTAAATGGATTTGGTCAATTTACACCATCTGCATGAGAAAAACCAACGTAAATGCCATTGCTACATAATAGATGATAATAAGACAAGAGGACACATTGGAAGCACACACAAAGCTAGAGGGCACAGTGTGTTGAAGTGCTTTGGCTCAATGTCAACAGCTGTCAGCTCATGGCCAGTGGTTCCCACTCTGCTATGCTCCATTCCGTTCTTTCTTTGTTTTGTTCACTCTAGTGCTGAGCACTGAGCCCAGGACCTTGAACATGCTAGGCAAGCACTCTACCACTGAGCCACAGTTACAGTCCTTTGCATATTTTTTTTTTTGTGTGTGTATTTCCTCTATTTCATGAGATGGGTCTTGGTTTAACTTGTATACAGTGGATGTGACATCTTAGGAGAATTAGTAATTCCTGCAGTCTAGACTCCTGTACCAGACCCAGCTTGGATGCAGACATGCAGAGCCACATGTCACCTACATGGGAGGTGACTCTGGGAACCAAAGCCTAGCTTTGGATGAAAGAAACAGACAATGGCAGGTCCTGTTTGGTGAGATCTTAACGCCACACTATGCTCACAGTAAGTACTTAACACCCATTGTGCTGTCTAGCCTTTATACAATTGGTAAAACTAGGTTATTCTATTATTGCAGACTAGGAGAGTGATCTCCATACGATGAGCCTCTAGAGCCGGTAAGCAGAGTCTAGATCTGAAACCAAAGGCTGATGCTTTTGGTTTATCTTCTCCACCATCTAGAGCCATCTGAGGCAGGGAGGAAAACATGGGCTAACTTTACAGGCTACGGCTTGGAAGAACAGTGATTAGCCATGTGACCTTGAAGGAGAGTACATCCTGGAGGTTTGGGACACCTTGACATGCAGCATCTGAGCTAGTGTGAGGGCTAGTTTTATGTAAAGTTAGAATTATTTTAAAACAGGGAACTGCAACTGAGAATACACCCCACCAGATGGACACATGGACAAACCTGTGGGGCATTTTTATAATTGACAATTGAGAAGAAAATGGGGCACTGTGGGCAGTGCCAGGTCTGGACTGGTAGTCCTGGGTGCTATAAGAAAACAGGCCGAACAAACAGTGAGGAGCAAGCGAGGAAGCAGCTCTCCTTCACGGCTTCTGTATCAGTTCCTGCCTCTAGGTTCCTGCCTTGCTTGAGTTCCTGTCCTGATTTTCTTTGATGCTGAACTATGATGAGGAACAATAAATGAAATAAACCCTATCGTCCCTAAGTTGTTTACTGTAGTCATGGTGTTTTACCACAGCAGTCTAAACCCTACCTAAGATAAACAGTATCTGATACAATGCTCTCCTTATGTCGGGAGCCCTAGTAACAGGCATCTTCTCGCAGCCCATAAGGCATGCTGTCCTCTATGGCTTGTCACTTGTGTCGGTGTCTGTTCTATTGACAATAGCCTTGCCTGCTTTTCAGTCTAGCTAAACCTAAAGCCGGACCCAATATTTCAATAAAAGCCTCATTTAAGTTACAAACTGTGGGAGGATTAATACCATGTTTATTGACCAAATTAATTATCGAGTGAGTTTCAGGGTCCATACGTAACGATTTCAACATTGTCCTTATTAATGGGCTTCCTCTGTAGGCATTGCAAGTGCTATTCAAATTGGCTGCCCTGTAGCAGCTACCACAATCTCAGTGAAGGGCTCATTATTTTTGCATATTTCATGCTTCATTTTCTGCTGAAAATGATCCACATTAGCTAATTGTAGATGCGTTGTTCAGGTCATGGCTGTGTGGTGTGAACTCTGTACAAGAATGATGGCTCTTGTTTCTTCTGGTTCAGGGAAGGTGCCCTAGTGCTATGGGGCTACAGGAGGGAGGTAGCACCCAAACACCAAGCAAGTGGGAAGCCAAGCTGTGCTTTAATTTGAGTGATACCAGCATAGATCCTGCAGGAGCTTGGATGCACCGTTCAGAAAGATGGGCATGTCTATCTGCCTCTGCTTTCACCTCTGTCCTGAAGACAGCACGATTTTATCCCCCGCTCAGTGTTCTCAAGGGTGTGGCAGAGTAGGATGCTTTATCCTCTCATTTTACTAGAAAGAACAAAGAAGGAAATATCTCATCTAAAGCTGTGAAGAGACAATGGAAAAAAAGTCAAATACCAGTTCTGGAAGGTGACATAGAACCTCCTACTTGGTTAGTCTCCTGAACTCACTCAAACTTTTGTGACTTAAATACCAGATATTTTGGGTTATTTTAACTACCATAGCTCCCACGTGACTCTGGCTGACCAATCAGAACATTCCATGGAGGGATACTTCTACTTACACGTATTTCGAATTCATAATTGTTAATAGCATTTGTGTTGGTCTTTATGTGGTGTGAACAAAGTGCCTTTCATAATCAGCTTGAAGGTTTATCTTGGCTCATGGTTTCAGATGCTTCCCTCCATGGCTGCTTGACCATAGGTGCTTAGGTAGGACATCATGGCAGTGGGTGTGTGTGGTTAAGGAAAGTTATTTACTTGTTGGTAGCCAGGAAGTGGGGAGTGAGACAGAGGGTGCAGGAATGAGATATGCATCAGAGGATCCAGATCCCCCGAGAACAGAAACATGTCCCCAGTCTCCTGTCCCAGCCATACTTAATTGCAGAAACACCTTCTCGGTAAATAACATTTGAAACACAAATCACTATAGCTTCATCCCCCTGCAGCAGAACAGTGGACAATGCCACTCTTACCCAGAACATCACAGGCTCAACATCTTCATATAACTTAAAAAAAAATCTAGTAAATTACCTTCTGCTAGAGCTTCAAACTAAACATTTCCTAATGAGTCAGGGCTTCATTTCTCTTCCTTTGTGACGCTCTTGGAGTTGGTGACAGTTACAACATAAATTTGTATAATCTCACACTCTCAGCAGGGAATAATGAGAGGGAAATGGTTTTGACAAATAATTATGGGCGAGCCAATGTGAATTTACCAGGGCAGCTACTGGATGTGAAGCCTGTGAGCAGTGTGAGTAGCGAGCTCCTGTGGTCCTTGGAGTGGGCAGGGCTTCTGATGCTCACTGATGCTCTGCCAGCAGGCACACCCATGAATGGTCTCCATATGGTCAGTTCACACTGGAAAGTTCTTGACACCGTAAGGGAGTTTCTTGTTTCCTCCTCCTTTGTGGGCTGACTGGGACAGGTCTGTGGTGTGAGTGTGGGTAAACTGCCTACCACAGTCAGAACCCTTTCCTTTGTCCTTAGGAAGTCCTAAGTCGGGTCAGGCTCAAGGTTTAATCTGAACCAACAGTCAGTTTGGTGAGACAGAGCTCAGGTGGTTGGAGGGCAGAGCCTCCAGTCAAAATCTGAGTTTGTATACAATATTCCTCCTTCTCCATAATTTCACCATTGAGGCTTCAGCTACCCAACATTACCTGGGGTCTGAAAATCCTAAATGGAAAATTACAGAAGAATCAGGTGCTTAGTTTTAAATAGCCCACCTTCCCGAGTTGCCTGATATAATCTCAGCTTTAGTCACTATTCTAAAAGGGACACCCTGTAATGCAGCATGCCCACATTGCAAAACCCCAAATTTCTTAAACTGCGTAAGCCCATTTGGGGTCATGTAACAAAATGTGAGGTTGCAAAAAAAAAAAAAAAAAAAAAAATTGGCAGTGGCAGGAAATGCTGTCAAGAATGTGGGGAGAGGGGGGCAAACCGGGAAGTGCTGGGATTGCAAACTGGTACAGCCACCGTGGAAACCAGTATGAAGACTCTGTACCTGAAAGTGAGAAGTAAATGCACCTGCTTTTACTACTCCTTGGCATACGCCCAAAGACCGGACATTCCAGCCTGCAGATGTTTGCTCACTGTTGTTCTGTTCACAATGGCTAGGAAATGTCTTTCAGCTGATGATTGATAACGAAGACGCACATATTCACAGCAGGGAAGAACAATGAAGTCATGAAATCCACAGCTAAATGAATGGACTTGAAATTGAGCAAGGTTACCCAGACCTGGAAAGACAAATGCAGCATTTTCTGCCTTGTTTGTGGATCTTTTCCAAATCTTTAGACATGAGTATATAACTTGCAGTAACTTCAGAGACTAGTAAGAGGTTTCTGAATATGCAGTGACCAAATATTAACTCAAAATCAAATTATTCTGTGATGTTTCTGGAAGCCCTTGCCTATGCTGTACCATGTGACAATACCATAGCCCTGATTGTGAGACACAACATGTGTTTTTGCACCTTGTGTGCTGGTACACACACACACACACACACACTGGGGGAGGGTGGGCGCAAATAAACAGCTCAGATTGGAGGCTACTGTGTACCACAAACTACAGTGAGTTTTGTACTTAGAAATTTTTCTGCTTTATAGAAACGAAAGTGCTTCCTTATGGAAAGCAAAGACGGTTCCTATTTTCTGTCATTTCTTAGCATGTATCAAATTTGTATTTTTTGAATTGAATTTTGTTTGAATATTTGATTAGAAACTGCTGGATGAGTTGCTGACTTGGACTTCATTAAAATAAAAAAAAAAAAAAGAAGGAAAACATTAAATGAATTTTGGCTTGAGATTGGGACAGAATTTCCAAGAGTTTCTGAATTGGCCCCGAACAGTCTGCCACCACTTTGTTTTCCCTACATACGTAAAGTGAAAGTCTCAGCATCTTTGATTATCACATCAAAACAATGATCAATTCTGAAAAGTGTTGAAGATGATGTATGCCCTGTAGTGTTAAATATTTAGCCAATGCTTAATTACGTTAAAACAGTCACCATATCTGTCTCATTAGCACACTAATGGTAAAATTACATGGAAGCCAAAGAGTTGTTTAAAAACAAATCCTTTCATGATTATTAGCAAATACCTATATACTTAGGGTTGTATAAAGTCTCCCGTGGGGATGGTGATTTTGCTCAGTTGATGGAGCACTTGCCTAGCATACAGGAAGTCCCAGGATTCATCCCCAGCATGGTGTAAACTAGGCTTGTAATGCCGGCACTTGGGAGGTGGAGGCAGTAGGATAAGAAGTTCAAGACCATGCTGGGCCACACAGCTAGGCCAGTATGGATTATATGAGACACATCTTTGTTTGTTTTCTGCTGGCAAAAAGGGGTTGAGAGAGGAACAAGTTTAAGCTTCACTTGTCTGTGTGACCTCTCTCCCTCTCTGTTGGGTTCTTAGCAGCTGCTGGGCCAGTAGGAGGTGCTGCAGCGCCCAGCTGCTGTTTGCATTCAAGTAGCCTTATTTTTATCTAGCAAAGACCCCAGGCAATTTGAATATGCTAAATAGAGGCCAGAAAAACTGCTCCTTTTAAGGGAAGTGTTTTCAGCTTAATAAGGAAGGTAAGTTGACTATACACTGTGGTTGCTAAGCCTCACAGTAAGACTTGATCTGCTGTGAGGCTGGGAAGAAGGCAAAGGCAATTCCTGTGGTTTTTGTTGCTGTTGTATTTCTGGCTGCAGAAATGACAACCACAGGGTGACAGGAGTATAGTGGGGAATAGAGAGTTACTATCCAGGGCATGTCATGGTTCTCAAGCTCAGGCCAACACTGGGAGGATTGGCCTATAACCTTCTGATGAGGGATGGACACTTTTTCATGGCATGGAGGGGGTGAGGCGGTCTGGGGAAAGAACAGTGGCTGGCTACCAGCTCATCATAGCAGTGTGAATTTGCCATGGATCTGATGAGGGTTCATTCTGAAGTCTGTGATGCTCCTGGGTCCAGGATGTCCACTACCCTCTCCTCCCTGGGCTTGGCCTCACCATGGCCGTTTTACTGTTTTTAGAACAGATTTTGAAACTCATTCACCTTTCTCCACCTTGGCTGCTCTGTCATCTGTCCCTTGGAGCAGTGCGTACTTTGAAAGCCAGATAGTATGTTGAGTTTCCTTCTACCATTTAGGTTTGTGGGGCCCATCTTTGCTGGACTGCATGTGAATACATATATGCTTGTGTGTATACGAGGCAGGTGCATGAGTTCTCTGCCCATTATTCTAAGTGTTCATTCCCATCCATACATTGAGCATAGTGTGCATTCTCCCTCCCAAGTGCTAGTCTGGAGTGAGACACTAAGAGCTGTCTAGATGTGTGACCACTATGCTAGGAGCTCCATCTCCAGGAAGTCAAGTGGCCATATAACTGATTTTGACTGTGGGATATGAATGGAAGGAACATGTGAGATTTTAAAGACAAAGCCACTTAGCTTTTCCTGTGGTATTGTTATTTGTTGGGAAACAACAGAAATGGAAGCTCATGTCTTGAATATGGATGTGGGACTCCTGGGTGCCTGGGGGACTGTGTGGACTGGGACCATTCACTAGGTCTTTGTGAGAGTGGTGAGCCATCTCATGTTTTAAAATTGTGTGTGTGTGTGTGCACGCATGTGCGCACACGTGCACGAAAGAGAGAAAGAGAGAGGGGGTGGAGGGAGGGAGGGAGGGAGGAAGAGAGAGAGACAGAAAGAGAGAGAGAGAACCACAGCGTGCATAGGTAGAGACAATTTGAAGGACTCAGGCCTTTCTTACCATATTGGTCCTGGGAATTGAACTCCAGCCTTGATGATACATGTTCTTCCCTGCTGAGCCAGCTCACCAGCCCAGCAGACTCCTGAATCTGTTGGTGGCACTCAGTCTGTTGCCTAGCTAAAGACATGTGCTGGCTCCACCCATAGGTCCCAAAGGCCAAGGCCAAGGCTCCCTTGAAATTGGCCTCTCATCTGAGCTTAGCATTGTTAGCTCCTGTGAGTGGCAGCCCCTACATTTTACAGACAGCTAGTGCAACTGAAGTTCAGAGAGGACCTGGCACTGTCTAAAGTCACAGGCACAGAGCAGGAACGACAATCCAGGTCCCCAACCTCCAGCGTGGCTTGTTCATTGGTGCCAGGCTTTTGCCTGTAGCTCTCGGAATCAAGACCATAATGTTGTTATTAAAATATTTACTTGCATGAAAAATTTCTATTACCTGAAACTCATGTATTATAGATGGAATCAGTAGCTTAGAAGGAAATACACAAGAAGAATCACTTTAATAACAAAAGCTATGCAGATAAATTCCTCATTTCAGCAAGCTCTTGGCGGTCCCAAATAAATATATCATTTTTATCAGGCAAGTGCTCTAGAAACAGCGTCTTTGAGAAATATGTCAAAATAATCTCCCCGGCTGCGTTCCCTTCTGGAGGAAGGAAAATATGAATGTGACAGCAAAAAAGGACGATTAAAAAGGATCTCCTCACTATAGTATAAACCACCTCAAAGAAGCCTCCAAGTGGTAGGAGGAGGCTACTTGGGGTCAGAGGTCAGGGCTCCTCACTGTAGCCTTCTGGCTGTGTGACTTGTATTCCATGCAAGCCTTCATCGCCTCCTAGGGTGTTTTAGGGGGAGATTTCTATAAGGTAGAGTGTACCATTCAAAAATAAAGTGTGACTCAATCTAGCTGCGTCACTCCTTATGGTTTAAGTCATGGAACTCAGCGGGAGGGAAGCATGGCGAATGGATCTAAGAAGCCTATTATTGGCTAGTGAGTGACGCATGTGCATGTGCTCGCACACTCCATTCTGTTCTGTAAGTGCGTAGTTGTCATCCTCATCAACATCCTGGACTTTGGTCTCTTTCTCTTTTCCTCTTCTTTATCAGGCACCTCCAACATCTGCAATGCCTGACCTGTTACTCTTCTATCCCAGACAGTCTTTGCCCATTCCCTCAGTAACCTCTACAGTTGCTGCCTCTTCCTCTATGTGGGTCTCCTTGCCCATCCCCTCCCTCTTCTTGCCCATCTGATGTTCCCGAAGGGCAAGCATTTATCATCCTTTCTCAAAACCTCCCATAAAATAGGTCCAGGTTCTTTGCTTTGGTGCTTGAGGTCCTTTGTACCTCTCTAGGCCCGTTGCTTAGTGCAGGCAAAAGACTCCCCAGCAGCCTCCACACAGGCCACGCCCTCCATGTCCTGTACCCATTCAGGCTGCCATCTCTCAGGCTGCTTTCCTCTTCTTCTTCTGGATGGTTGCTAGTCCCCTGGGTCCAACGCAGGTGCTTCTTCCACACAAGCCTCTGGATCCTCTGAGGAGAGGCCAAAGCTTTCTCTCCTGGAATCTCCCCAGAATCCTCTTGGTGCCTCCTGCCTGAGCCCTCTGAGTTGTAGCCCCCTGTCTTAAGTCCAGGACAGGAAAGTGTAGGAGATGGAAAAACCAAGCTCCTGGCTGTAAAGTGAGTAGCCTGGCCTTCATAGCTTTCACCCTGCATCATCATACTTGGAAGCTTGGGAGCAGACAAACAGAGCAAGGAGAGTAAGGTATGTATATGTGTCTGCCTGCATGCAGCTATGCACACATGCATACGTGTGGTCATATGCCACAGAAATGCTCCTTTTCTTTAGTAGAAGCATCATTATTTCAAGTGCAACTCAAAAAAACATTCTCCCTTTTTCTTCCCTCCATTGCCTGCCTCTGTCTGTTCCCACCTGATTACATCCTGGCCCATCCCCATAGCAACCCTCAATCCCTACCAAGCCTCCAGGGCCTGTATGAGAAGGAGGGGGGACACACATAAAAGACCATGCTGTTTGGCTTTTGCATTCCTGTCTGGTGTCCTTCTGTTTTTGCAGTTTTCTGAGGCTTTGAGAGATCCAACCTCTGAAGATGAATCGAAGACCAATCCTTCCACATCACATGCCACTCGAGTGAGCACAGGCAGTCTCTAAATATACATGTATCTTTCCCATGAAGGGGAGTGGGGATGGATCTGAGCTATAACTGTATTAATGTTCCTGATCCCAAGAGGAGCCTGTACCTGTAGGGCTTGCAGAAGGGTAATAGGTGACTGTCTTCAAGGCAGACAATATCCAGTGTGTAAGGCTGGAGGCTTGCAGCAGGCTCTGTGGACCCTGAAGCCTGTGTTTTTTGCATGACACTTGCTGTGAGTGTGTGTATGTGTGTGCGCACGTGTGCACACGTGCACGTGAATGTATTCTTGCTTCATGCTAAGTCACATTGAGCTTGGGGTCCATACAGTATCAGACATCAATGATTCCTCTTATCTACCTGTAAAACTGGTCTGAGAATACAGAAGTAATGAATGCCTTTGTTACAGAGGAGGGACTCAGAGAAACTGGCCACAGATTCCTCATCAGTTGTGCCCAATGGTACTATCTGATCCACACAGTGACTGGGCTACGCAGATGTGCCAGGAACTGACCTTGTAAACCTACTTCTGAACAGTCTCCACTCTACAGTTTAGTTAATTAAGGGATCCACAAGGGATTGGTGGTGGAGAAGATTATAATGATGTTTCTTCATGGTGTGTGTGTGTGTGTGTGTGTGTGTGTGTGTGTGTGTGTTTTATTGGCAGCTCCACTAGTGAAGAAGAAGCTTCTCACTTTCTCTGGAAATTAAGCCAGCTTTCCACTATCAGATCGTTTCTAAATGGGTAAAGGATTGCATTTTTGACATCACCACCTCATTTCTGCAAGAAAGAGACAGCCTGACAAGTTGTTGTGTCTCACGCTCGTTTGAGCAGAACATTTTGAGGAATGTCCCTGTGTGTGAGAAGATGCTGCTGGGTAGGACAGATGTCCACAGTGACCAAACGTGACTGCCATTTGCAAGTAACAATCCCATGCTGTAGTGTGGGACAAGAGGAGAGGCATTCCTAGCTCCAAGCTTGGGCTGGAGGGGGTATGCTCAATGTGTGTGTGTGTGTGTGTGTGTGTGTGTGTGTGCATGTGCACATGTGTATGTAAGTGTATGTATGTGCAAGTGTGTGTGTGCTTGCACACGTGTATGCACACATGTGTGCATGTGTATGTGTGTGTTCACATGTGTACATGTATGCATGTGTGTGTATGTGTGTACATCAGATGAAATACTGTAGCCATTCTGCACAGCTGGGGATGCTATTGTATACATCCTGAAATCAACCAATTCTGCTCAAGAACACGTTACTCATCAGTAGCAGCTTCCCTGGGAGGGATGTCCAGATCACACAGTAACAACCCCCAGGACTGAGAATGGTTCTCATTGGACACAGCTGATTGGTCCGAGGTGAGGATAGTCTACTCAAGCTTGACCAATCAGATTTTTTCTCCCAGAGACTAAGAATCTTGAATCAAGATGAACAGAACCAGAGAATCCTTGACCTTGAATGGCGATTGGCAAGGGCAGGTTCAGTGATAGCCCCATTCTCCTAAGATGAATGGGTGCAAACTCTCAGAGTCCAGCCGTGGAGCCAGTTTCCACATTGAATCCTGCCTTGACTCCAAGCTATCCCAGGGCTGAAACTGCCAGCCAGGGATTTACTCTCTGGTTTTTGTTCTGCAACCTGAAAAATAGAAATCAGGTAAAACAGAAAAAAAATGTCATAGAAATAATTATTATGAAGCCACTTTTACTGGTTGTGAACCATCTAGATGTTTGCTAAAAATATTGATGAAGTCTTTGGTTTACAAAAGATAGGTCTGAGATATGGCTGAAAACTCAGAGACAAGGCAGGAATGGCTTTGTCAGGCATACTGCAGTAAGGATTGTAGACACTTTAGAGGGAGGAGGAGGCCAGCGGTGGGAATGGGGGGTGAGGAGTCTCACAAGATGGGAATCCTGAGTCCTCTGGAGAACAGCACTCATTTCCTTCCCAGGACTGTTCTCACAGAGCCCGGATGCAGTCAGCCTTGCTCCTTAGCCCCTAGGAGTTCCTGTGCACCCCAGTTTTTCTCAACACCACAGACGAGGTGCTATGGACTGGGTCTGTGTTGGGGAAGAGAAGTGCCATCTGGAGCTTTATTATCTGTTATGTTAATCAGCTCTTCATTCTTGTGGCAAAATATTAGAGAATATTAACTTAATATTAACTTAAATATTAACTTAAACGGAGAGGTTTACTCTGATTCAGAGTTTTGGCAGTTTTAGTTTATAGATGCTTTGGACCTGGCATAGAGTCACCATGGCAGGAGCTCACAGCACAGAAGTTGCTCACCTCATGTGTCAGGAAACAAAGAAAGTTGAGATAATGCTGGACTTCCTAGAACATGTCCCTGTGACCTGACACTCCTCACTCCCACACTGAGACCTTGCCTCTTAAAGGTTCCATCATATTCCAGTAACACACAGGTTGGAACAAAGCCTCTTGGGACATTTCACATCTGAAGTAGAGCAGTTGGTAAGCTTAGACATCCAAATGGGCTGTCAGGCTGTGGGGATGGCTCAGCTGTTAAAGGTTCAGAACCAAAATGACAAATAGACCAGGTCAGACTTTTTAGTGACTAGACATGATCTCTCACCTCTAGTGTTTGCACCACACCATATTCTTTCAGAAGATTCCAATTTGCCAGGAATCTCCTGGGATGTAAATCTAGTCTTCAGGCCATAGTTCAAGGGTCTTAATCCTTACAGCAGCAGACATGTTCAAAGTCAAGGTCCCTCATGGGCCTGTTAGTTACAGGGACATTTACCCAACATCCCTAGCATTCAACTATTGATGAATAAGGAAAAAAACTGATATCAGGTTGACTTTGTTCTTTTACAGGAGAACTTTTGTCTCTTTCTGGAAGTTTCTCTTTATCACAAAGGTCAGCATTTTTGGTGTCCAAGTAGATTCTGTTGTCCCTGTTCTCCTCCACTGCTACAATGTGAAAGAAACTATAGATTACATGTAAACAGGCAGACACAGATATGTTTTAATAAAGCTTTATTGATAAAAACAAGTGGTGGGCCAGATATGATACTTAAACTGTTTCTTAATTTTTGCTTTTAAAAATCCACAGGGTGTTGTCCTTGACATTTCAAAAATCCCCAATGACCTGATTATAGAGTGTTTTTTATTTTATCAGTAATGCTTGAACCCTGGTGAATTTCCCAGTCTTGTTGCTCATGTTCCTACCTTTTTGCATATTTTATAGTTTTCTTCATCCATTTCTGGGGAGTCTATTCTGCAGTTACCGTCTGTCAAATCCCCTGGATTTATGCAGAACCCTCTCATTATTTCTTCTCATCTTTCTTGTACTTTCTTTTTGGTTATGGTTTCTTGGTTTTTTAATTTAACATTTTCAAAAGTTCTCTTACATATTTAAAAGTAATTTTGGATTGCCCTGGAAGATACTAAAAATTTTTACTTAAAAATATATTATACTTCTTGAATTATTTTTAAGGTTACTTTTTTTCTTATTATTGCTGAACTTTTATGCTGTTAAGATGTAATCTTTTTTGGGGATATAGCTTAGTAGTAGAGCACTTGCCTTAGTTTGCATGTTTCTTTTTTTAAATTATTTTTTGAGAATTTCATATATAAGTACTGTGTTTATATTATTCTCCCTCCCTTTCTTCCCCCTTCAACTCCTCTGATGCTCTTGAGATATCCTCTCAAATTCATGGCTTTTGCTTCTTTAATTATTATACACATATATACATACATACATACATATATAGATATATACATATATACATATATACATATATGCATATACATATACATACACAAACATATAAATACAACCCTATTAGATCATTTAATATTGTTCATATAAATATGTTTAAGGCTGACCACTTAGTACTGAATAATAAATTAGGAAGCTCATCTCCGAGGAAGATTGAGTTTTCCTTTCTCGGCAGTCATTATTAGATAGCATGTGTGTTTGGTCCCAGAACAAACACAAGAAAAAATTTCCTAGTATACTGGTTGACTACTTAGATTAAAGTTTCATGGAGTGACTGAGCAGCCTATAAGTATGTGGAGAGATACTAAGTTTTGGAATTTGCTTTAAACATGTCAGTTGAAGAGCAGGTCTTGGGGTTAGAAGTCTCCTAAGTTCGGAGGTCTACTTTTATGGGGGATGCTTGTTTTCACTTAGGTCTACAAGCTTTGGGTGTGCCCCTCTTCAGGAGGAGATACTTCATCCTCCCTCCTTGTAGAAGGGTTGGACCTGGAGATGATTCTCCTGTGTAGAGCATGCCACGGTCTCCCAAGGCTCAGAAATGAGAGGCACAGTGGTTTCTTTTTCTCTTTACTCCTGCCAAAAGCCAACTGTTGTGCCATGAGGTCACTCTATCAGTTCCAGGAGGAATGGCAAGGGCTGGGGGCTTCCAGCACACAGACTTCTGAGATCACCATCTTGAAAGCCAATCCTACAACCCTGGTCCAGCCTTCAGATGATTGTCACCCTGGAAGACATCTCATTTCTGTGAGTGACTCTGAGCCAGAGTCACCAGCTAAGCTTTTCTCAAAGCTCTAGCCCATGTAAACTCTAAGAAAATAGACACCCATTATTACAAATGAATGGCTCCGTGGGTAATTTGTTCTGCAGCTATGGAGATGTAATTGCATAGGGTATCATTTTTCCTCTATGTATTTCACCCTTATGCGAATGCATAGCTACTAAGGATTTTGACAAGAGTAGGCTCAGATTTTCCACATATAGATGATCAACTAAAGCACACCATTTGCAGCCTGGTGCACCATTTCTAGATGTACCCAAAGTTTCTAGCCAGAGTCCAGGGTTCTAGAGAGGAGGGTGGTTCTGGGTGCGTTTGTCTGTTTGTGTCTGTGAGCTGGGATGGCTTGTGCTCCTTACTCTGCAAGGATCTACCCACTTCCTAGCTTCTAAAGTCCATCTAGATTGCTTGTCTACTAACTGTTCCTTTCCTGGTCTCATCATCTGTCTAGACCTGTGACATTTTTTACTTTCATATTAACAGGATTTCAGGTAAGGAGGAAAGACACAAGCATGGTTAACCTATAATTTTCAAAGCTACCTTTTTAGAACCACTCAAGGTCTGAACTGGAACATATCGAGAAGACACATGAGAAGGTCAAGGTGATAGAACTCCTCGCTGGTTCTCCACATCACAAAGGGCCGGTCAGCAAATACTGAATGGCCTGTGCTTTCATTTCTGACCCCTATGCTCGGAGGCATCAGTGAGTAGGTAGGTCCCAACTTCCCCAGGAAGTGAAGCTGTTCACAGTCACAGAGCATCTCTGGTGAAGCCCTTGGTTCTGTAGCACGAGTCAGGCCCGCCAGCTCTTTCCACGTGACAAAGCTTCTGATGAAGGCTGGGCGCCTTAATGAAGAAATAATTAGTTCTAAGGCATTGCTTGATGTAGAAGCTAGCTAATGCCTTTTTAATTGCTTCTGCTCTTGCATCTTTAACAACCTCATCTCCTCACCAACATGGAATCACTGTCACCTGTGGCCACAGCATGGCTCTCAGGGAACCACAGATCTCAACCCCAGAGTATCAAGGTAAAGGTCCTCAGCTTAGGTTAGCCCACTGGCTGGTCCTCAAGCCTCTTCTGCACTTGTACGGATAGAATAGCTAACCCATGGGCTCTCAGGATTAGTACATGAGTGAGGTCTTCTGGACCACAGGCTCAAAAAACCAAAGATGCAAAGGATGCAGGGCCAGTAAGGGTCAGATCTAGGGGAATGAGATCAGAAAGAAAGGGCACAGAGAGACTAGGGGCCTCTCTCATGCTTGTTAGCGGAGGGAAAACTCTGTGTCTCTGACTCCACGTTCAGCCATTGAGCTGTATGAAGTAAGACACATTTTTACCTTTTTCAAAAGGTTTAGGTGTGAAGTTATATTCTCCCGGGTGACTCAGACAAGAAGCTGGGGAAATCAGCCCATTCCAAGGTGTCGTTGGCACAGAAAGTGATTGGCTTAGGGCTGGTAGCGGAAGACTGTTGTGACTTGAATCTGAAGTGACTCCCTAAAAGGCTCATGTGTTCACAGCTTGATCTTCGTCTGGTGCCACGACTAAGAGGTGACTGGACAGGAGGACAAGAATCTCTTTAACGAGTCAACTCACTGACCAATTCAAATAAAGTGGGCTTTTGGGGGGTGGACCTGACTGGAGTCAATAGGTTGCTGAGGTTGTGACTTGAAGATGTATCTCCTCTGGAACTCTTTCTCTGACTCCTCTCTTGTGAGACCCTCTCTTTTTTTCCCTCCTTTGCAGGAAGGATCCTCTCTCATCTCTCCCTCATGATCCCTGTGTCCCCCCCTCTCTCTTACGCTCTTTGCCTCCTGGCTTTTGTGAGGTAAGCCCCTTTCTCTGCCATGTCCCTTCATCATAGTTCTGCCTTTACACAGGCCTGAAAGGAATGCAGTCAGCTGACCCTGCTCTGACACCCTGTTAACTGAGAGTGAAAACAAACCTTTTCCTCTGTTAAGTTGTTTACCTCGGGCATTTTGTCACAGTGGCAAAAGCTAATTAACACAAGAGAGCACTGTACATCCAAGGGCCAAGATCATCTTTAAAAGGCAGACAGCAGAGGAGATATTTCACTTTCTCTGTTTCTATGGGGTTTCAGCAAAATCCTTTAAGAATGCTAATTTTGTAATAGTTTCATTAAAAGGTCACAGAACCAGTGTTCTAAAGCCTGCTGTCTTTTATGCATTCATTTGCTCAGTTATTCAGCTGACATGCACTCTGGGTATCTGCCCCTAGCCCATTCTCCACAGAAGGACACACAGAGTCAGGCCTTTGTGGAATCAAGGGTCTCATAATCTGTGAAGGGCTCAGCACAGAGCCCAACAAAGCACATGGGAAGTAGTATTTGAGGGAGTAAATGGATTATGAATGCTGTGATTATTTAACGTGCCTTTCTCATATCTTTTCTTGTAGATGTCTTCCAGGTCAGTACAGAAGACTGTCCCTGAGGGGACAAGCATGTATGCCAAGCATGTATGGGGCTGTGTCCTCGATTCCTAGTACCATAATAATCAGGTATAGATGTATATGGTTATACTCCTGGGAACTTGCAGATAGGAGGATCACACTTGAAGGCCATCCTCAGCTACACAGTGAGTTTGAGGCTAGCCTGGGCTATGTGAGACTATATAAAACACAAAATACTGTCCCTGAGAGTAGAGACTATGATCTGTGTTCAGTCTCTGTGTCTCAGTGCATGTGGCCCTCAGTCCATGCTTTTTATGTAAATGAATGCTTTTATACATTTCCCTCGTGGGTATTTGGCCAGAGAACAAGCTTGTCACACAGTCCTGCTGTGATGTAGCCATGTCAAACTTCCCATGTCTTAATTTCTTTAGCTCTAAATAGAGATAACAGCACACATCCCACAGAGCTGACAGGAGGATTAACTGGAGGGAAGCCTTTAAGCACTCTGTGTGTGTCTGGTACCCAGGGAATGGTAGGTAAATGATCATGATGGACGTTTGCACTGTCTTCAGTGGCTCTGTATCCATCCTGGTGGATATAGGCATGTGCTCTTCGCTGCGATTCACTTCAGTGTGCTTGTGGGTGAGGAGCTGGTGAGTCACAGAACATGTGCCATTTAAATTTCAGAACTGGCGACAGGTCACACTTTAGAAAGCTGGTACAGTTTATACGTATGCCAATTCGATCTCTGCACTCTGGCGGATGATGTCTTGTTATTTCTCAAGGGAGCATGAGTGGCTTGCCATCTGTGTAACTCAAGAGAAGCTCTCCACCCCACCATGCCCTGTGGCCCAGCATGGAACAGCCCTATTGGGCAATCCTAGACAAGGTGCCCAATGTAATTAAAGAGGCTTTAGTTGTGTCTCTCAAAGACTGTTACTGAGGCTCTAATTCAGAACTTCAAACAATGCTTCTCAAGCATTTTCTTTTCTTTTTGAGTTCTATGTCCCTGCAGACAGAAGGACCCCGGCGGGTAGGGTTGGGGGTGAGTCACAAGCCCACAGGCTTGTTCTCACCACATGCGATCCCTATAGTGAAATGTGCATGTTTGTCTTTGATTTGCACAAAGCTCTCTCCACATCTGCTAGGAGTAGGCCAAGTCAGGATTCTCCTTACAGCAAGAGAGGTGAAGGCCCTTGTCCTTGGCTGTGTCCCCAACAGCTGGGGGCCAGCAATCAGAAGATCTTCAGAGAGTAAAAAATGCCTGCAGATGGCCACCCTTCAAATGCTAACTCACCTCCATTCCTGCTTTTAGCCTTAGATCTTAGGGATATCTGTATATGGAGAGTGAAGTAGTTACTATGGAAACCTAGGCTACATAAAATTGTGTTAGTGAGTTATGGCCAGCATCTTTTAAAAAATGAAAGAGACTAGATGAGAATATTAACTGTGAGAATGGATTACAAGTGGAAAGAGTAAACGTTTTTTTTCTAATAAAATGGCGTGCGCGTGCGAGCACACACACACACACACACACACACACACACACACACACACACACTGGGAGTGTGTTTCTCTATTTACTCCAGGAGAAGCTGAAGTTGAATGAATCTGGGCTCCTAGTATATGGCTGAGAGCTTGAGGCTTTGGCACGAAGACTTGTCTGTTGACATCCAATCATGCTTCCTCCACCAGGTGCCATTGCTCATCTCCGTGACTTATTTCAGCTTCTTCTTTTCCATGTAGCTGGTCAAACTATGCCATGCACTCGTTGTGATAACAAGGACCCATCCTGCCCATGGCCAGTGGTCTCAGATCCCCAGTCTGCCAGCTGAGCCCCATCTCTGGCTTTGCACTACACTGTTGCTCTGGTCTCAGTAACCTTGAGTTTAGAGATTTCCTTGGGCGATGTGGTGTGGTGAAACCTTCTGCCTTCACCTTGCTGACTGCTGCCTTTCATCCCTTCAGGGGGAGCCTCCCTCTCTCAGAGTGTCCTCCCACCTTCTGCAAGCAGTTGGCCTCACTCTGTTTGGGGACTCTTACTTTCCCGTTTTTGGGTCATTTGAGTGTAGTTTTGGAGAGATGAAGAATGATTGTTGGTGCCAAGTTTATGGACTTGAAAGCAGAAACTAGGCATTTTGAAGTTGAGGTACCATTCACATAAAATTAATCATTTTCAAGCGAATAAATCGGTGGCATTTGGTGTACCCACAGTGTTCTGCAGCCACTGCCCTGTCTGGTTTTGCGTTTGCACAAAGCTCCTTTCACACACTGGCTGCCTTGGATGACAACTCCAGGCATTAAGCAGATACAGCCCACTCTGTCCTCCCAACAGTTTCTGCCCATCAGTAATCTCTCTGTTTGGAATTTTCCTACACGTAGAACCACTAAGTGTCTGACCTTTTGAATCTGGCTTCTTTCACTTAGCATAATGTTTTTGGGGTTGCATTATCCAGCTCTTGTTTATAGCTTAATTTTTTTCATTCATTTTTATGGCTTAATAAGATCCCATTCTGTTAACATAACACAACACATCTCTCCATTTATTTATTGATGGCGTGTACACACATGCCACAGTGCACACGTGAAAGTCAAAGGACAGTTTTGTGGAGTTGGTTCTTTCCTTCCACTAGTCCCCTAATCCTGAAGTAAATGTTGGAGAGGTTTAAGTCCATGCCAAGGGGGAACTTGAGGAGGATTCTGGGCTCTCAGTACCTGGAGATACCAGTAGGCTGCTCCTGGTATCCTGCAACATGATACCTTCTCCAGGGAAGGGACAGTCCCATCCTAGGTGAGGGAATCAGATGTGGAGGAGAACTTAAGTCCACATTTAAGGATAAGGCTAAAGGACCATTCATAATGAGTACTGGATAAGAAGCCACCAGAGAGGGCCAAACTCTGGGCTCTGTGCAGGTTCTGAGTCTGCTGTAGTCTCTTCTGTCCATTGCTTTGTTACCTGCTCCATGCTTCTCACAGATCCTCACTAAGATCCTTAAAACACCATTGGTCTGTGCTTAAGGTTATCCCGAGTTACCCGTGGAGGCCAGTTCTTCAGCTACAACAGGCTGAGGGAGACTCCAAAAGGATCCAGATGCAGCTGGGACAGATAGATGTAGGGGAATGTATTTCAGTTATTCATCAACCCCCAGCTGCTGAAGTCACATCCAAGGTGATTGAGACACAGTGAGGAATATGGGATGAAATTAAGGAAGAAGAAGAGGGAGGAAGAGGAAAGGGAGGAGGGGGAGGAGGAGGAAAAGAAAAAGAAGAAGAAGAAGAAGAAGAAGAAGAAGAAGAAGAAGAAGGGAAAGAGAAAGAGGAGGAGGAGAAGAAGAAGAGGAGGAGGAGGAGCAGCAGCAGGAGGAGGAGGAGGAGAAGAAGAAGAAGAAGAAGAAGAAGAAGAAGAAGAAGAAGAAGAAGAAGA
>JANHMN010000002.1:48029586-48062766 GCA_030674055.1 Rhabdomys pumilio
AGAAGAAGAAGAAGAAGAAGAAGAAGAAGAAGAAGAAGAAGAAGAAGGGAAAGAGGAAGAAGAAGAGGAAGAGGAAGAGGAAGAGGAAGAAGAAGAAGAAGAGGAAGAGGAAGAGGAAGAAGAAGAAGAAGAAGAAGAAGAAGAAGTTATCCCATATGGGGCCCCTAAGAGGTGAGAGGACAGATCAGAGTACTTCCCACAAGAAGCTTCCATGACTATTGGCATGATTAGGCTAATTGCCATGGAGAGGAAGTGCTGAGATGAGTTCTTTCTGGGTGTAAACCATTGCTTGAGGCCTAAGGCTGCTTATTAGACTTGAGATAATGTGCACGGCGTGCAGAGGGGGTGGGGTGTGATTTCAGACTAGTGTGATTGACAGAAAGAGTCTGGAGCAGTGTAGGATGAGAAGTGGTGGAAAACATTTTGTTTGGAAAGGAGAAGCCCCAGGCCTGAGTTTTACTTCCATCAAGGGTTACTGGGATGATGGATTCATTTTCTGTGACTGCCAAAGCAGTTGGATTGAAGAACTTAGCTCCTTAAAGCAGGGTTCAAAAGTCTGCAGTCTGTCTGGGATGAAACCAAGGTGTGGACGCTTTGGGTGTTCTGCTCCACGCCCTCAGCAGCTGTCAAGACATCTTTGTCACTTGGCCTCTTCTCTTAGGGTTTCCATCACTGTGAGCAGACACTGGGACTAAGGCAACTCTTATAAAAAAAAAAAACATTTAATTGGGGATGGCCTACAGTTTCTGAGGTTCAGTCCATTATCATCATGGCAGGAGGCATAACATCCTCCAGGCAGACATGGTGCTAGAGAAGGAGCTGAGGGTTCTACATCTGGATCCAAAAGCAGCCAAAAGGAGACTATCTTTTGCAGGCAGCCAGAATTCCAGAGACTGGAATTCCATGCTGGGTGGAGCTTGAACGTCGGAGACCTCAAAGTCCACCTCCACAGTGACATACTTCCTCCAACAAGGCCACACCTACTCTAACAAGACCACACCTCCTAATAGTGCTACTCCCTCTGGGACACCAAGTATCTAAATATGAGTTTATGATGGTCAAACCTATTCAAACCACTACACCTCTTTCATGGCAACTCTTGTAATAACATCTCATCTCCAGGTCTCTGGCTCTTCCTTCTCCTTTACAGGGGCCTCTAGACTACATGGGCACTTGTGAAAAACCCAGAAGAATCGGTGATCCCTGCTTCAAGTCCCTTGACTTATTCCAGGTGAAGTAACCCAGCCACTGTGGTGGGATTAGGACAAGGGCATCCTGAGAGGCTGTTCTCTGGCTCACCATACATGCAGAGGAGTTTCTTCTAGTTTTCCTCCAGCTTGGCTCCAGAAGGCAGAGAAATTTAATGTCAGAGGTAGACTTTTGCAGCAAAGACTAGGTAACCCTGCCTTATACATATGACTTTCTATAGGAGACTGGAGCTTAGGGAAGAAACACTTCTGCTCTCTTGGGCTCTTTAAGCAGGGGATAAATTTTGCTTGAGTGGTTCAGCAAGATATCTTGTGTGGAGTGGAATGCTAGACTAACTAGCCCGAATGGTTTTGTCTAATTATGGGTTTATTACCTTTACATCAGTCTTTAAAGATGCCATTCCAGTTATCTGGTTCATGACCTAGGTTATACTTCCACAAGGTACAGGCATATTTAGGGCTGAGGCAGCATACCCTGTAGGACCCTGTGGTCCTTTGCTCAGCTGAGGTACAGGTCAGCTACAGTTCCTGAAAGTTAACACCACCAGCCAAAAAGAAATGGATGGATAGGTTATATAACCAATTCCCTCATTCTGGTGGCACCTCCCCAGTCATAGTCCCGCCTTCATGCTGAAGCCTTGAGAACAGGCTCCACCTCTCAGCTGTTGCTCCCAGAGCTACAAGATGAATGGTGACAGGCCTTTGCCACGAGTTTCATCAGGAGTCACATACTTATTACTGACATTCATCTTGTCTTGACTCTCAGCACGCAGCTTGTGAACAGCAGCCTGCTCTGTTGCTCCTAGGGTTTCTTAGCCTGTCCATCCACACTAGGGCTGGGTCATTTGTGATCAGTAGTTCAGTCATTGCCTGCTGCAAGCCGTTCTTCTTTTCTAGCCCCAAGAAAAGCCAAGCATACGAGGTCATATGATGCTGAATAAGAATGTTCCCTTTGTCATACCTGCTTTGTGAACTATGTCTATGGCCTCAGGGTCAGTCCTGGGTTCTGGCTCAGCACCCCAGTGTTTGTGATGCCTGTCCCTTCTCTTTGTGGGCACGTAGTCTTTCTCTGATTGCAGTCTCTTTATACCCACAGATCCCCCCTGCCCCCAGTCAACAACTCATTGAGTGTCTACTCTGGGGACCTGTTGCAGACCGCTCTGCCTCACGCTTGGGGACCAAAATGTCAGGGACTGCTCTATCAATGTTGGAACTCACACTGCCAAAAGCCTTGGGGGCTAAATTGTTAGAGCCGTACTGCCCCAAGCTGCTCTGGTCCATTGGTTGGGGTTCAGCGAGAGAGAGAGAGAAAGGATGGATGTGAAGAATGGAGACCAGACAGAGTGTGATTCAATCCCATTTATTCTTCAGTCTATCTTCCTAGTCCAAGTCCCTAGTTTCAGTCCCAAATTCCAAGTCCCTAGTTCCTAGTACCAAGTCCCAGGTCCTAATCCTAGTTCCTGGTTGCTAGTCTCTTTCCTAGTTCCCAGTTCCAAGTTCCTAGTTCCTAGTTCCTAGTTCCTAGTTCCTAGTTCCTAGTCCCTAGTGCCTCCAAGTTCCAAGTTTCCAGTCTCCAGTCTTAAGTCCAAGTACCTTTCTTCTGTCTGCCTCTCGCCTTTTATATGTCTCACTTCTAAGTTATGCCTTTAAATCACGCCTTTAAGTCTTGTCTCTAAATCACACCTTTAAGTCACACCTTTAAGTCTCACATCCTTAAGTCTCACACACCCAAGGGAAAATCCTGGGTATCTAAAACAAGATGTTATCAGAGTGTGCTCAGCTGTTGTAGGCTGTTGTAAACAAGTCTCTTGTCAGAGTATATGGCTCAAGATGGCTGCAAGGATGATAGCCACCTTCTGTCGGCTCCCCACAGGAACTTCTTGTTGTTTAAGCTCATCTTCTGCCACCTCATATATCTGGCACCATTTCAGGCTAAGATGGATCCCACCAACTTTCATCCATGTACCATCCTGGGTGAGGGTCTGTGGGTTTCCAACCCTAACACCACCCAGCAAACAGCACTCAATTCTCTCTGTTTCCTTACCCTCTACCCATTTCATTGGCTTTCAGCTTTTTCTCCTCATTTTCCTGTCCTGGGGCTGGAACAGTAAGGAGCTTTGCCAGCTACTTTTAGATTTCTGCTTTTCCTCATGACTCTCCTCTGGCATCCTTACACAGTACTGAGCAAGAAGAGCCAGTAGACCAGCTTTGCCAGGATCTATCACCTCATCTTGCAGCCCAGTCTCCAGCTCTGAAGCCAAGAAATCCATGCCTTTGTCCCCCGGTACCAACTACTCAGTTAGATGCAAACAGTGACCTCTCTTCTCAGTTCTACATGGGGGCCGGTAAGGAGAGTGTTGAAAGCCGGTTGTCTTGTCTAAGACCCTTGCTTCCCTCCAGAGGAATCCCCCTGCCAGCCCTTGGTGAGGTGAATCTGAATGGGAACAGATGACAGTGACCTCTCAGCATCCTGCTCTTCCGTGGTCCTGGGGCAAGTCCAACTTCAGAGGGAGAACAAGTCAGAGCAGCCACAGAGCCTTTCAGAAATAGCTGGGCCTGGCTGAGGGCAAGTGCTCACCAGAGCTCACCCAGTCTGAGTCCAGCAGCCTCCTCCGCTTGGAATGAGAGCAGGTTCTAAATCCTCTTCTCCATTGCTGCCTGCTCAGCTTGGGGCCTGTAGCAGATGGTGAGGTGGGCCCCACTGGGTCTGGAGCGTGGGCTTTGTGAGTGCTAATGTTTCTCAGATCTCCTTTGTAGATCATCAACTGTGACAACAGTATAGCTAGGGCCAGGAAGTGGAAAGGCACTGCCAGGTGGCAGGAGGGGCTGCTTCTTAATTAAGGCACCTCCCCAGCCTGCTGATGACAGCCGAGGGTTGGAAATAGTCTATGCACCTGTGTATGACCAGGAGGCAGGGGATACTTTAGGACTATATCCAGGTGGGGTCCAGCCCCTTCATCAGAATAGCAGGAGAAATGGCATCTTTTCTTTATTGAACATTGCTTATAGTTTTATCCAACATGGCACACTCTCATTTTTTTGTCTATCCCATTGGTTATGTCTCTGAAGAGTCCTTTTAAATATACCTATAACAGGAGAATGCTTTCATAATTTATTCATGTGTAACAAGAAATAGAAAGTAGAACTCAGATTTAGATTAACCTCATTGAACTCTCACAGCAACCCTATAGTCGATGCTGATGTGAAGCCCATTTAACAGATAGAAAAGCAAGAGGCTGAAGTCCATAGAGCTGGTCACAGAGTGAGTCAGATCTCAAGCTTATTATTAGGCAAATCTGCATGCTAAGCTTCAGTTCATTATGAAGAACAGGGCAGGTCTGTGTACCTCAGAAGATCACAGTGAAGACAACGACATGGACAGCAATTCACAGCCTGGAACTGGCCATTTAGTGATGGTTCCAGGACTATTTGCATGCCTATGCGAATTGTGTTTTGTGTTAACTTCGGTAAGATATAACACTAATATATTTGACCAGACATTACTGGAAAGGTTTCAGTTTTTTAAAGATGAGAAAGCAACTTTAAATGAGTAGATTTTGAGTAGAGGTGATTGATTCTCCTCCATGAATAGCATGGGTGGGATGGGCCTTTTCCTATCAGTTGATGGCTTCAAAGCAAAAAGACAGCTCTTCCCCCAAGAAGATGGAATTCTGCTAACAAACCACATCTACACTCAACTACAGCCCGCCCTGGGATTTCAGCCTGCTAATTTGCCCTGTAGGCTATGGGGCTTATCAAGTTTCCATCTGTGGTCATGTGACTCCACCTATCCTAGACTCCACCTATCTGAGACTCCACCTATCTGAGACTCCACCTATCTTAGACTCCACCTATCTGAGACTCCACCTATCTGAGACTCCACCTATCTGAGACTCCACCTATCTCTGCCTCCCTCCCTTCATCTCTCTCTCCTTCTCTTCCTTCCCCCATCTCCTGATTTCTGTCTTACTATTACTGTATCTAAAGAACCTTTGCTGATACATTTACTATTAACATGGGATAATATGCTACAACCAAGAAGAACTTAGATCCCCCCACCTCCGCCTTTTTTTTTTTTTTTTAAAGAAAAGACATGTGGTTTCCTGTTTGCATGTGTGTTTCTTTGTGAGTGGAGAGATTGGAAGATGCACACATGGAGAGGGATGAGGAAGCAGGAGGTGTTCTTAGGACCAGGGAGGGTGCTTGGCTCCTTTCTTTACCATGAGATTTTAGAACACATTACTGTTGCCATTATAAAGATGTTAAAAAAGACAAATTTGGTAAGAGATTGTCAGTTGTGGATCTTCCTTCTCCCCTCAGTATTCACAAGCAGGAGGGACAGGACAGCAGAAACTTGCCCTAGGCTCTGTTTTATTGAGGTTTCTTATGGTGGTGTCCTGAACCTACTCAGATTCCTATGGCCTTGCTTGCTCAGACCCTGGCCAAGAGTGTTTTAAGGGCATTAGCCTCAGTCCTCCGGAGGTCTGTCTGGCATCTGGGTAACCTTAGTGGTTCATTGGGATAGCTAGGGAAAGGAAAGCATGGGTCCCACTGCTAAAAGGCACCAACCTGCAAGCCCTGTGTTCCAAAGCTGAGAGTCCAACTGGCCAGCCACTGTCCCAGGTGCTGAAAATCCAACAGTGGCTGAATCTTCTCTCTCTCTCTCTCTCTCTCTCTCTCTCTCTCTCTCTCTCTCTCTTTCTTTCATCTACATTTTAGATGCCATCCCTTTTCCCCATTTCTCCTCCCTAGAACTGAATTTTCACTTACCATCAACTGTGACAAAAAGTTGGCGAGACACAAACTGCTTGTTCGGGAAGTTTAGGAGAACAAGATTCAGGTCAGAATCTGAATTTGGCAACAGGGCCATTTTGACATCATCAGGAAAATGTCAAGTAGCTTGAACCCCTGGGTCTCCATCCTTTCATAGGGTCAGCTGCTGACAATTGGAATTGACTGTTGGTTTGACTGACTCAGCTGAATCAATGCATCACTTGATGTTGCTGCCAAGAGCAATCTCTACCTCCCCTTCTACAGCGGGCGGGGTCCTTACCTTCAGAGACCATGCAGGATGCCAAAAGGAAGCGGGAACTCTAAGCTCCTCCCAGCCAGCTTCCTTAGAGCCCTTCCATTTAACACACATTTACCTGAAAGGCACTCATTGTTGACAGTCCCAGAGACAGCCCTGCTTAGCAGCCAGAAATGGATGACAATCTCACATTTTAGACAAGGAGAGGATATTACAGATAGCACAAGAAAGGGGCTCTGCATACAGCACATCTCAGAACGGTCCACAGATATTAATGCTGATATCTGAGTTCAAATACTTGCATTATTTTAGAGTCACAGTTGGAAAATTCTCTAATAGTAATATGGGATGGACAATTGTTCTCTGAGACAGACCCTATGCCTGAAAGGTTGAGTTCCAAGCCAAAATTGAAATAGACAAAGCTGAGGTTATTAGCCATGTCTCAGGGGCTCCACTCTTCACAGGCAGCTGTCAAACGTCATAAGAAATGTCTTCCACCAATATCCACATGGTATCTAGGTCTGGGGAAAGGCTAACCGGAGGGTGACAATAACTAGCTTTCTGTAGCCATCATCCCTGTTGTGGATGAGTGTGTGACTTTATTTACCAGCAGGTGGCGCTGTTCCAGGAGGCTGGGGAACCTTTAGGAAGTAGACACTGGCTGGGGGAAATGGGTCATAGGGGTCTGGCCTTTAAGCTTTATGAACAGATCCAATTCCTGTCTGTTCTCTGCTTCTTAACCTTACATGTGCTATGACTACCCGCCCCAGTCCCATATCCATGCCTTCTTCCTGTCCTGGTTAGTTTTTTTTTTGTCAACTTGATACAAGTTAGAGTCATCTAAGGAAATGACACTTGATTGAGAAAATGTTCTCATCAGACTGGACTGTAGACAAGTCTGTAGGGCATTTTCTTAACTAAGGATTGATGTGAGAGGGCTCATCCCACTGAGGGGCAGTCTCACTCCTCTTATACAAACAGTCCTGGGTAGTATAAGAAAGCAGACTAAGCAGTGAGCCAGTAAGCAGCTCTCCTCCAAGGCTTCTGCTTCAGTCTCTGCCTCCAGGTTCCTGCCCTGAGTTCCTTCCCTGACATGTGAATTATAAAGTTCAAGTAAACTTCCACAAATTTCTTTTGGTCAGTGTGCTTTATTGTGGCGATAGATAGCAATGTAGGATACTGGCTGGCCATGCTGGACTGTGTTTCTTTAAACTCGAGCCAGAACAAACCCCTCCTTCTTTAAGCTCCTTGTTAAGTATTTGGTCACAGAAATAAGTTGACAAACACAGCCTCTATCCTAGGGGAAACAGGTGTGCCTGAGTGGTGGGGCTGGGAGACCCTGGCGGGATGATCAAGTTCAGATGAAAGCTGGGTCCTGTGGCACCTGTAGAGAGAGGGTGGCATCTGAGTGTCCGGAAGGTGAGGTCTCTGGGCCTGATACTGTCTTAGCTAATTTTTGTGTCACTAACAACAGATGGTCTTAGCAATTTCTAGAGAAATGAGTTTAATTCTCACCATTCCTGAGTCTGGGAAGTCTGAGGTCAAGGTGCCAGCAGGCTTAGTGTTGGTGAGAGCTGCTTTGGACACTTCTGAGTCGGTGCCTTAAATATGGGTTCTCCAGAGAGAAAGAACTGTTTTTCACATAGCAGAATTTTCCAGGAGAGAGCAAGCAGGGCCTGCAGACCCTTTTATAGTGACATTCATGGGAGTAGAGTCCTCAGGGCCCTGGGGATTAAGGTTTAATGTGAGTTTGGGCAGGCCACACATTCAAACCCAGCAGGCAGATACTTGCTGTGTGGTTCGCTGGGCATCTGCTCCATTTCCATGTCCACCCACTGCTAAGCTCCACCCACTGCTAAGCTCCACCCACTGCTAAGCTCCATCTCCAGGATCTTCCTGAAAGATGAATCGCTGAGGCCTGAGGTAGTTCCACACCGCTTTCGACATTTACCCTGCTCCGGTCTCCACATATCAAGATACAGGACAACACAAGTGAGCCTATCGTCGTATCGAGCACACAAGTCTTTCCAAAAACTCTCAAACCACAAAGCGGTTCCGGATCATAGCAGTTAGCAGATTTAAAAGTGTGCCGAATACCAAGTGAAGTTCCTACTCCCTAACCCTGTTCCCATCAGTAACTGTTCACAGTGTGGGGATGTCCTGTCTTCACTGTTGACTGCAAGAGCTCTGTTCATCTTTAATTGCAAGCTTCACCAATGAATTTTAAAATTTGAATTCTGGAAGACAGGATGGACTCTGAATTCATATTCAGGAGGTCTTGTTTGTAGAAGACGTAGGTCTCAAGGTAGAAAAGCCACAGGCACAGTTTGGAGGAGCAGCCGAGTCCAGAGATCCACACCTTAGTAGAGACAGAGGCTCCAGTGGTAGGCGGAACACCACAGTTCTCAGAGGCTTTGATGGCTGCCCTGTACCAGGCTGGAAACCATGTGCATCTGACGAATTCCTCTCAGTTCACCTCTTCATCCTGCCTCAGGCTCCACACAGTGCTTTGACCAACAATGGCTGCTCACTGTTGTTTTGCACAGTGATTACAGTCTGTGCAGATGTGTTTACTCTGCAGAACAAGGGAAAAGTCTACCCTGTGGGGGTGAGGGGGTCTGTACTTGTTTGTAAGGTACCATTGTGGAGAGGCGAGGAGCTGTGAACTCTATCCCCTAGGAGTGGTTGTTCCATCTCGCCTTTCATGGGACCTGAATCACTGGAGACAAGAGTTGTAAACTGCTTTGAGGTTGGGTTGAGCATATGGTGGGGCCTGCACCCCACAGCATGGTGGCCTGTCATCCTTGCAAGACAGCAGGTGGTGTTGATATGCTAAGAGTGATGGATGATATTCAACTGCAACTTAACCACCTATGAGATCAGCAAAGCACACTCCAGGGTGTGTCTGTGAGGGTATTTCCAGGGAGAACAACATGATGGGAGAAGAGCCAGCCTAAATGTGGGTGGCACCCTCCTATGGGCTGGAGGCCTGGATGGAAAAAGGTAGGAAAGAGAGCCAGGTGCCCCCTGTGTTTCTTTGTCTGCAGTATATGAGCAAGCTGGTGCTTTATACACCTGCCACTCAAAATGGAGCTGCTCCTGCCGACGGATTGAAACTGCTGAGAATATGATCCAGAATCTTCTTTTCCTCCCTTAAGTAGTTTCTGTCAGTCATTCTGCTAACAAAGAGTAATTGGCATTGAGGCCTCAGCTGCATCTTGCTTGTGCCTCCAGGTGTGGCCAGACTTATATATTGCACACACTACTTTACACAAGCAGAAGCATGCTATGGATATTGTATAGATTTAATTGTCCTCCATTTCTTTGCAAAATTTACTTCATTAAATATAGCTGTGTAGTATTCCACCAAAGTGTGAAGTTTGGGGTTCGTTTTGTGTTTTTAGCAATTCTCCTAGAAACACTCTTCCTCGTACATCTTTTGGATTGGGACTTTTATTTCCCTTGGATCGGTTCCCAGAAGCAGCATCGTGTTTGGGTCAAAGGGACTCTGCATCTCTTACTTTAATAAATCCTGTTAGATTACCTTCCGAAATGGTTGAAATAAGTCACAGTTCGCCCGCCATCAGGGTTGTGAGCACCCTCAGCTTCACATGCTTGCCAGGGCCAGGCGCATCAATCTCTCTCAATTTGGCAGCTCACACTTCTGTTTTCGTTGGTGTTTCCCTGGATGCTCAGGAGGTCTTACCTCTGCACTAACCTGTGCCCCGTGTGCTGTCTCTGCAGGTGCACTGGGTGGATTGCTTGTGGGAAAAGATGGTGAAGACCTAGGAGGTTCAGGAGGGTGGAGAAGATGAATGAGCTCTCCAGGTTGTATGTGCTCTTGGTAGGCCCAGTGCATGGAAGTGTAGAATCTTATAGCACACAATGAGGCAACCTAGGCATTGGGGTCCCCTTCCCTGAAGTCTGAGTTGAATGTAAATTGTCTTTTTCAGAAGGTAGTGAGCCCTTTGCTCTTAAAAGGCCTTCTGCAGACATCAGAATGAGTTTTGCTGGTTGTTCACAGAGGATGGAGTGAGGGCAGAGGACAGAGAGGGTGGGTGTCCCGCTTTAGTCTCTGTTGCTGTGATACGGCAACTTAGGGGAGGAAAGTGTTTATTTCAATTTACCCTTCATGTCACAGTCCATCGTTGGGGGAAGTTGGGACAGGAACTCAAACAGAGGCTCAAAGGCAGGCACATAAAGGAACAGTGCTTGCTGGCTGACTCCCAGACTTGTTTTAATGAGTATCCTTTTTTCTTTCATTGTTTTCTGCCTTCCTTCCTTAAAGTAGACTTACTTTTGTTTTTATTTATGTGTGTATATGTGTATATGTGTGCGTGTGGATGTGCATATGTGTATGTGGATGTGTGTATGTGCTGTGTGAATGTGTATGTATGTGTGTGTATCTGTGTATGTGTGCATGTACATGCTGATACCCTTGAAATTCAGAAGAGGGCAGTTGTGAGCTGCTCAACATAGGTGCTGGGAACCAATCTCAGATCTTCTGGAAGAGCAGCAAGTACCCTTAGCCACTGAGCCAGCTCTCCAGCCCCCTTAGCTGGTTTCTTAGACCAGACCACTTAGAAGTGGTACTACCCAAAGTGGGATGGGCCTTTCTACAACAGTCCACAATCAAGACAACCCCATAGACAATGCATACAGGGTAGTCTGACCTGAACACTCCCTCAGCTGAGATTCCTGTTTTAGGTGACACTAGGACAGGGGTTGTGACAGAGATCGTGATAGGTTAGTGAGGGGTCAGGGTGGGGTCTGCCAGCAGTGTCCTGTGACCATCGCTGCTGGAAGACCATCAATGGAGCAGATCTGAATAACAGAGAAAGCTTTGACAATCTAACCTGTCAATTACAATTATGATCTAAACCAGTGGTTCTCAACCTTCCTAATGCTGCGGCCCTTTAATACAGTTCCTCATATTGTGGTGATCCCCAGACATAAAACTATTTTTGATACTACTTCGTAACTCTGTTTCTCTACTGTTATGAATCATAACGTAAATATCAGATACGCAGGATATCTGATATGTGACCCCTGTAAAAGGGTTGTTTGACCCCCAAATAGGTCATGACCCACAGGTTGAGAACCACGTATCTAAGCTAACCTGGACAAAGAGTGACAAGGTGTCCCAACTTTCCCAGAGCTGAGAGGGTCACCCTTGTTTATGAAATTTCAGTGCTAAAACTGGCCAACCCTCAGAATTGTTATAAATTGACCACCTGACCTGGATGTGACCCTAAAGACAGCAGTTTCTTTGAAATAATATAAACGCTGATGTAGTGACTAGGCTAGACCACAAAAGAGAATTTTGATTGCTCACTCTAGTCAGACATGCTGAAGTGCTAAGGGATCTGGCCAGGCATAGTATGTGTGGGGGCAGTGACTTCTGAGGAACACTAAACTCTTACAAACCTCAGAAGGAAGGTCACTCTAGAGTCAACTCTCATGGAGCACCTGAGTCAGTTTTCTCTTCTTACAGAATTGCTACTAAGCTATGGGATGACACCTTCAAAACTATGTCCTTGTCATTCATTCTAGAATCTTGCCTTAGAGGGCAAAGGATGCTGACCTAGGGTTTCCATTGCTGTGACAAAACATCATGGCTGAAAGCAACTCGAGGAGGAAAGGGTGCACATCCCAGGAGGAGGAAACGGTGCACATCCCAGGTCACAGTTCATTGAAGGAAGTCGGGGTGGGAACTCAAGGCAAAACCCGGAGACAGGAATGGAAGCAAAAGCCATGCAGGGTGCTGCTTACTGCTTGATCCTCATAACTTGCTCAGCCTGTTTTCTTATACAACCCAGAACCACCTTCCAGGCTTGTACTGCCCTCAGTGAACTGGGCCTTCCCATATCAGTCTGATGGTCAGTAGAATGCCCCACAGACTTGCCCATAGACCAATGCAATGGAGACTTTTTCTCACTAGAAATTCTGTCTTCCCAGATAGCTAGGTTTGTGTCAACATGACAAAACCCAGCACAGATGTGCTAGAGTTGAGAATCAAGAGAAGAATTTAGTCTTAATTACTCCAAGAACTCCAGAGGCCAGCACACAGGACCCTACAGCAAAGGACACAGAGGTTCTATAGAGTCTCAGAGAAGGAATGTGACGACCAGGCTGAGACTGGAGTGATGCAGCCACATGTCTGGGGTTACTATGGTAGCTCCTAGAAGCCAGAAGCATCACTTTGTCCTCCAGAAGCCTCAAAGAGAGTATGGCCCTGCTAACTCCCCTGGTCTTATGCTTCTCGCACCATGGACCCGTGAGGGGGCACATTCCTATGCTTTGAAGTCACACCATACCAGTGTTCTTTGGTAACAGCAGTTAGAGGACACTCACATAGTGTTTAAGACCTGAGCTTTGTGAGCCCCAGACAAAAAAGTGTGGCCTTGTATCATCTGGAGAGCTGACAATCTGCTGTTTGGAATCTCAGAAATAATGGAGGCTTGGAAGTCACCAGTGCCTTCTTATTCCTAGCAGTAACCCACAGGTGACATGGGACTAATTCCCTGTTGCACTCATAAATATAGGCTGGGTCCCCCTGCTGTCAATCACTGAACTCCACCAGGCAGCTTGTGTTCAGGGTTGGGGGAGGGGTATGCGTGTGGGGGGTGGGGAGACATGTGCAGCTCTGGCAATATGATGAGATGGAAACTTGTAGTAGACAAGGAAGGCATGGCTGGCTTGGCAGCAGAGCTGGTGTTAATTCATTCAAGCAGTGTCTCTCATTGGCTCTGTCTTTTCCAGCTTGCAAGGTGTTTTCACATCCTGTTCTTAGCCTGGTCCTGGCAAGAGATCAGGGAGGGAGGCCTGGAAAGCTGTTAATGCATTGGGAGGCCACAGCTATGGTGGCTGGATGAGGCGTTGAGGTTCTGGTGAGCAGAGGATACAGGTCCGCTGCTTCCTATCCAGAGGACTCGCCAACCTCTTGGAGGCTTCAAGTGGCTCAGACAGATTCCATGGGTGCTTCCTCTGCTGTGCCCCAGGAGTGGTTATTGCAGTGCCACTTGTCCTGGGATGTCTCAGGATGGGCTTTCCCAGTCACAGATGCTGAGTGTGCAGATATGTGCTATGAGATATTCTTGGGACTTGTGACTGGGGAAGGGAAGGAGGAATGTGGGTGAGGCTGAGCTGCAGTACCACCCCACAAGCCCTCAAGGGCTCTGCCACCTGCCTGCTATGATCTCTCTGAACTTTAGCTTCTTCTTCTCTGATGATATCGCTGACGATATGCCTGCCCATCAGACTGATAAGCTGCAGGATTCATATCCTGTTAGCCTGCCCCTTAAGCGCTCTCTCTCTCTCTCTCTCTCTCTCTCCTCACACACACACACACACACACACACACACACACACACACACATACACACACACACACAGAGGCATGTGTGAGTGGCCCTACCCCCCAGGTACCTGCTCATGTCCAAGCTTGAGTCTTTTCATCCAGTAGGGAGAAGGCATGAGAAAAAAGCTTCCAGATTCAGAAGTGACCTTGATCTGAAAAGGACCTGGTGTCTTAGGATATGGCAAGCTTGGATGATTCTTGAAAACAAAGAAGCTAGAACTAGGATTTGGAGTGCTTGTAGGAAAGTTTAAATTATCTTTAAAGCCTGGCTTAAAGTGTCCAATTCAGAGATCAATTAATTTTATGATGCTGTGAAACCAGTACCACTGCCGATGAGTGAAGGGTTGGCATCATCCCAAGGAGAAGCATGGTTCTTCCTCTTCCCAGACCCTTGGCCTGTAATTTATCTGCTTCTATGGATTAATTCATGTGAGGAAACATATACTAATATGGACTATTTAGGATCACAGATCAGTTGTGAGCTTTATAATGCTCAAACTATAAACTACAGAACCAGAACCAATTTATGCCTGGATATTCAGTTGGATGTGCACAGCACATTTTTAAAAACATCTATGGTCAGTTCTGTCTCTTGGATATTCTGAATAATGTTTCTAAGGATTGATGTGTCAGAGTGTATTTGAGTGTCTGTTTCAATTGTTGGGTACAATTGATGATATGCTAATTCTACTTAGCTTTGTGTATATGTAGATATATGTAGGTATGTGTGTGCTTCGGTGTGGACACAAGTGTGTGCAAGTGCATGTGAATGCACCTGTATGTGGAGGACAGAAGTTGAGGCTGGGTGTCTTTCTCCATCAAACTCCACCTTACATATTGAGGTAGGGTCTCTCACTCGAATCCAGCTTGCTTTGGAGATCTCCTGTCTCTGCCTCTTGTACATTGGAATTACAGGTGGTCCATGATGCCTGCCTGGCATTTACATGGGTGCTGGGGAACCTGAGCTCTGTCCTCCCTGTTTGCATGGTAAATGCCTTATCACAGAGCCTTCCTGGCTTCATGTTTGACTCCACAGAGGAGAACAAACTGTTTTTCCACAGCAAGTGTGCTGTTTTGTGTTCCCAGCAGCAGTATCCAGACACTTCAGGCTCTCCACATCCTTGCCAGCATTCCCTGACTCTTCTTCTAACCCAGACATCCTAGTGGCAGAAGGGTGTCTCTCTTGATTCTGGCTTGTGGAGAATGGTGTTAAGCATCTTGAGTCTGTCAGCTCTGTGTCTACCTTTTTTGGATTAATGTCTATTCAAGTCCTTTGCCCACTTTTAAACTGGGTTGTTTATTTTATTGTTATGGAGATGTGGGAGTTTTCTGTATAATTTTATAAGTAAAGTTCTTCAGATGTTCTTGCAGCCTGATCAGTCATATAATTAACAAATATTTTCTCCCATTCTATGGGGTGCCTTTTCATTTTCTTGACAGTGACTATTTGAAGCATAAAATGTAAATTCTGATGTGGTCCAATTTATTTAAATTTTTTTTCTTTTTTTAGTGAAGTTGGAGTTTATCAAAAGATGTTTTTAAGTGTGAAGGCTGAAAGAAGGGCTCCAGGGGAGAATGTGAAGCACCCTAGAGAGCACAGCTGTGGGCTTCTCCAGGGAATGATGGTTTTCTTGTGTTCCCTCCTTTTCTTGCTCTCCCTGTGGTGGCATACTTATGAATCCCCTGCCAAACCAAGGGTCATGAGGCTTTGTCCTATGTTTTCTCTAAGATAGTTTAAGCTCTTAAGTTTGAATTGCTGATCCATTATCATGTATGCTGTGAGATATGGGAAATCACTTTAAATTTTCTGTTTGATGCTGCTACCCTATTTTTTTTTCAGTAAAAAGAAAAAGCTAGTGCTTAGAAGTAAAAATCCAAGATGAAGCAGTTAGAGTCAGATGTACTCAGGCAGCCCCAGATGATTCAAAATTCAGCTTCCAGCGCCTGGGCCAAGAGATGTTGTAAGCCTTTCTGCTGTCTTATCTGGGGTGCAGCATGTGCTGCCAGGACGCTGGGATCTCACTGATGTACAGACTCTAGTCAGAAAGTTGGAGGAAAGGCCTGATAATCTGTTTATTTTCTGTTTCATCACTGAAGGGACACTTAACTTTCGATTTACCTTCTGTGATGAATAGCATTAACTGTCAACTTGACACAACCTGGAATCATCTGGGAGGAGAAGCTCAATGAGGGATTATCTACATTGGCTTGGCATGAGGGCTTGTCTGTGGGGATTGTCTTACTTAAGTTAATTGCTGTGGGAAGTTCCAGTCTAGCACCAGTGGCACCATTTCCTAAGCAGTCCTATGCTGGAGAAGAGTAAAGAAATGAAGATGAGCTATTTTCTTGACTGAGGGTGTGACCAGTTCCCTCAGGTCCCTGCCTTTTCTACTTCTATACATAATGGACTGTAACCTAGAACTGGGAACTAAGATAAACCCTTCCTCCTTGAAATTGCTTTTTGTCAGGATGTTTTATCATCAGCAACAGAAACAAAATAGGACACCTGCATGCAGAGTTTGTATGTGTACAATTATGGTATTGTGAGTGTGGGTGTGTAGCGTTCTGCAGAACACCTCTGGGATTCATCCAGTGTTTAACCAGGCCCTGTGCTTGTTGGTGGAGAACTTTCCTCCCCTCCCTTCTCCTAGCCCTTGGCCACCACCACTCCACTGTTCAATTCTACAAACTTGACTATCCCCAGTTTCCTCTTTAAGTGGAATTACAATGTAATTGTCTTCACATGGCTCCCTTCACTCAGCCTAATGACTTCCTGCTTACCTGCATTATTGCATGTCTGTCAGGATGCAGGGATCAAAAAGACAAGAGTGGAATGTTGGTGAGGATGTGGAGAAGCTGAAGCCTTGCATGCTGCTGGTGGGTGGGCAAGATGGTGTGTGTATGATGGAAAAGAGTATGGAGGTTCCTCAAATAATACAAATAGACTATCATGTGACCCGGAAATGCCAAGACTAGGTATTTGCCCAAAGAGTTGAAATTGGGATCTCAAAGAGATATTGACCACCTCCTGTGCATTGCAGCCCTTTTTGCACTAGTGGATATATGGAAACAACCTAGATGTCTACACACAGATTTGCAGATATGCAATGACTTATATGATCCAGCCTGAAAAGAAAGGCGGGTTCTGAATCTATACTTCTAGCCTCTTCTCATGAGACACAGCTGGTCCAAACAGAGTACCTACTTCAGGGGCTCATGGCCAGACCCCCCCTTGCCTGGCCTGTATGCCCAGTTCTCTGTCTCCTTCTGTTCTCTTTGCCCTGGGGAACAATGATCAGGACTGGGCCATAGGAATGCAGATATACTGGAAAGAGTGAGCATCATGAAATTTCCTTCTGTGTTTAGCAGACATAGCTATATAGCCTGATCCATCAGTACTGTGACTAGAGTAGGTGACAGGCACCCAGCGTACACAGTCTAAAAGGACTCACTCTTACGACCTGCACCTGCAGACTGGGCATGACCCAGACAGTTGGGGACTCTTTACATTGCAGGCCTTGAGTGTCTTGCTGACCTCATTCTGGTCCCAACACTCAGCTTAGAGTCCCTGTGGGGTCCTTGGTGGCGGCTCATTAGGAACAGTCCCAGCCTGGTGTTCCATGGGAGAAAGAATGGAGATATGAAAAGACTGCATACAGACTCCAGTAGTCAGACAGCACAGCTACCCCATTCGGCAGGCTGAATGTGGAATAAAAACTCACTATTAGAAATTTCAAGCCAGAAACAGCATTTCTTTTAAGTCACCGAAGCCTCCTCTGGTTTCAGAAAGCCCTGGCTGTTGCCTGTGTCATGGGCCCCTGAGGTTCTGCCTCATCAGGCCTATAGTGGAGACAGGCCTATAGTTTGATGAGACAGTAGAGTCCTTGGCAGATGTGAAGGAATCATTAGAATTGTGCCCTTGCATAAGATTGGGTGCTTCTCCAAATTGCTGAGCTGGCCTTTTGAACTGAGGCCCTCAGGCTGCTTAGGCCAGCTCTGGGAGGAGCCTTCATGGGTTCTGTTTTACAAAGCTACAAGAGACAGCAGGAGACAGCTTTATCTTTCTGCACCACAGGTGTGGGGCTTTGCCTGAGGGTAAAGAGCCATCTTTCCTCAGAGTCTCTCTACTTTTAAGGTTGAGCAGGCAGGAAAAAGTCTGTCAGCCTTCCCCACAGGGGAAGCAGAGGTTTGCTTGGAAGCCTGGAGCTTGCTCATGATGGAAATGAACCTTCCAGAAATGGTCTGCTTACAGAGTAGACAGGACTGAGTTGTAGAAGTTCAAGCCCTGGCCTGGACTTGGACAGCAGCCCTCTGGGCTGGCTCAGGCAGACAGGCCTAAGGTCTCACTCATCCTCCTTGTGACTCTGGAGGAACTCAGGACTCAGGAAGAACAGGATAAGGTTTGGAGGGTGGCTGGAAACCTGGCCTTATGATCGGATGCAGGGACTGTGTGGCTGATTCAGGCCCCACCCTCAGTCCTCAGGCCTTAAGCTTCAGAATCAGCTTTTCTGTTTGGGAGAGCTCTTGGGTGGGCCTAACCCCCCAGGCCCAACTCATATCAGAGTTCAGAGTTCCAGGTGAATCAGGGGACTTTCTGCTGTAGTCTGGTTCCAACATGCTGTGGCTGCAGTCACCAGAGGGACAGGTGTGTGTGTGTGTGTGTGTGTGTGTGTGTGTGTGTGTGTTACACCCCCCTGGTGCTTTTGTCTCTCCAGTTGCCATGAAGTTTTGGGTCATTGGGTGTTTTCAAGTCAGTGATATGTCAGGGAGGTGGGCTCCATAGGGCAGTGGGATAAGGGCTTCAGTTATTGATAACATGGATGCAGCAGCAGATGTTGAGCTCTTTCACTGCCCTGCCCCATATTCCTCACCAAGTCTTCAGAGTGAGAGCATGCTCAATAAGGAACACAGATATTCAGCTGTCATCCTCACAAACAGCTAGGCTAGGTCGGAGTGCAACACTCACACTCAGAACTGCAACTCATCCTGCAGTGCAGACAGGCTCTTCAAATATACCAGATACCAATGACATCAGGGAAAATGATAACACAGCCAGCAACAGTTCTCATCAGGGGGAGGAGTTTGAACCTGTTCTAGTTTGGTTTCCTGTTGCTGGGATAAACACCATGACTAAAACCAACTTGGGGAGAAAAGGGTTTATTTAGCTTACAGTTTATAGTCCATCATCAAGGGATGCCAGGGCAGGAACTCAAGGCAGGAACCTGGAGGCAGGAATTGAAGCAGAGAACACAGAGGAATGCTGTTTGCTTCTTCTGTCTTACTCTAGCTTGACCATATGGTCTACCTGTCCTGGGATGATAGCACCCACAGGAGGCTAAGTCCCCTGCATCAATTAGCTTAAGAAAACGCCTCACAAACATTTTACTACAGGTCAATTTGATGCAGGCAATTCCTTAAGTGAGGTTCCCTTTACCTAAATGTGTCAAGCGGACAATCAGGATTAACCACCACAGGCCACAAAGCCTAGCTTTCTTGCTGAGATTTTTAAAAGCTGGCTGTGTTATCACAGAAGCCTGGGGTAGGTAGGAGAGATGAGTTACAGGCAACGATAGAGCCCTTATCAAGGAGTAGCTCTGCCCCAGGGAGTTAGGGTGAAGGAGGATGAGGGTCCCAACTCTCTTACCAATGTGACTGCAAAACACTGCACTTGATCATGTGTTTCTGGGCTCCCGAGATAGCCTAGTGGGGTGTGTCCTGGTCACTCTATGTGACATTTGCAATTTTATTCCTGAGGGGACAAGGAAAACATGTAAATCCTGGGATCCACAGAACTGGCATTAAACTTCAGCTCGAGCACTTCTGAGCTCTTCACTGCCATCAGCCAGCAAGTCTCATTACTGTCAAACACGTAGCTCATCTTCGTATCACTTAAACATAAGGCGACTCCACTGCTGGCACAGTTATGAAAATGGGGAACAGAAGTTCGAGGAGGTTAAATCACTTCCCAAGGTCTGAGGAACGGAAACAAGAGGTTAAGTCACTTGCCAAAGTCACACCTAGCAGGTGCTGGTAGATCTGGGACTTGAGTTTGAGACACTGCCTAGAGGTGCCACCTCTCTCTTCAGGGTGAGTCTAAGACCATTTAAAAAACACTAGTCCACAAATCCTTGGAAAAAGCCTTTATTCTCATTTCTCTTTATAGAGTTTTTACTACTTACTTATTTTGGGACAGGTCTTGTGTCGTCCAAGCTAGCTTTGAACTTGCCATGTAGCCTAACTTCTGATCTTTCTGCCTTGTTACAGGCATATGTCGCCAGACCTCATTCATGTGGTGCTGGGGATCAAACCCAAGGTGTCACATATGCTAGACAAACACTCTACCAATGGAGCCACACCTCAGCCCCACCCACTTCCCATTTTGACCTGTCACAGTAGCCTCATGACTCTGCTGCTAGGTCCCCTTTTATGGATGAGGCACAGAGGCCAGACAACTTTCCTCTATTCACCCGGCAAGAAAGGAGCAGAGTTGGGATTCAGTTCTAGATAGTTAGCTTGGGAACTAGATTCCAGAGTCTGTGTGCCTGGCTGCTGCACAGTTTTGCTATTTACATAACCAGGCTTTAGAATAACTGGAGTTCTTAGGCTGTGAGCAGAAAGTAATTTAAATTTAACTTCCTGCTAGTCCCAAAGGGACCTGTGTAGGGCTCTGGGGAAAAAACCTTTGCATTCAGGTTGTCTCGCTTCTGAAAGAGGCTATCATGTATCCTCTCAGTTGGACATAGCCAGCGCCATCTTGAATGAGAAGGGCGTCTGTGGTTACTCCCATGTGACCCATATGATCTGGAGCTGCACTGATTCATGGACCTTTAGGAGACCCTAGGAGAGCCCCTCCCTTGGTTAGATGAGAGGGAAGGGATACGCTTGGCCCACTCTTTTATGATGCTATTGCCCTTATGTTGCCCCTAGGACCCTTCAGTGACAACTTCTCACAAGCCCTCATGTTGTGAGTGGAACTCTTCAGTGGTGTTGCCCAGAGGACGTCCTCTTAGTGTGTCTGCCTTTGAGAGGACTAAGCTCCCATTAAGCAATCCCAGTGAGCTTGAAAGGGTTAAAATTTTTAAAATCTCCTAGCAGGCTGGGCAGAAACAAGAGTGCAGGTCAGCTTGGTCGTGAGCTCTGTGTTTCAGGAACTTGGCTGACCACAAGATAGACAGCTGATTACGTACAGGCTCTTAGAGAATAGCCCATACAGAATGTTCTCCCTGACTCTTCCTTGTACCCTGTCACAAACTGAATAATGGGCTGGAACTTTTTTCAGGTGCTCTCCAATAGCCCTCCTTTACTCCCCCTGGGTTGTGGTTTCCCCCCTGAGTTGTGGTTTTTGCCTTTAAGTTCTCTCTGTCTCCAAAGCTCTGGGGTCAGACCCCACGGTCCCTGAATGGGTTACGGGTCTTGACCTCAGTATACTGATTAAAATATGCCTCTTGCTGATTACATCAAGTTCGGTGTCTTATGAGTTACTGTGGTGGCTGCAAATTCCTGAGACTTGGGTGAGGTCCTCCCTTCGTGGGGGGCCTTACAAGCTCACTGGTCACAAACCTGAACTTTGATGGAACCCTGTCTTTAATCTGTTAGCGCTCTCTCTCTCTCTCTCTCTCTCTCTCTCTCTCTCTCTCTTTTTCTCTCATTCTCTCTCTCTCTCTCATTCTCTCTCTCTGTCAGGTGAATAGATGTGACCAACCAAGGACCATGCACCATGCTAAGAGAAAATTGAGATTCCCGTAGCCACCTCTCTTTGGACACTGCCTGCAACCCCCACTCTCTGTGGGTATGTGCTGTTTCTCTCCCTCAGAGGGTCTATGTCTTCTCCTGCTCAACTTTGGCCTGCCTTATCACTTGCTCCAGGCATAGAATTCAAAGAAAGTGACCCCGTGATGATCCTAGCCTCACTTGTAAGATTCTGCTTTAGGGCCATGAGATGATTCAGAGGATAAAGGTACTTGCTGCCAAGCCTGATGACCTAAGCTTTGTGCCCAGAGTAGAGCTCACAGGGTGGAAGGAGAGAACTGACTCTGACAAGTTGTCCTCTGATCTCCACATTTGTGCCATGACATGTGTGTCACTTTCCCCTCAAGTAAGTAAGTAAATAAATGTTACAGTGGGGAGTGGTAACCTATGCCTTTAATCCCAGCATCCTGGAGGCAGAGACGGGTAGATCTCCAAGTTCCAGGCCAGCCTGGTCTACAGAGTAAGTCCTAGGACAGCTAGGGCTACACAGAGAAATCATGTTTTGAAAACCTAAATAATAAATAAATAAATAAATAAATAAATAAATAAAGTAACATATATGTCATAAGATCATGCTTTGCTCTACTGAAACCCTGTTGGCATGCTCCAAGGAAGTTCAAGATTGAAAAAGAAAGGCTCTGGGACTGAGATGGCATTGGGAAAGAGGCCACCAAAGAAGAGAACCAGATTGTGCCAACTGCCAGCTACCAGACCCATTGAGAGGCCTTCTGACATCCATGGGCCTCTATATCCAGCTGCTTGGTAATCTCAGCCAGTCACTGCTGAGCAGACGATTTACCACTCCCACACTGGGAGTCAGGGCACATTGTAAGTCAGGAAGTTCTGACTGGTGTATGGTGTGTGTGTGTGTGTGTGTGTGTGTGTGTGTGTGTGTGTCTGTCTGTCTGTCCATGTGTCCCAGGGGTTAATGTTGAATCTTCTTCAATTACTTTCCACCTTATTTTCTGAGTGTGTGGGTGCTGGGAAGCTGAATGATGATCTCATATATGCAGGGCTAGCATTTAACTGACTAATCCATGTCTTCAGCATTTCTGGTTTTTGTTTGTTTTGTTTGATTGTTTTGAGACATAGCCTAGTCTGGCCTCTATTTGCTATGCAGCTGGTGATGATCTTAAGCTTCTGATTGTCCTGCCTCTAACTCCCGAGTGGTGGTATCGGCATATACTACTACACTCAGATCATCCAGTGCTGAGGATCAAAACCAGGGCTTCTCGAATGCTAGGCAAGTAGATACAGACCCCATTCCAGCAGCTTTTTAGAGGAGAGGGTCTGCCATCCAAACCACCTAACAGCTGTGCTGTTCAAAGCTCCCTGCATGGCAGACTCATAAATGTCCTGAGGTAACAATCAAGACAGAGACCTGTGTTGTGAGAGGGGAGAGAATAGGTTATACCACTGGATTGTTCCTCCCTGCTGGGGAGATCAGTAATCGTCTCACTAAGTCTGGAGTGCACTTTCATTACTTATCAGGTCTGGAGTCAGTGGTGGACAGCCTTACTCTTCCACTGTGCACAGGCTTCTGGACCCAGAATCAGGGTTCACCCAAGGCTTCTACCACACCTGGGTATCTAGGAGATGGACTCTCAAGTCACTCTGCGTGACTTTCTTCCTAGCCCCTTGTCCAGTGGCTACAATTGAGCATCTGAGCGACTGAGGATGCTCGGTTGCCTACCGTAGTCACCATAAACTAAGTGAGGCTGGATGGACTGGACACGTCACTGAAACCCGTGTGAAAGCATGTTCTCTTTCTGGCCTGCAATGTTCTCCATGTTCCCTAAAGCAGCCACTCTGAGGCCAGATAACTTCCCCTAGGTCACCAGGCAGATTCAGGATTAAGCTCTGAGGAGCTATTGACAAGACCCTGGGGGTAGATGCTGAGATGCCTACAGTGTGGAGAGCACTTGGGTGAGAGTGTAAAATCTTGGATTATGGTCCATTTGGGAGACTGTGGGGCTGGATAGAGAGTAGGATTGATGAGTGTAGAGCAAGAGTACATAGAATATGAAGAGTAAAGAAAATACTAGAGTGGTAAGGAGAGGCATTCAGGAGAGGGCATCTGGCAGGAGGGGACTAAAGTGGGCTGGGCTGGGTGTTAGTGCCAGAAAGCCTGCTCCAGCCCCATGGTTTGTCTCAGGGTGCTGTGCACAGAAGTCATTCATTCAGTCAACAACTAGCATTTGTTGAGTATCTCCTATGTGTGAGGCCCTTCCTAACCAGTGGAAGCATCAGGATAAATGGAATGAAGTTGTAGCCCTCAAGGCATTTAAAGTCTGGGATGGAGAAAGACAAGAAACAGGTGACAACTGCTGAGATTGCTCATCACCTATGCACTGTTGTGATACCAGGCTAGGGTCTGTTGTTCCTTCCTTAGGTTGGATCTTTCTGGTTCCATCCATAGCCTAACTGAGATCCGAGCAAGGCTGGTGGATTGAAGCACTGTCTCCACACTCCAGTTGGTCCATCTTGTGAATCCCATCCACCGTTTCTGTGCTGGTCCAGCTGCCTGCAGACAGAAGTACTGCTGGATAAAGCAGCCTTGAGAGCTGTCCAGGCAGTGACAGCCCTTGGAGGCTAATTTCTCTAGCATAGGGGGCCTGAGTGTTTTCAGTGTTGGAATGTGTGACCTTCACAGTCTGAGAGACAATATTGTAGCAATTGCCACAAAAATCCAATTTAAAATAACACCATTGATTTGACTATCACTGTTTTCATCTATGGCTAATTTTTATCCCTGTAGTTTCTTCATGCTTCTGCTGACAGTGTCTCATTTCTCCAGGATGTTATATTATAAAACAGTCAAGGTATATCAGATTTCCCTCCCTGGGGTGATAGGACCAGAAGAATGGAGATGTCGGTAGTATAAGAAAACTGGCTTTCATCATTAATGTTGAAGATGATGCAAGATGCTTGCTACTGTCCAGTAACTTTTAAGTTATATTCTTTTTCCAGAAAAGTAGAAACCACTAAGAATGTGTTCCAACGTTGGACAAAGACTGCTTAGACAGAGGTCAAAGTGTGTGTGTGTGTGTGTGTGTGTGTGTGTGTGTGTGTGTTTGTGGGTGGGTGGGTGGGTTGGGCTCTAGAGTCTGAACTTGGTTGAACACAAAGGAAAAATATTTCTGGGCATTTATTCTTTATTACCAGAGAACTGAGGGTGCAAGGATAGACCAAAGCCTCGCTGGCTTCTCCACTCACTGGCTGCGGTGCCTTGAATGATTCTGATCACTGGTCCCAGTTTATGTTTCTCTACATCTGGACACACTCAATATTCCTCAGGGACATGGGCACATTTAAACTTTGCAGGTGATATAAGCATGGGTGAAACCAGAGCAACATGGCAGCTTCCAGTGGCATTGAGGATGCAGCCAGACCCAACACACAGCAATTCTCAGACTGGCTTTCCACTTTAAAGAAGCCTGCCAGGTGGGCGTGGTTCTCACATTAATCATAAAGCAAATGCTTAGGAAAGAACTTAAATTGCAAGCATTGTGGGGGCCAGGATGTGTGAATCAATCTACTCACAGAGTGAGATTAAAAGCAATGAGGTGGTGTATGCTGGGCTCATACAGCTGTGAGCACAAATCTCAGATCGGCCACCATGGTCACTGAGAGTAAGCTACCCTAAGCTTTTTCCTGGGGGGATGTTTTACCTCTTCTGCAGTCAACACACAGGCAATGCTGTATAGCATCCCAGGGGTCTTTGTGTTCACATGAAAGCTTAAAACCCAAGCAGGGAAAGTGTATGATCAACTTCCGATGGTGGCTTCTCTGAGGAAGAAAGTAGCCTGCTCTGGGAGTGAAGAGTGGGGGCCACTTGGAATCTGGCTGCAAGGTCCTGTGCGTGCCACACTTTACCAATATGTAAAATTTCCAAATAGTAAAAGACTTAGTTATAAATACAAAATACTTTAATATCTTACAAGCATGTAAAGAACAAACATAATATTACTGGTCTATCACACACACACACACACACACACACACACACACACACACACACACACGTGTGTGTATGTGTGTATGTGTGACATTAAGAAAGCATCAGTTCAGGTGGATAAATAGGAATAGTATCACTCATTTTCCCTGTATCTTTACAACTTCTCAACAAGATTGAAAATGGTGGAGTACACATGAGGGGGCGGCTAGGAAGGATGGTTCAGGAGGAAGCAGCACATCTGTGTTTGGGTCCAGGGCTGCAGATGATGGCTGGGGGCTCCATGTGAGTTTCCAACTTGTTGGCCTTGCTTGGTATCTCTGACCGTGGGGACCTGGGAGAAGCTGATGCATCTGGAGTCACCTGCAGGCAGAATAGTAAAGCTCTATTTAACAGGACCACTGAGAAAGGGAGGCTGCAGATGGAGGAAGTGATTTGAAAATTCCCTTGGAGTTAATCAAAGTGTGGAGGCAACAGGAGAATCATAAACTGAGTGCAGGCCAAGGCAGGGAGAGACGGAGGGGAATGCAGAGCCGATAGCTTCACACTGAAGATGCCTATTTGGATCAAGTTCTCCAGAGGTTGGAAGTGTGTAGTCTCCATGCTGCAGAAGTCAGGGGAGCCACAACTTGGAACCTTCTTCTGCAATCATGGCGGGGTATCAGATGGGAGGTGGGAGAGTTAGTCGCAGGGGAATGCACAGGCCACAATTGTCTATGTGAGTGTTCTTGAGAAAGGCTGGTCAGTATCCAGCATCTGGCACGTAGGGCATTGTCAGTAAGGAGGGTCGAAAGGCCAGCAGGAGTGGTGGTAATGGCAGTACTGGAGGACTTTATTTTGGACCCTGCCCAGCTTACCAAAGTGATTTATAGGCACCCTCCTCCATAGTCCTAAGAGACTGGTATCACTTGTGCCATCTTCAGTTCAAAGATTGGAAAAGCAAGGAAGGTGAAAGTTGGGTAAACTGAGGCAGGTACAAATTAGGTAACCTGAGCAGAGCCAGGCTTGAATTCAGTCAGTTTGCATCTGAGGCCAATTGCTGAGCCACTGCATTCTGTCACTGCTGGGATAAATGCTCAGTATGAATATATCTGTGAGAAACAAAACAAAACAAAACAAAACAAAACAAAACAAAACAAAACAAAACAAAACCAGCAACAGCAAAGACGTAGGTGATAATGCACCGGAGGTGACCTGAGTCATTCTGGCCCTGGCTGGTCCCACAGAGCATCTGTCTGTAAAACTACTTTGTGGAGTGCATGAGGCAGAGGCAGAGGCAGAGGCCAGGATTCCCAGTCTAAGGCTCAGGTGGTTGAGGACACTTGCAGGGCCCATCTGGCATGACTGAAGGGGCTTGGGGACCAAGGCTCTGGCTCTCTGGATTCTGCCCAGCAGCCTACAGACCTTTAGTTTCTGTGAACCAGTCCTTGCTCACCTCAGACTGACTTTCAGTTCTGCCTCCCCCTGAATTTGTGGGAAATGTCAATGAAAGAATCCTGGTATTTCTTAGCTTTGCCCTTTTCTGGTGACCTTTCCCACCCACGGTCTCACAATTTTATGTCTGCCCTGAGCCTGCTTAGACCCTGGACCTTTCATTGTCTGAGGCATCTGCTGGAGAAAGAGTAGATCTTCCTGCTGCCTCCCAAGCAGTCATTCCTCCAGGAGGCCCGGTAGAGCAGTACTTGTGGATATTTTTATGGGTTGTGTTTAAAAAATTACATCCAAATTAAATTTGTGCTGATTTAATTAGAAAATGTAAGCCTGGGGATTCCTTTAGTGCTCCTGCCGCTAGGTCCCGGGCTAACAGTGCTCTCTGGAAACTGCTGTTCATACCAGGAGCAGATGAAGGGCTGCTTGGGCTGCCCCTTGCTGCCTGTTGGCTAAATGATCTTAGGAAATGGGAGGGCAGAGCTAGGAGTGCCCTGAGACTGCCAAAGCCCTCATCTTTCCTTGCATGGAAGACAGAGCCAGAGAACTGTCTGAGGTTTGAGGAGACACAAACAGCACCAGATGGCCTCTGTGATGGTGGCATTGCTTAGAAGCCTTTGTAGAAAGGGTATTAAAACCCCCTGCCTACTGACTGAAGCCAAGGTCTGAAGTGAAGGCACAAGAATATCTACAGGCCTGCAGGACCCAATGCATCCCTCAGTGAAAGGTACATTGCCCTATAAGAAGGCAAATTCCTGCCTTTCTTTTAAGATGTCCACAGCTTAACACTCAAAGCCTGGGCATGTGTTGCCTTACATAGCAAAAAGGCCTTTGATGCTGTGATTAAAGCAAGGGCTGTAACATGAGGAGATAGTGCTAGATTCTCCAGATGGCTCCAAGGAAATCGTGAACTCCTTATAAGAGGGAGGCAGGAGGGTCCAAATAAGATGATGGAAGAAGCAGAATGTGGAGGCAGGGGTAAAGGAAGTAGGAGATGGAGGGGAAGAGAGAAGGAAGGAAAGACAGAGAAGAGAAAGACTAAAAGGAAGAAGAGAAGGAAGAGTGGGCAGGTGAGAAAATCCAGAGGATGCATCCCTGCTGCCTTTGTAGTTAGAGGAGGGAGCCAGAAGCCAAGGAATGTAGGGAGTCCTTTAGACAAGAAGATGGGTAGCTCCCCTGAGTGCCTGGAAGGAACACAGGTTTGATAATATCTTTTGTTTTTGTTTTCGCTATTTAATATTCCTGACTTCCAGAACTCATGTCTGTACTACTGTTCAAAGCCTCTGAACTTTGAGAGTTTGTGACAATATTCCTAGGAAGCTAAGGCGGTACGAATGCTGAGCTTGAGGTTTGGAAGGAGCAGTGATCAGTTGGATTTCTGTTGTTGTTGCATGTGATGTAACAGCGAACGGAGATTGTTCTGTGCCTTTAGAAAAGGTGTGGCTTTATGGGGTCAATGTGGCTTTGGCAGTGACTGCACTCAGGGCTCAGCTCCCTTCCAACTTTTGATGTGCCCTTTTCTGAGCCCCACTTCCAACCTAATGTTTTTCTGTTTGTGAGTCCAGGGCAACAATGTTCATCAGAATTCACTTCCTCTCATCACTGAGCAAAGCCACATTTCCCTCCTCCTAGGAACCTCACAGAATCTCAGAAGCTCCCTTTGGCCACCTTTCCATGTTTCATCCTTTAGAAATGAAAACCCTTTCAGGGATTCAGACCAGGTCAGTGATAGATCCCTAGATACAAAGGAAAGGTTGTTTCAGAGAGATGGAAGGTGGGACAAACCAGTATTGGGTATCATGTACAATATACAGGGTACAAGTTGCTACTCTCAATCTGTGCACCCAAGGCAATCATTAAATATTGCAAGCATTTAAATGCTTCTGTAACATGGGTAAGCTGGTATCTACCACACAGGGTGGTTGGAGGCATTGGAGATTACATGCACAGAAGGATGAGAAGCAGCTTGGTTAAAGGATGTCCTGGTACTGATGATGGCCACAGTGGTGATGACGGTGGTGGTGGAGACCATAATGACCTTGATTGAGCCTTGGGTCTGCAAAGTGCACACAGGGGTGTTGTTGGTGCCCAAAGACTTCACTCACATGTTTTGGGGGCAGCAAAAGCAATCAGTAGATTAAACAACAGAAATATCTAAATAGCAACAATACCAAAGACAAGTGTATCTCTTGACATGGAGAGACATTGTAAAATTTCAAGAGAATGTCTACATCAAAATGCTTCTACTCAGTCAGAATATTTAGAAATACTTTCCCACCGAGCACAACTTGTTTCTGTTCCATAGGAGGGAAAGCATATAATAGAATTCAGCAACTGATTTCCTCGGTTTAACAACTATCATAGAACAGAGTCTCTGGAAATCCTCACTTAAATGGAGACTTCCAGTGCTGATGAGCAGGTGTGTTCCTGGATCTAGTTAAGCAAGGACCAGTGAACATTCTTCCATTTATTACTCTCTCTGGTCATAGGCTGTGGTGACACTCTGTGACTCAGGCTCTTGGTGTCCATTTTGTCTAAGTGGTTATGGTCACGGTAACTAAGTAGAGATGCTTTCCATTAAGTCTGGCCTTTGTCCCTGTGCAGCTAGTGGGTATACAGGTAGTATGGCAGCCAGCCTGAACTGGTATGCAAAGTAACTTGACCTCCACCATCTTGCTTGGTTTTCAAGGTACATCCACAGCTTATGTGTTTGATGGGTGAGACAGTTGTAGGCTCATGGCGAAAGTATAGGTCGGGTTGGGCCATAAATAGCTCTTAAAATCCTACCTCCAGTGGCCCATCTCTGCTACCAAGGTTACCATCCTAAACACTATAAAACAATGCCTAAACAGTGCCAACAGTGCCATCACCTGAAGGACATTTCATATTCAAATAATGAGACCCACCTAGCGGAACTCTCTTGGTCTTTGTCACATTTCCCTTCCTGGACCTTAAGTTGCTTTTATCAGAGTAGTTTGTCACAGCAACAGGAAAAGTAAGACATTTTCAAGGATGAGTGGCAGATGAGCAGGGATGGCCTGAGCCAACCAGGCATCCCTCATTCATTGATTGAGGAGAAGGAATGAAGTTATCTCAGTTGGGAGCTGGCTTTCATGCTGGGAACTGGCAGTGGGGACTTGTGGTCATGAGCAAGGTAGTGAGGCATTGCATAACTCTTTCTCTTTATTTCTGTCTCTGCTTTGAATTCAGCATCAGACGCCATAGCTGGGGCTGGCAGTACCCACGGCACACTGTGTCTCCAAGGTCTTCTGAAGTGGACATGCTTTAGTTTACACTATAAGAACTGATGTCTTTAGAAATGATGTTCTCAACCAATGACACCATCTTTCTTTATAGGTCTTGTGTCATGTTCAGCTCTAAAAGGAGTGTATTTAGCATCCAACGTGTGTTCTGCGGTCCAGGATGCATTCATGGCCCTTGTATGGCCAATCTTCATTTTGATGAGATGCTAGATTATGGTAAAAAATGTCTGAATTGTGTCACACACTCCTAACAAAAATCACTATCAATAGGATAATTGTACAAAGTGTCCAGCCATCTCAGATCTTTATTTATTTCTCTTTATTCCACTATACAGGAGGAGTTCAGAAAAACCTCAAGTGTCTGATTACTAGGGTCCAAGGCCAGATCCTGAGAAGATGACACCTCTATCCATGATAGAGCCTCTTTGGTTCTGGTCCTCTGCCCATTTTGCAACTCATGCTAAGATAAATTCTAGACACCATCCCTTGGCTTTTAAGAATTCTTGTATCTAGTCACACTCCATTCTGCAGCCGAACTCTTACCATTTCTCACTTTTTCTGCATTCTGCAAAGTTACACAGAGTGTCGGTTAAGCCCTCAAGACGATGTGCATGGCATGCTTAAAATCTGAGCTTCTGTACTTTGAAAAAGCCTTTGCCATCTTATTTGATGGAAAAGCTCTAACTATTCTTTCAGACTGGAAACAAACATCTTCCTCTCAGGCAGATCATCCCCAGCTCCTCCTACCCGTGTCCCTGTGGCGGAATCAACCCAATTAACTTTTGATTCCTAGTGTCCTTTTCTATTCATGATCTCAAACATCTCACACTGAATTTTAGTAATACTTTGCCTTAAGTCTCTTTCACTGGTCCACCAGTTCCCTGAAGACAGGAAACACATTGCACCCCACAGCTGCATTCTCAGTCCTGGACTGTCACTCTTCCTGGCACTGAGATGCTTGATAAATACTCCTAGAATGAGCAACTGAACTAAGGAACACCTGCAGGAATTCTTGAGAGGAGGGCTAATGGATAGGCCCTCTCTCCTTCAACTGGAGTGAGAACCAAAGAGGAATTGAGTTACCAAAGAGACTAAATGGCCAGGTTAGAGGATGGTGGCCTAGGAGAATCCAGATCATCTTGCTCACCACAGGGTGAGCCAGGGATGACTGACTGTTAGTCTGGGATTTGGGGTGTGAGAGAGTTCACAACTGATTTCCTGTTGGTGGGCATGCATCTGGAAAGAGTCAGGTTTCAGTACTTCCCACTTATAGGGGTGGAGTTCGTTTTGTCAAGAGGCCAAGTGCAGTTAGCAGAAGACAGGCAAAAGATTTCTTCCCAAACTGCAAGGACTGTGAGTAACTTTTTTTGCTTTACGGCTCTTTTCTCTTTTAACTCACAACCCAATTCCTCATTTCCAGGTCAAACATTTTTGTAAAAGTGAAATTTCCCATTTTTTTCTTTCTTATCTTCAAATACACATCCTCTTTATAGCTTGAGGGAATTACTTCACTGTCCTCCCCCTCACCTTCTACTTCTCTGGAGAACAATGTGCAGCTGAGGCAGAAGAACACCCAGGGACAGTTACTGTGGCTCTAGGGGAGCCATTCCATACAGCTTCCAGAACCCATGGTGTGCTGAATGCTGCACTTACACTTGAGGGTGTGGTACTAGTGGGGCTTGTGCTTCCATGGTAATCAGACAGTACCAGAGAAGAGCGGAATGAAAAAAAGGAAGCCACATCAGAGACTAGAGCATAAGGAAGCCCAGGGAACTGAAATGATTCATTGCACTATCTTACAAACTCTTAGCTAAAGAAAAGCAACTCAAGGGTAATCGAGGAAGCCTTCCCAGAGGAGGTGACACAAAGGCTGAGTCTGAAAGAATTGGTGATCAGTCGGAGTTACAATAAGTAGTCATTGTGGTGGTGGTGGTGGTGGTGGCGGCGGCAGCAGCACTGGTGGTGATGGTGGTGGTGGTGGTCATGATGACGATGATGATAATGATGATGGTGATGGTGTATTTTGATATTTCAAGAAATAGCATACATAGAGACCAGGAATTACAGAGAAGTTTAGTATGTGGAAGAAATTACACGTTGGGCAGTGTGACTGAGGCATGAGATTTTAGCTGGAGAGTGGCTTGAAAGGGAGTTGGAGACCTATCAAGGAGTCAATCAGGAACCCACATGAAAACTCAGAGAGCATGTGGTTTTAGTAAACAGGTGTCTTGTGGACTGCTGTAAAGTAATCCACTGAAGGCGAGTGAATGCAGGCTTGGCTGGAGTGGTTCTGAAGGACCAGTCTTGTTTCAGCACCATGGACAGTGGCCACCCTACCCACAGGCAGTGGGACATACTTCATTCTCAGATTTTGAATGACACTCCAAGATCCTTAGATGATGCAGTGAGAAAAGTGGCTGGAGAGATGACATTCAGAGTCTGATGATAACGAAGTGTATGCATATGTTCAGTTATTCATGAACTGGTCCTCTAGAATTGGATACTGTGACTAAGATTGCATGCATTTTTTTTTGTGTGAACATAAAGACTATTTCTGAAGCACAGACGAACTAAACACTGAGCCCCTGTTATACCCAGTATAAGAAGGTTCTCTTTCATTGATGTGCTTTGATTATGTTTTTTTTTGAATATATGCACCCACTCAGAAACCAGAGTTCTTGGGCTCAGTGTGAGCCTGAAATCTCTTGAAGGCAAGCTGTTCATTACATTCTAAAGTGCCAGAACACACAATAGGAAACCTTAGCCTACAAAGATTACAATTCATTTGAACACTTAAGAGGTTTTTTATATGAGGTAGAAATAATAGCTTTCCCTCACACCTTTGGCTATACACACCCATCTTCTGGCAGGTCTGAAAAGGCATCCTCTCCCTTTTTGCTGCCTGAGCTAGCATCCATCATTTTCCTTTTCATTCGTGAGCACCCATGGAGCCAGGTGTGAAATTGAACTGTTGCTCAGCAACCTCTAAACTTCTTAAGTCATCAATTCCTTGGTCTCCTGAAAAGTGAAACTGGATGGAGGGAAGCAGAGGTCTCCTGGATTGGACAGGCCTGTGTGAAAAAGTAGGTTCTAAACCTGGATCCACAAAGAGTATTCTCTCTCTCTCTCTCTGTCTCTGTCTCTCTCTCTCTCTCTCTCTCTCTCTCTCTCTCTCTCTCTCTCTCTCT
>JANHMN010000002.1:48062776-48074521 GCA_030674055.1 Rhabdomys pumilio
TCTCTCTCTCTCTCTCTCTCTCTCTCTCTCTCTCTCTCTGTGTGTGTGTGTGTGTGTGTGCACATGTGTCCAGGGGTGGGTTACATGTTTCTGGAAGCAATTACATAATGTTCAACTTCTCTAAAAAAACATGGCTACTCCAAATGAATTATGAATTCAAGAGAAGAATAGATTTAGAGAACTCAAATATCTGTGGCTGAAGTTGCTACCCACATCTCACTGCTAACCCAAAGTAAGTCCCAAGGTGGCCAGAAATAGATTCACTGTCTCTGTTTACTACTGCAATGTGTCCTAAACCTGGAGCTACATCTGGCTCGTGGAGCATCTTTGACTAAACCATCAGGTTTCCTTGGTACAGCAGGGGCTGTAAATAAATACTTGCAGAGGTTTCAGTGAAGAAAAGGGGGAGAAAACCAAGATTCCCAAGGACTGTAGAGGCCAGAGTTGCTCTGACATAGTTCCAAGACACTACACCCAGGGCTGCATTAAGCCACAGAGGACCAGGGGAAGTTAATAATGGAGGTGATAAGACCAACCTAATCCAAGCAATACAAAAAACCACTTAATGCAAGGCACTAGCAATGCAGAGCACTTACATTGCATATTTTGAATTTTATTTCCATATCCTTAGAGGTAGGCAAGACTCATGATAGGTTTTGAAAAAAATTGGTAGTAGGGTTGGGTCTGACAAACAACTCACTTCTATGTCTTGTTTTGAATGAGTTCTTCTTTGGAGCTTCAGAAAAGCGTTCCCCCCTCAAGTCTCTCAGTTATTTAAAGAAAAGCTGACACACTCAACACAAGTTACTCTGGGAGAAGACCTGGGAGAACATGTCTGTGCATGTAAAGAGGTGGGTGTTGCCCAGCGTTTGGTGAGAAATGAGCCTCACTACTCGCTCTGTCATATTCCTTTTAAGCTGTGGCAGAAATGCCAGGGAAGGGACTTCACTGTCATGAACACCAGAGAAAAGAGGAAGATAAGGAATGGCAAATGGTTGGAGGTCTGCTGATAGAAAGGTCACACAGCCCTTTCTGAGACTTGTGGTAGGGAAAGGCAGGTGTGAAGATGGACCGCACTTCACAATGTACTCATCCTTGTGAGATGCACTTTGTGCACACTGCTTAACTTACTCATCCCAGTGATGTTGCAGAGCAAATGACACCGAATCCATTCACAAACAGCTCACTCAGGTTCTAGGAATGAGGAGAGGGGAAATGAGTGTGGCAGAATTAGATAACAGTAACACTTCCATTCTGAAAGGCCGGCAAGTAAAGAAAGTGTTGTAAGATGAGCAATGAATGGTGTCCTGGTGATGTTTATATTCTGGTCTCCAGCCTCTGTGACTATGCTCCTTCATTCTGTAAAAGGATGCAACTGGGCGATAAACAATGAGATGGGTGATTATTCTGAGTTATCTGGATGGGTCCAGCTTAGTTACAAGGGCACAAATAAGTGGGAGAGGGCAGTAGACAAGTCTATGAGGTTATGGTGTGACCCCAGAGGACAGACACTGAGAGATATCTCACTGATGCTTTAGAAGCTGGAGGAAGGATATGTGGGCCAAGCTATGAGGCATCCTCTGCACTTGAGAATGAAAAAATGAGCCAAGCCATCTCCCAGAGTCTCCAGAGCAACCACAGCCCCACAAAGACCCCAAGTGTGGCCTCAGGAGACCATATTAGACTTCTAACATGTCAGCACTGTAAGAAAGTAAATTGCTTTTGTTTTGAGCCATTAAACTTAAGTGGAAATTTCTTACATAAGTCATAGAAAACAGAGCTAGCAAAGAAAGTGAAATAGACTGAGAGGTGACTGAAGGGTGACGTGTGTGGTCAGGGATTGTCATTCTGAAGTCCTGGTGACAGCAGGAACTAATGTCTAAGAGGACAGATTCCAGGCTGTTGGTCCTGAGGAAAGGACACATGATAGGGATGAGGTGGTGACTTCAGGCAGAGAGAAGGCCAGAATGAGTGGAATTGCTACTTGGGAATGTGGTCCATGGCCAGGAGGACCACCACTGAGGAGACAATCAGAGTGCAGATGTCCCACCTATCTAATACCTAAGCCCCACAATAGCTTCATGAGACTCCTCTCTGTCTCTCTCTCTCTCTCTCTCTCTCTCTCTCTCTCTCTCTCTCTCTTCCTTTAGATTTATTTATTTCACTTACTGGTACACTGTAGCTGTCTTCAGACACACCATAAGAGGGCATCAGATTCTATTACAGATGGTTGTGAGCCACCATGTGGTTGCTAGGAATTGAACTCAGGACCTCTGGAAGAGCAGTCAGTGCTCTTAACCACTGAGCCATGTCTCCAGCCCGACTCATTTTTTATAGTACTAAAAATTCTAGAAAATTTGAAAGTATCTATCTCTATCTATCTATCTATCTATCTATCTATCTATCTATCTATCTACATCCTTCCATTTTCTTTTGAGACCTGAGTTCTGACTGGTGTCCTATTGTTCTCTGATATTTCAATGCATATTTTCTATAACAAAGAACATTCTCAAGGAAGGCATAGAGCTGTAATCCCAGCTCTTGGAAGGCTGAGGAGACAGCATCAGGAATTGAAGGCCAGCCTCAGATCATAGTGAGTTTGAGGCCAGCCTGGGCTATATGAGACACTGGATCAAAAAAATAAAACAAGAGCTGGGGAGATGGCTCGGTCATCAAAGTTCTTGCCATGCAGGCAGGAGGATCTGAGTCTGACCCCAGAACACTATAAAAAACTAGGCGGTGCAGCATGTGCTTGTGATCAGTGAAGAGGAGGAAGAGAACGGAGGATCCCAGATTTATTGGCTACCAAGTCTAGCTGAACTGTTGAGTTTAAGGCTTAGTAAGAGACTCTGTACAAAAAAAATAAGTTGAAGATGAATTGAGAAAGGCAGTTGAGGTTGGTCTTTACACCACTTCCCCAATACGGGGATGGGGAGAGGGAGGGAGAGAGAGAGGGAGGGAGAGACAGAGAGAGAGGAGAGAGAGGAGAGAGAGAGAGAGAGAGAGAGAGAGAATGGGGGGGTGAGATTTCCTACCGACTTATAAGTCAGCACCATGCTCAGGAGGCTGACAGGATGTATTGATATGTAGAGTCTTCAGAACTCATTCAAATCATCCCAGTTGTTCCGATAATGGCTTTTACAGGAAAAAAGAATATATTTCCCATTTATACACTGGACCTACTTCCCAGGTCCCTTTAGAATCCTTCAGGAACAATTGTCATCCTGCCCTTGACTTTCCAGACCTCGGAACTTCTGAAGATGACAGCAGTTATTCTGGGTCTGTCTGAGGCTTCCTCGTGATTAGATCACATTTACACATCACAGGCAGGAATAGAACAGAGCCACTGGTACATCCTCCTGCATCCTCTCCTCCATCCCATCCAGCCATACTTTATTCCAATTTGTCCCTTACTCAAGATGTTTGCACTCATCAATTAATTAAGATTCAGTCTGCCAGACTTCTTCACTACAATGTTATTCTTCCTCTTTTAATCAGGAAGCATTTTTACAACAAGGGGGTTTGAGGTTGCATAATTATCTTATTCCTCTCTGCATTTTAACTTATTAACTTATTTGCATCTACCTATGTTTTCAGTTTTGTCCCATGAGCTGTGATCCATTGCTGTCACTGCTTAGTGTGCCACTTGAATTATATCACAGTGACCAATGGGAGCTTGGTAGAGCTTCCCAATGTCACAGAGACATGTCACCATTTCCTTTGTCCACCTCCTTAATTTCTAGCCTAAGATTTTCTAGATTAACTGTGCACAAGTCTAGAAGCAGTCATTTGTCTCAGGGACACTTTTAACTTTTAGTAGAATATGGTAGTAAGTAGCTATGATCTGGGCACCAAACACATCTATCTCTGTTGGCATATCTCTGCTTCTAGGCTTTCCCAGAGACAAAGCCAGGGACCTTGCCTCATATTACATTTAAATTTATTTTTTATATTTTTCTAACCCCTAAAATCCACTAAATTAACACCACACATCCAATTCCAGCTCAACTCCATGGGACCTATTTATTCTAGATTTCTTCCTTCTGATGTTCATAACCTGCTTCTGTACTGATGACCCTGGACATTAGTGTTCTAGGGCTGCCATTAAAAAATGACAAAAATAGTGGTTTTAACAACAGAAATTTTTCTCATAAATCTGGAAGTAAGATGTCCAAGATACTCACAAAGCTGTCAGCAGGGTGGGTTCTCTCTGCTGGGATGGGATTCTATTCTGCGCTTGGGTCCTAGTTCCTAGAGGTCACTACAGAACTTTGGCATGCCTCAGCTAGTAGGCACATTCCTGCAGCTATGTTCATGTCTGGAGGATGTTGGCTTGCATGGGCTATCAGTCCTTAGAAGACAACTCCATTTTCATATAAGGTAACATTAAAAGGATCTTGGGGTAAAGGTATCACCATGTGACTTGGGAGAACACAATTCAATCTGAAATGTCCAGCTTCTGTTCTCTTCAGTTTATTTGATCATGTTACCTCAGGGTGACAAACCTTGTGTCTTGATTCTACTTTTTTCTCTTAGGAACTCTGAACCCTCATGTCAGGCTACTGCCCTAGCCTACATATTGTGTTTTTTGCTCTCCTTAGGATCTGACACCCAAGCCCATCACCATGTGGAAGGAGGCTTTCTTACCTTGCTTGGAGCTGGGGGTCTTCACACCAAGTTCCTCACTCTATCATGTGGAAGGAGGCCTTCTTACTTCACTTGGACCTGAACTCTTCACACTGGTCCTCCCATCACCCAGTCTTGGATCTGAAGTATTTCAGGCCATTCTCCATTACACAGATGTCCTCCTCAGCCAGTCCTTCCCAGCCAGTCTGCTTCTCTTAGCCCATGCCACACTGCTCAGGTACTGACATTCCTCACAGTATCCTCCCCCCATGGGTGCCTTACTTCCCTGTGAGAGCTCCAGTACCCTTGGTGGGGCATCCCTATGCTAGTCAGCTAGCTGTAGGACGGAATGCTCAGGAAAGAAGGCAAAGGAGGCAGAAATAGAAGGAGGATGAACAATCAGACTGTGTGTTTCAGTGTCTCTCTCTTCAGCTGCCACAGAGCATGGCTGACAACTATATGAGGTGCAAGGGGCTGGAAGAGGGTAGATCCAGAAGGGACTTGTAGGCAGTGGCAAAGTGTGTCTCTCTGGTTCAGTTTTCCTAGGGAGCTGATGAAAATAAGCTTATTTGGGCAGAAATTCTGTGGTGCACAAAGTAAATTAGATACAAGCTCTTCTAAGAAACCTTATTAACCAAACGAATCTCCCAAACCCTGCTCCCTTGGCGTGTCCCTTCAGCTGTCAGTGTGCCAATTTTCTCCCTCCTAAGGTGACAACAACACGTTCTCTGTCAGGCTGCCATGTCTTTGCAGCTCCAGACTGGCTCTCTGCTGCTCCTAGCCGTGCATCTCGTCTTTAAGCTCCCCTTGACACCCCATTTCACACTTCGACCCGGTGCCATCTGCCTCAGTTCTGTTCTGTTTTTAATTACACACACCAAGAAGAAGGCTTTCAAGACCTCAGATACAACCTGACTGGTGTTTTGAAAATGCTTTCCTGGCTACTTGGTAGGCAGGCAGTGGGTTTGAAGAAGTCCTGAAAGCCATCAGGGGTTTGTTTCATCTTGGGGTTGCAGAGCACCTAGCTCAGAGGTTGGCAGCATGGACAGAGAGGCAACAGGGGAGTTGAGAGAAGTGAGTAGTGGATTGTGTTTGGGAGGCAGGAGTGGATGGAAGCTCCAATAGGCTGGATGCTGGAAGGATGGAGGGACAGCAGATGGCATGAATGACACAAATCTAGACAGGCTAGCAGAGCTTCACGGATGGCTGTCACAGGAGATGGGAAGAACTGTGTGTGGGGAAGAGGGTGTGTAGGAATTGCATTGGGGATGAATTCTGTTTGAGCTCCGTCAACCACAGTCCATATCAAGCAGAGTTAAATACGTCTACATATTGGGCAGGGCAGACAAGTCAAGTCTAGAAGTCACTGGCTAAGGAGGAGTCCTAGTAGGATTAGCTTCATGATGAGCCCTCACTGTGACATACCACAGGAGGCAGAGAACAAGGTCTCAGGGAGACCGGCAAACACTGGCACTGTGGCAGTCATCAAGGGAAGGGCTGTCAGTGAACCCTGGACAGGCAGAAGGTTGGCACTTGTCAGTTCTGGCCTGACCCTCATGCGCAAAGTGGATGAGGACCTGACAACCTGGTATGGATCTGTCCTCAGGATGGCCGTTCACATGTGGGACCACTGACAGGTCCCCTGGACGAGGCCCCATGTTGAGGGGCAGGCTTTGCTCCTGCTTGATGGTGACTTCAGAGCTAGAGTCAAAGCCTCAGGTCTTAGAAAGCAGCTCTTGTCACCCTCTAATTCAGAGACCCTGTGATCCTACACCATTAGTGGCTGACCCAGTACGTGAGGGTAAATTAAGAGTCCACAGATCACATGACCCTGTCTAATCAGCACACCAGCTCTTAAGGGGCAGGGACATTTTAATCAGGTTTATTTTATAGATAAGGAAACAAAGGTCCAAAGGCATTTTCTCTGAGACCACACGTTCAGGACTCCGAGTCAGGACTGTTTATTTTTAGAAACTCTGTCCTACCCTATACCTGCATCAGAATTTATGAGGCTCTTAGGCTCTGTCAACGGTTGAGAACTGTGGCTGGCAGGCTTTCTTCAAACAGCTATCCAGCTGCTACTTTATGTTGGGACTAATGTTCTGTTCTGTGACCTCAGTCTCAGCAAATGCCCTGCAAGGGACTGCGCTCTCAGCTCAGTGACTCACAGCCATTTGGCATCAGTTCCTTAAGGCCTCCTGGTGTTCTACCTTCCTGGGAGGGTTCTCTGATTCCTCTGCCTCCTGTGTCCTCCAGACTGCAATAGGCCTGAGTGCTCCGCAACCCAGACCCTGTGTATCTATGACACATGCTTCCCTAACAAGCAGAGGAGCATGCTGCAGTCACTTGTGGCTCTCCAGATGACCTCAGCTTCTGCAGTTGCCCCCAGTTTCAGTCTCCCACATTCAACCTCTCCTTGGCCATGGAGACCCAATTCAGTCATCTCTGAACTAGCAGAAGCAAGATGGTCAAATACAGACTGAATTAGGACTCTAGGGACTGCAAATTCCCCTGCTTCAATGACTGTCTGAAAGTGTTCTTTCCTCTTCTTTTGCTACTCTCAAATCAAGCCTGTCTCTTAAGAATCTTTGGGACGAGTGCTCTTGCCTTTTCCCCTCAAAAATGAACCACCACCCTCTCTGCTCCCACCATTTGGTGGTGCAAAGACAGAGCCTTGACCTTGGGCCTTGTCTTCCTTGAAACAGTGTTTACATGTCAAGGTGTCATTTCATGTGGCCCCTTCTATTCTGCCCTACTCTGCAAGACATGGCCCAGTGTCTTTGTTCCAGAAGCATTTTAATTTTCCACCATCCACACAACATCACACAAAGCCCAAAAGTATTTCCTGAATGGTCTCCGTATGCCAAGCACTGTTCCCCTTCTCCGTGCCAGGTCCCAGTGGATTCTGGGAGCTGAGTTCCGGGCAGAAACCTCAGAAGAGATCCATGGAGCATAAGGATGTATCTGTTGCACGGCATTGCTCTGGGCTAGATAAATAGTCATCACCAGTCAATGTGGTTAGGTAATCACCAAACCACATAGTACAGAGAGCATGCTTCTCAAGAGCTCCTGCCTAATTCCTGGCAGAAAACGCTAATCCGAGGCACGTGACGGCCTTTTATTTTTCCAGACAGGAAGTGTTTTCTTCACTGACATAATGACTTTCCCTGACATAATAATGAAGGGATATGGATTTAAAGCAGCCTAGGACTCTTGAGCCTTCTTGGCAATCTGGAGGACTGGCTGCACGGAAATAGCTTGAGTAGCTGCTGCCTCGCTGCCTTGCCTTCACTGAATTAGCTACTTACAAAGATGGAAATTTACCAAATTAAATTTTAGTGAGTGATTTCTGTTCACATAAATCAAAGAAGTGAAATCATTGTGGATGTGGTAGATAGAGCATCACACAGAGCTGGGGTGACATTAGTGGAGTGCTACGAAGCCAAGGAAAGCCACAAGAGAGAAATATTTAGTCCCAGTCAGCAAGAAGCCCGTCCACAGAGTGGGAGAGGGAAGGCTCAACTCCAGAATTTGCAGATCACTGTCAAAATCCCAGGTTTCCCAATCCAGGAAATAACCTAGGTAAAGCCATGTGGGCCTCTGTTTCCTTATTTGTAGAATAGGACATGGTAAAGAATCAAGATGGATTTCATCTATGAAGATACTTAATTACCAATCAAATGGTTTATGCAAACATGGATGGTAGTTGTCTTAGGATTTCCATTGCTGTGAAAAGACACCATGACTAAGGCAACTCTTATCAAGGAAAACATTTAATTGGGGCTGGCTGGCTTACAGTTTCAGAGGTTCAGTTCTTTATTATTGTGGCAGGAAGAAAGGCAGCCTGCAGACAGACATGGTGCTGGAGAAGGAGCCGAGAGAGTTCTACATCTTGATCCAAAGACAGTAACCGGAGACTCTTCTGAACTGGATAGAGCTTGAGTACTAGGAGCCATCAAAGTCCACCTACACAGTGACACATTTTCTCCAGCAAGGCTGTACCTATTCTTACAAGGCTACACCTCCTAACAGTGCCGCTTCCCATGGGCCCAACATATTCAAGCCATCACAGTAGTTATTAGGTAATTTTCAGCCTCAGGGAGTTGATGAAGACAAATGAGAAACAAGGCAGAATAGTCCCTTTGACAGTCTCCTTTGCAAGATGGAAGCAGATGAAACTGTTATGAGACGACAGGAATCAGAGGACCTAACACGCCTCTGGCATGGGCTCCACTGGATATGACTAAGCAGTTAGTTAATCCAGTAAGTTGGTGGCCGTCTAGGTTGATCAGCATCCACCAAACAAGGCGGAATGGGGTGAAAGCAACAGATGGCAAGGCAGCTTGACTTCTTAACCCTTAGTGAGGCTAAAGACATCACCACAGATGATCATTTGTTAAACATGTATAGTCCATATGTGGTAGAGCAGACCAATGTTAAAACTATCTACTCTCTCTTTCCATCCTCAGGCAAAGTTCATCTGCTTACCTCTGGGGTGCTGTGTAGCAGTTGAGTATGCTTGGCCCAGGGAGAGGCACTATTAGAAGGTATGGCTTTGTTGGAGTAGGTGAGGTCTTGTTGGAGGAAGTCTGTCATGGTGGGGCTGGGTTTTGAGACACTCCTCCTAACTACCTGGAAGCCAGTCTTCTGTTTGCCTTCAAAACAAGATATAGAACTCCCAGCTCCTCCTGTGCCATGCTTCCTGCCTTGATAATGGACTGAACATCTGAACCTGTAAGCTAGTGCCAATTAAATGTGCTTTATAAGAGTTTCCTTGGTCATAGTGTCTCTTCACAGCAATGGAAACCCTAACTAAGACATGGGGCTTGGTCAGATGCACCACAAAATCAACAGACATGATGTGAATGATGCCCTGGAGTGGTCTGTGCCGTGGAGATTCCCCATTTGTGCTTTGGCCAGCACTTTGAGAAAGTTATTTTTCCCCAGTAGCTGCTTCCTGTCCATCCAGGCTAGGCTGAAGAACGAATACAAAAGGATTGAACAGAATCTATTCTAGCCCAAGCCTTAGTCTACAGCAGAATAACTCAGCCGGGTTTGCCTGGATTAGACACTGCTCAACTGACTTACAGACGTGTCGGGGAAGTAAGTTCTCAGTTTCCAACAGCAGAGATTTGTCACGGTTGCTATGATTTGAGAAGAGTTGACTGACACCCGGTGTTTTCTATTTATTGGCTTATCCAGTTGCAGAAAACCCTTATAGTACAGAAAGGTCAAAAATTGCTTTTTTTTTTTTTTTATTAACTTTCTTTTAGAGGAAGAAATTGAAGCTCAAAGAGACTAACTGACCTATTAAGTAGTTAAGCCAACCTTTCGGAGTCTTCCCATGTGCTAGGATGGCTTCTCTGCTGGGGGTCTGGGAGCTGAGAGATGTCCTTGGGTACCAAGGGTGGAAAGATATACTTCCCCCCTTTCATCATTTCACCCAAGGCTAGTCTGTCAGTAGGGCTGGGAGGGCTGAGTGACCTCCCAGGGACAGCTAATGATTGGTCTATAGTTCACACTATGGCTTTTCTTGTGACTTGGGTTGGTGCCCAACTATCACTGGGCAGAGATAGAAGGCAGTTTGTCATGTGTAAATTTAACAGGCAATAATGCCAGCTACTAAATTGTATATCATTCTTAACGATGTTGTCAGCCCCTAATCAGTCTAATTTATATTGTCAACATGATGTAATGGTCCCACCAGGCATGGGCCTTCACAAATACAGGATCCAATCATGTAAGAGACTAAAGTGAATTTCCTCCAGTTATGACTGAAAATTAAATTAGGATTGCTGACTCACGTTTTGGAGCTCAGAGAGAGTGTATATGAAATACCCAGCCTGGGCCTAATACCTAGTAGGCACACAGCTTGCTACTGCTGTGAGCTGCCGTGTAAGTGAGCTAGCTGGTGTTGGAACTCCTGTCCTCAGAGCTTCAGAGGTATGCAGTGGGTTCCAGAAATACCATGGGCATCACGCATGCCTAGTTACTTTCTGTTGTTTCTTCTGAGAAAAATACTGTGACATTTTCTGGAGTGTTGTCAGGTGGCTGTTGACATCTCCCTATAGCCCTGGAAGCTGAAGCAGAGGAAAAAGGTATTTAGGAAAGGGAGCTCTCCTCTTCTCCGTATATACTCCTTAGGTAAGGAAATACCACCATTTGCATTTTGGAGATGGCAGTGTGTTGGAAGCCAACTTTAAGCAGAAAGCGGCTAGAAAGCAGCTATTAGCTTTGCAGCCATCTTGAGCCATATACCCTGACATGAGACTTGGTTTTCAACAGCCTACAACAGCTGAAGCACACTCTGATATCCCACATATCTTGTTTTGCTGTTTAGTGCCCACAGCTGCAAGGAGCATGTGGTATCCACACCTACAAGGCATCCGGTGCACGTGCTATCCACACCATACATTCCTGTAAGGCGCATGTGCTGTCCACGCCTGTAAGGCTTACGTCATATCCACACCTGCAAGGCATGTGGTATCCACGCGCCTACAAGGCACGTGGCAAAAGCCTATAAATACCCAGGATTTCCTTGTATTGTATGTGTGTGTGTGTGTGTGTGTGTGTGTGTGTGTGTGGTGTAGTAGTAGTAGGTGTAGTGGTGTGTGTATGGTGGAGACAGTAAAGAAGACTTTACTACAGATCCTCTGGCTTGTCTCTATTCTTCACTGCTCTTCCCCTTCTTCCCCCCACTCTCTCTCTTGCTAAACCTGGACCTGCGGAACAGAGCGGACCGCTATAGTTTGGCCCCCAAACGTGGGCAAGAGTGGTCTATTACAGTTAGCTCGGGTCTTTTACAGCAGTGACTTAGTTACTGTTCTATAGCTGTGATTAGACACCGTGATTAAGGCAACTCTTATAAAAAAGAAAGCATTTAATGTAGAGCTTTCTTACAGCGTCAGAGGGCTAGTATATGATTAGCATAGTGTTAAGCAGACAGGCATATTGCTGTAGCAGTAACTGAGAGCTTTACATTTCAAACCACAGGTAGCAGGGACACACACACACACACATACACACACACACACACACACACACACATGGGGGAGGGAAGAGAGAGAGAGAAAGAGAGAGAGAGAGAGAGAGAGAGAGAGAGAGAGAGAGAGAGAGAGA
>JANHMN010000002.1:48078617-48098997 GCA_030674055.1 Rhabdomys pumilio
GAGAGAGAGAGAGAGAGAGAGAGAGAGAGAGAGAGAGAGAGAGAGAGGCTGATAACCTGACCAAGTTGGTCTGAGTATGATGAGAGACCTACAGAGAGACCATAATCTCATACTCTTTCTCTTTCCTGCAGGGTGGTGTTGAGCACTCAGATGTGAAGTGATTGGAAGTCTGGGTGATGAGCTCTGAACCTACCTGGCAGTGTCGTTGGCTTCTATGTTTCATTTCTCTGTTTTGTTGCTGAGGATGCCTGGTTCTTGTGTCTAAAGCTAACCTTAATGGCAGAGGGCACCATCTGGGGAAATGATTCAGCCTGCTGAGGCTTTAGTTGCCCTAATAATTCTGGAGACTTCTCTATGGGCTTATAAGAGTAATTATAAGGCCTCTTGGAGACCACAAAGCTCACCTGAGGGTCACAGAGCCTGTGACAGGGTAACAAGCTGCTTCAACACAATCAGAGCAGTGCAGACCTGATAGAAAAGCAGGCTGGCTGCTCTGCTCATCCTTATGCAGACAAGGAGGCTGAGGCTCAGATGGGAAGTGATTACAGTCACTCAGCAACAAGAACCAGACCAGAACCCAGGCAGGACACCTCCAGTTCTACCTTTTCGTTGGTTGCCCATCTAGGTTTCCTTGGCACAGGATAAAGTCCTGAATGGTGACATCAGCTTTGCACATCGTGCTATAATGTCTGTTTTCAGTCTACATCATCTCAGTCATAACCACTATAGTTGTCTAATAGGTGCAGAGGAAGATGTAGCCAAATTTCTAAGGAGTGGTCTGGACTGTTTGAATAAAGGTCTATCTGCAAAGACACAAAGTGGGCTGATTTTAGTGGCAGCCTACAGCTTGCCTTTTCTTGGGTTAGAGATCACATTACTTCTTTCCCCTGGAATCTGGTCTGCAGCCCACAGAGCATCTGGTACACTGACATTTTGCTCCAAATGTCAGGACCATGATTGCTGATAGGGAGACAGCACCGCTCCCATGAGATCCAGTGCCCATCTGTCCAGCGCCAGGACATGCTGGTCTGTCTTTGACTACTTGGATTATCCTTTTATTGTGAGGGCCCTTCACAGCATGCAGCATGAAATCTGAAAAGTTAACATGGCAACGAGAAAAGAATCTTGTGTGGACAAGGGCCGGGCAACCTATTGTGCTTGTTCCCCACCCTCAATGTCCCTTTCTCCATCCTCTGATACCCCTTTGGATTTCTCCATTTTCCTATTTGTCTCCATGGTTATAATGAGAGCTCTTCTCAAAACAGAGCCCATTCCTGGCTCACTGCCATTACCCTGGACCTCCACACTAGGCCTGCTATGTGGTTCCTGGTAAGTAAGCATTGCTAAACAAAGGAGTAAGTGGGTGAGTGGACTTAGCATGAGTAATGAAGGTCCCAGAGGAGATGATATACATCCTTTTGATTGAGGGGAGACAGTACAAGAGCTAGACTTGAGGTGAAGAACCCTCATACCTGCCAGCTGGAAGCTGTATACTCTGAATCTCCTTGTTCCTAGGTAGGCAGCAAGGCTTAAGGCTTCTGTTCCATTTTGATGTGTGATGATCAGCTGGCTTGATCCTGTCCTGGCCCTCATCCCTCTTCATTAAAGGTCTTTGCAAGGAACACAACCAAAAATGGAAGTCAAATCTGATATGACCTGTTATCCTCCCAAAAATATGTTGGAGTTGTATTTGCCAGTACCTCAGGTGGTTATCATATTTGGTGCCAAGATTTTAATCATCCAGTTAAAATGAGGGACAGAGGATGGACCCTAATCCAGTATGACTGGAGTCTCCATCTGAAGGGAAAATTTGGACACATTACATAATGTGGAAGGACAACGGGAAGAGACTTAAAGAGAGGGCTGGAGAGATGGAGTAGCAGTTAAGAGCTCCGGCTGCTCTTCAAGAGAGCCAGGTTCAATTCTAGATGTACTCTAGTAACCATATGATGGCTCACAATCATCTGTGACTCCAGTTCCAGGGGGTATGATGCCTCCTTCTGGCCTTTGTGGGCACTAGTCATGCATGTGGCACACAGATACACATGGAGACAAAAACATAAATGCAAAATTTAAATGAAATGAAACATGAGGAGGTCAGCAAAGAGAGGGACTCAAGACAAACCCCTCAGTCTCAGCCCCGGGGAGCAGCTGACCACACCGGCACTTCCATTTCAGACTTCGCACCTGTAGAGCCGTGAGACAGGTACCTGTTTGTCTAAGTCACCCAGTGTGTGGTGCTCTGCTATGTGAGCCCTCAGTCAAACAGAATCAAAGCCTTCTTCATTGATTTGGGTCAACTTGACATAAACCTAGATGTAACCAGAAAGTGGGAATCTTAATTAAGAAAATGCCTCTATCTAGGTTGCCCACAGGCAAGCCTGTAGGGCATTTTCTTGCTTAATGATTAATGTGGGAGGGTCTAGCCTGTTGGGAGGGCAGTGCCAGCCCTGGACATGTAGTCCTGGGTGGTATAAGAAAGCAAGCTGAGACCCAAGAGGCCCCATAGTGCAGGTGGGGTGGGAGACATCCAGAGGCCTGGGAGCCACTATAATGAGCAAGTATGTGGTGGAGAGATGGACGAGAAAGAGAAGTAGAGCAGTTTGTGGACTATGAAGAAAAGTGGAGCTGGAGACTCTAGGTTTGAGAGCAACTGCCTGATGTAAATAACCTACCTTGCCCTCTGAGGCCATGGTAATGTCCTGGTCCATGCTGCCTCTGAAAGTCAAGTCTGGGTCTGTGGCCCTGCAGCAGCGGGGTCTGTGTCAATGTCTGTTGCCCATGTTAACCACCAGAGGATGCTCCTAGTCTGGGTCACTTCCTGGGGCCATATTGATGTCTGAGGGCTGCAGAGAGCTAGCCCTGCCTCTTGCCCACTGTAGCACTCAGATGAGATGGACCTGCCCCTCACCAGGGCAGTGCTGGAGACCCAGTGGTGGTGGTCTGGGTGTAGGAGAACTGGCCCCAATGGTGTGAACTGGGAGAGCTAGTCATGTTTCTTGCTGGCTGCTGCAGGCAAGAGAACTGGCAGGCTGACCAACTCAGCTACCACCCAGGCCCAGATCTAGGGCTTTGAGCTGGGTCAACCCAACATCTATGAACTGCTCAAGGGGCAGGTCCTACAAAACCAAAGCTGCAGGATCTCCATGACACAAGGCAACAACAGGGTATCCAAGAGTAGTCCCTGTGTGGATCCAGTGTTGATGGTGTAGAGAAGCTACAGGCCTCAAGCCAGACCGATTACTCACTGCAACGAACATTTGCAAGTAAAGCTGGTTGGGCAAAAGAGTCTACCACACGGCACTCTTTTCCATTGTGAGAGCTTTTTATCTTTTGTTTTCTTTTGGGGGAGAGGCTACAAGAGCAGAGAGTGGATGTGGAGGGTTGAGGTGATGAGTGGGATAGGGGTGCGTGGTATGACATTCATAAAGAATAAGAAAGTTTAAAAAAAGAAGAAAGCTGAGCAAGTCAGGAGGAGCGAGTCAGTGAGCAAGGCTCCTTCACAGCCTGTTTCAATTCCTGCCTCCAGGTTCCTGCCTTGAGTTTCTGCCCCGACTTCCCCCAGTGATGGAGTCTGACCTGAGAGTTGTAAGATGAAATAAACTCTTTCCTCCCCAAGTTGCTTTTGGTCATGGTGTTTTATCACAGCAATAGAAACCTTAACCAAGACACTAACTTACAGAGGAGTTTCAAAAGCAGCTGGGAAAGCAGAAGAGGACCCAGTGGGGACTTGGAAGGGGGCTAGAAGAAGATAGAGGCGAGAGGGTAAAGGCTGGGTGTACAGGATCAATGCATGATATCTGCATGCATAGAAATGCTGAAGTGAATCCTATTGATTTGGATAATTAACATTTACTAATTGTGCTAATACTTAAAATAGCAGCATGGATTCCAGATCCAGATGCAGGACAGCAGTGGAGCACACTGTCAGCCTCTGTTCTTATTGGTAATTACAAACAAGGTATATATTCTTATATATACCTTATATATATATTCTTATAGATACACCTATATTCTTTGAGTAGTTTTAAAAATTATGTGTGTGAGTGAGGGTTGGGCTTGTACACATGAGTGCAGTGCCCATGGCAACCAGAGGGTTGGATCTCCTTGGAGCTAGTGTAACAGGCAGTTGTAAACTGCCCAGTGTGGGTGCTGAGAACAAAGTGTGGGTCCTCCGCAAGAGCAATGCATTGTTTTTACCTCAGACCCATCATCTCTCCAATGCTCCGGTCACGAATTCTTAAAGGGCCACCTGAAAGGAGTCATTGACCTACTGTCTTAGTTAGAGTTTTACTGCTGGGAACAGACACCATGACCAAGGCAAGTCTTACAAAGGACAACATTTCATTGAGACTGGCTTAGAGGTTCAGAGGTTCAGTCCATCATCATCAAGGTGGGAGCAGGGCAGCATCCAGGCACACATGGTGCAGGAGGAGCTGAGGGTTCTACATCTTCATCTGAAGGCTGTTAGTGGAAGACCAACTTCTAGGCAGCTAGGGTGAGGGTCTTAAGCCCACACCCACAGTGACACACCTGCTCCAACAGGGCTAGGACCACACTTCCCAATAGGGCCACTCCCTGAGCCAAGCGTATACAAACCATCACACCTACTCAGAGAGCTAGCTTTGTACTTTAATGCACCATGCCAGGTGCCAGGTGCTGAAACTCCATGGAGGGTGACTGGGTAGGGTGTGTCTAGAGGCCAGTACTAGGGACTGTGGCAGGCGGTAGTGAATTTCACTGAGATACCAGGAGCCATGTGGATGGGGAGAGGGGAAGGATGTAAGACACATGTGAGAAGAGGAACCTCCCACTCTGATCGGAACTCTCTTTCATCCCTGATTAAGCGAAGGTGGCAGAGGCTCCGTGTGTATTTTAGTCACTGTGATATTAATTTCACTGAGTTCCCAGGCCACGATGACTCTATGAATCCTGCTTTTCCTGAGCTAATGGGCTGGCATAAATAACTCCAGGGGGAAGCCCTCAGCCTCACAGCTCCTAAGCCAGGCTGGAGTTAATCAATCCTTGGCTCCAAGTGTAGCCGAAGGCAGAGATGTCAGGGTCAGAGGTTGTGTCTGTCTGGGGATAATTTCCTTCTAACAGATGGCTCTCCAGAGAGCCTGGGTGCCATGTGCTTAGAGGAAAGCCATACTTGGGGGTCAGGCACCTGGCCTCTGATTCTTTCCTTGGCCCAGAGGCACAGTCAGTCCACAGTGAGTTAGGCTAACTCATTCTTCATTGGATGAACACTCCCATCTCTTGGGAAGAAGTTAGTTCAGTATCTCTTGGTGGTAGGTATGTATCCAGTCTGTCTGTCTGTCTGTCTGTCTGTCTGTCTGTCTGTCTGCCTGCCTGTAAGTGTCCCCCAGCTGGTAGCTCATCTCATCTGGCACTATCACAGTTTTCATTTCTCCCAGAGATTGGACGGACAGGTTTTAGAACTTGGCCTGGAGCCAGGCTGCTTTAGTTCAGATTTTGGCTCTGTCTCTTACTGCTCTGAGCATCTTCCAAGCCCTCTGACTCTCCATTTCCTCATTTGTCAGACAGGCGAGAAGTGATGAAGGCCACCATCCAGCCCAGCAAATGCTGCTCACCCTCAGGGCTTACCATAAGGACTTAATGCATGACCACGAGTCATGTCTGGGGCTGGGGCCTGCACATCTACCAAGAGCTTACTGAGTGCGTGCTATTATTAGACCTCTCTCCTCAGGGACCTCATCTGCCCTGGTTTCTTGTGAAGCATTCGTAGCAGCTCAGATGCTCTGACCTTCTCCACAGCATCCTAGGGAAGGACACGACTATGGAGCAATCACAAGGACTCCGCTGTTGGGGCTCCCACTCTCCTGCCAGCCTGACTCAGAGCTTTTTAGATCTCACCATAGGCAAGAGTTCATCAGATGTTTTGTTGATGGGACCATAGCATCTTGTACTGCAGCAGGGTATGAACAGAGCCTACTGGTCTGGGTCGTCTTGCAAACTGAGTTTATGCTCCAAGGACTATGAGGAAACCATAGAGGGGCATCAAGCAACTCCTTTTGTACACAGTGCTTGGCAGTCAGAAAGCCTCAGCACCCTCTTATTTATTTGTATTGTTAAAATTTAATTTATTCTGTCACATTTTCACATATATATTATATGCTTAGTTTGCATGGTGATAAATGCCATGATCAAAAGCGACTTGGTGGGGCATGGGTTGACTTGGCGTATTGGTTCTGATCATGGTCCATCTTTGATGGAAAGTGGGATGAGAACTCAAGCAGGGCAGGAAGCCGGAGGCAGGAGGTCATAGAGGAACATTGTTTACTGGCTTGCTCCCCATGGCTTACTTAGCCTGTTTCCTTATATAAACCATTCCTTATATAAATCAGGAATGGCATCGCCCACAGTGGGCTGAGCCTTCTCATACTAATCATTAAAGAAAATGCCCCACATGGTTGTCTACAAGTCAATCTGATGGAAGCAGCTTTTCAATTGAAGGTCCATCTTCCCAGTGACCTTGCTATGCCACATTGATAAAAAAAAAAAAAACAAACACAAACAACAAAAAATTAATCAACAGACACACACACAGACACACACAGACACACACACACACACACACACACACACACACACACACACAGAGAGAGACACACACATACACAGACATGCATACTTCTTTTATTATATTCTTCCCCATTATCTGTTTTCTTCTCCTTCCCACTGAACTATTTTTTCTTATTCCATCAAATCCTCCTATAATTTTTTCTTTTTTGTTTGTCTATGTCCCACTGTATTTGATTAGGGTTGTCTGTGTGAGCAGAGAGGATTATTTACTTGAGCAAGTACAACTTACCAGAGGCTACACTACTGAGGAACATGAGTCCCAGCGCCATTAACTACCTATAGTCGGTAGGGAGTATTAGCTCTCTCTCCATGATGGAACGTTGAGCCCAGTCTTATACAGGTACTATATACTGTGGACTGTATACAATACTGCTGCTGTGAATTCATGGGTATAACATCCATGTCAATTCCTGAAGACAATGCTTCACAGCACCCTCCCCATTCTCTGCCCCTTACATGCCCTTTCTTCTGTGACAGTGCTTGAGCTGAAGTTCCTTGAAGGGTTGCTTCTATTGAGGTCTTGTTGGAACTTCTACAGAACTCAGGGTGACTGACACTTCACTGACAAGAATGCTGAGATTGCAGAGGGGATGTGCAGAGGGCACAGCTGGGTCAGCAGGACCATCTTCAGATGCTCTGCATCTGCCCAGCATGGTGCCTACTTGTGGAGTGATTGGTCCAGGACTCTGTCCTTTAATCAACTCAGAGAGTTGGATCCAGGATGCGTGTTGGGAGAGGGTGCCCTCTCCCAGGCATCTGCACAGGGAACAAGAAAGCCTAATTCTGAAAGGCCCCATGATGTATTTATTTTCAGAAGTCACTGGGCAAACCCAACTCCCAGAGACAGAGGCTCAATTCATTAAGCTCAGATGATTAATTATGGGGCAATTAAATGTTTGATTAAATTAATCCTAAAGTGTTTAAACATTGTTTTGCAAAGAATGTTTGCTCATTAATTATAAGGAGTAATGCATGAATGAAGCAGGGATGGGGAGCATAGAAGAATCAGGAAGCTTGGAATATGCCCTTGAGGCTCTTCTCTGGAGAGGAGTAGGAGCCTGCCTACAGGCCACCTCTCTGCCCTTGGCATCTCTGTGCTCTTGTTTGCAAATGAGTCGAGGGAGGATAAAGTCATGGATGAGTCCCTGGCAGGACTAGGATCCAGAAGCAGGAGATCTAGTCTGGATTGTTGTTAATACCGTAAGTGTCCTTAAGTGACTACCTTGCCTGCCCTATTGGCCTCAGGGTCTGTGCCTTCCCATAGGCACATGTGGGGAGAGCATCAATTCTTTAGTTTCTTGTGGGATGAGCTTTTAAGAAATTTAATTCACATTTCTACTTCCAACCAAGGAGGTAACTGATCAGGGAGTGTCTAATCTGACTGGTCCCCATTTCTGTAGGCTCATGGCACCTTCTTTGCAGCCCTTCCCTTCAGTGGATACCCAGTTTTTATGGGACCTAATGTGGCCTTCAAACTCTGTGACCAAAATCCACTGGAAGGGATTTTCAGAGATAAGCAGACTATGGAATGGGGAGGGGTTGTCTCTGCAGGAGTGACCGGGGCTTCTGGGGGATGTCCTGGGCCTTAATTCTGGGCAGGTGTTCTGCTGCTTTGGATTGGAATATCCCAGGGCCTGGAGAAAAGGAAGGACTCTGGGTATAGTCTAGACAAGGAAAGCAGAGGGCAAATTATGGGCAGCTGGAGATGCTGGGTCCAGGGTGAAGGAGATTCGGGGGTAGTATGACAGGGGCCAACCAGAGGGCTCAAAAGGGGAAAAGAAAGCAAAGATAGGCAGTGTATACAACCTTTAAAATTTTATTGCAAGGGAGAAGGGGCGATGTGGTGGTGGCTAAAGCAAAGAGTGTCTTGAGCAAAAGAGTGATGTTTTTGCATACACTACAATTAGCACACGTCAGTGGTGGAATCTTCAGAGAGCCAGGATCATGGTCTGCATATTTTGGTTAGTCTCCATTGGCTCTGTCCTATCTATTTTACCCCTTCCTTTGGACTCCTGGGTGATATACATGCCAGGATGATGGATTTGAGTCCCCGGGGTGACAAGCTTAGAACCCTGAGTCTACCAGAAGAGCAGCAGGACATGACATAGCTGTTTTGTTCACTGGTAATGGAAAGAGTAGGCTAATAGTCTGGAGCCTGGAGCCTGTGGCCTGTGGCCTGTGGCCTGTGGCCTGTGGCCTGGGGCCTGGGGCCTGGGGCCTGGAGTGCTGGTTTCCTTCCTGAACCTGCTACTAGCTAGCAGTAAACTTGGGCTGGTCATTTCTCTATTTTGTGCATAAACTTCCTCCATAGAAGTAACAGTTCTGCACTAATGTGTTATAAACCAGCTCCCTTCAGGAGCTAACTTTTTTTTTTTTTTGCTACAACCCCTATATTGTGTCCCTATGTCCAGGTAGGAGACACAGGAATACACAGCTGTCTTTTTTTAGACCTTCTAAGCCTTTTCAACTACCCTACTCCTTGTGGAATCCTTCACTCTAGTCTGGCAAAGACTAGAAAGTCTTCATTTGCAAAGCCTCTGGGATGGTCAACACCAACTCTCCTTGATTCAGAATGAGGTGAGGGGCTCCCTCCTCTCTCTAACTGCCTCTTTCCTGGCAGGATGAGCTTCACATTCCCTGACAGCAGTCTCTATTTGAGTGGAACCAAGTGGGACTCAGAATCACCTCCTCCTATCCCCAGTCACTGGAACAAACTCCTGGCTTTCCCCAAGCATTTCCGGGAGTCACAAATGTCCAAAGCCAAGGGCTTCCACTGGTGGAACTCTAGCTTACTGTATTGGCAAGCTGAGGAGTGCTCTGTCTACTCCTCATCTGTCCAACCTCTCACAGCTCTGCTCAGCCTTTGGGGCACCAGGAGGGTCCAAAGGTTCAATTTTCTTTGTGAAACTTAAGATACTGAGACAAGGAGGGAGTCCTTCCCCTTTCTAGCAAAACTCCACATCCTGGGAAGCTGTGGATTAAACCAACATGCACTTTACTCCTGCTGATTGCCTGATAATGTTTGATTTCTCCATTTTAATCTCAAAAGGAGAGACAGAGACAGAGAGAGAAAGAGAGAGACAGAGACAGACAGAGAGAGAAGGAGAGAAAGAGAGACAGAGAGATAGAGAGATACACAGAGACAAACGGAGGAAGACCACACAGAGAAAGACACACACACAGCACACACACATACTCAGAGACAGAGAGAAAGAGAGAAAGAGGGAGGCAGAGAGATAGACAGACACACAGAGACACACACAGAGGAAGACACACACACAGAGAAGGACACACACATAACACACACAGAGATAGAAATGAGAGAGAGAGAGAAAGAGAGAGAGAGAGAGAGAGAGAGAGAGAGAGAGAGAATCTTTTTTTGGGAGCTGTACAGTGCGGTGTTGAGAGCACAGGATTTGGAATCATGCAGGAGTTTAGTTTGGAGTAGTAGCCTAGCCATTTCCTAACAGTTTGAGTTTCAGATAATTCACTCTCGATGAATGCAGATGTGTATAGAGCCCTTGTCTACCTACCTCACAGCCTTCACATTAAAATTAAGTGAATCATTTGCATATGTGATGCCTATGGCCCAAAGAATTGTGAATGGGAGGTGGCCTGGCTCCTAGGGCTGCTCACAAGAGGCTGGATGGAGAGGAGGTAATCGTAGCACCACTCTACACAGTGTGGGCTTGGCTTTTAGCCTGGATCCTCGTGAGGAAGTAACTGTTCTGGCTAATTGGAGCAGAATAAAAACCTACCACGATTCAGTAGAGAGAAGACAGGAGAATGAGCTCAGGGACAGAGTACTGCAGCTGCCTGGAGGAGGATGAAGGTGGTGTAGGAGCGGTGGGAGAATGGCAGGGCAGACAGGGTGGCCAGACAAGAGGGCCTCATGAGTGATGGCCCCTTCCAGCAAGAGCTCAAGGTGGAAATGACCCTGACAGTTTAATCTGCAGTGTACATTTGTGTCTAAGTTAACTTTGAGTCAAAAGTATCTATTTCTTTTAACATGTTCTTTCATCCACTTTAGGGTAATCTTTGGGTCATTATAGGTTTTATAATTTTAGAGTTGCTGTTGAAGATGCTGGGGTCTTACTTCCATTAGTGCTGCCATAGAAACCAAGGTGGGGTTCTTCTTCATTAGTGCTGCCATAGAAACCAAGGTACTCAGAAAGGGTTAAAGACAGGAAGAATTCTTTCAAACTATACTTTTTCTGTGCAGTCATTACACAATGAGAAGCCATGCTATATTCCTGGCAATTAAACACATTTTCCCAAATGACAGCTTCTACATGTAAGAGGAGAGGGGCTGGGAACACCTGAGTTGTGATTTTAGCTGTTCCTGGGGAGAATGTTATTATCCATACAACATGCATCCCACAAAGGATCCAGAACAAAAATGAAGACAGAAAAGGAAAGTATTAAAATATCTTAATAAGGACTCCAGCAGCGGGAGAGATGGCTCAGTGGTGAAGACCTCAGTTCTTCTAGAACACTGGGGTTTAGTTTCTAGCACCCATGCTATGTGATTCACAACTATGTATAGCTTCAGCTTCTGGGGATCTGGCGCCCTCTTCTGGACTCTGTGTGTACCCACACTCATGTGCACATACCCATACCCATACCCATACCTCCCATACTTAAAAATAAATTAAAACAAATCATCAATAAGGACTCTACAAATAGTATTAAATTTCACTCTATTTGGTTGGATGTGGACAGAACCCAGAGCTCCCCACATGCTGAATAAATATATTAAAATTCTCTAATCCCTGGACTTATTTTTTCTTTTATGATGATTTAAAAATTAAAGGTTTCTTCAATGATCTAATAAGAATACCTGTTTCTAAATGAGATTGTGCACGTGAAAAATGCAAGTAAGATTAAAATTAGGAGTGAAGAGGATAACCTATGTCAGCACATTGATAACTAACACACTGGCCAGCTCCCTATAAAGCTCTCAAAGAGACTTAAGGTAAACAAATTGTATTTGGACATTGTAGTTACTTCTGCAAGGCCAGGCAACATGAATGGGAAGGGATGAGAAGACAAGACAGCATTTGTATGAGAAGAGAATACAGTGGGTTGGGAAATTTACAAATTAAAGAGTCCAAGGCAGAAGATGGATACAAACTACATACACGAGAATCAATGGTCCTCCTAAATACCACCAGCAGCTAGCAAATAGAATAAAAAACATCCATTTGTAAAAGAATCAAGTGATCTAACATGCTTAGGAATAAATATAATGTATGCCTGACCTTTATAAAGAACATTGCAAGCCCTGCTGGGATGTGGACAGAGGAAGAGCTGCAATATATCCCAAGATGAACAGACTTGGTAGTGTGAGAATGTCTCCTGCTTCAGGTTAATTCTGTGAGTTAACACTGCCTGCTCTGATCAATAGCATCGAGGCTCTTCCACACACTTGACTCCAGAGACATAAGCAGAGGAGGGTTTCAGAGGCCGGGCTGAGAAACAAGAGAGTGTGGCAAAGCGTAACCCACGAAACACTGCAATGTATTCTAAAATCATAATTTAAAGATAATAAAAAATTAATAGTGCTGGAAAGTGGATGGAATTGGAGAATTTTAGTTTAGAACCCCCTCCTATGAAAATAGACTACAGATGGATTAAAGAGCTAAATATAGTCTTAAAAACAGAAAACTTGGCAGAAAATGAAATATGTATTATCTTTGTCAAGGAAGACTGCTCTTGGCTTTGAAGAAAGAATGGAATCCACTAAGGAGATGACTGATGGATACTGCCAAGAACAAAAACAAAACTCTGGTGTGTTACAGGGAAAAAACCACACACCATACACACACCATACACACATACACACATGGCACACATACACCACACATACTACATACAAACACATAAGCAAACAAACACACACACATACCCACACCACACACACATACACACATGGCACACATACACCACACACACATCACTCACACACACACACACACACACACACACACACACACACACACACACAGCAGGAGCATGAGGAAACTCTAGACAGAAAAACTTTGGTACACAAAGTGCTGATAACTGTGTTGCAGGAAGACTTCATTAAAACACCTGCAAGGAAAATTATTACAACTCAATAGATAAGCGGGGAATGCATTACAGAGACTACTCGCTTGTGTGGACCCGTGTGCTGACGAACACCTGCGGGAGAGTTTAGCCTCTCTGCTAATCAGAGCAAAGGCAATGATTATTCTGTTTGATACTTGTTGAACTAGCTCCCCCCACCCCCAAACACTGTCATCAGCCCTGTGGCAGGAATGGAGTGTGGGGTGAGATGGAGCGTGGACACAAACTCGGTCATGCTCAGAGGTGGAAGAAAGGTTAGGCATCGGGTAAGAAGAGTCTAAGGACATCTGTGTCCTTTGTCCCTGCTAGTTCAACTCTGGAAAGGAAGACACTGTTCCTTTGATAGTGTTTCACAGGTCATTATTCAACAAAAAACTTTTGGCAGTAACCTGTAACTTGGTGGTAAGGGGTTGTTGAGGAAATTATAGCTCACCTGTGCTGTATTTTTGTATCTATTAAATTTAATTATAAAAGCTGAGTGAAAACATGAAAAATGTTTCTTATGCATTGTCAACTGGATGAAAAAAAAAATCCCTGAGTGCCAAATTATGCTCACAAGTGCAGCAAAGAGAAAATGTGTGCCTCTGCAGACAAGGACAAGAGTCGGGGACAGAAAGATGGGAACAGTTTTGCTCAGTGGGATCCAGGGTGCATTGCTTGTTTTTGCTTTCATTTTAAGAACGTGGGCTTCTGAAGCCTGTGGGATCCACATCACAGTCTCTTTCCCTGACAGAAGTCCTCCCTAAATGGGATCTCTGTTCCCTGGACCACCATCCATGCCATGATGGTTCCCTGGATCTGGGCTCGACAACCAGGGCCAATAGTTTCCAGTAGTCCTTGAAACCAGCAGAAGCCACTGGCTTGGGACACCAGCAGGCCATCTTTGCAGCACAGCCCTCAGGGGGCAAGTCACTGTCCTGACAAATGGTTGCTCCAGTGCTCACATGGACCAGATTCCTGTTTGTTTCCCCTACTTACAGGACCTCAGCTTCAGCTCCAAACTGGAGACCAGCAGAGGAGCTCCCAGGACCAATAGACAGCTTCTCCCCAGGTGAGAGGAAAAAGCAGAAGATGGTACCAGATCTCAGGCAGGCTCAGGGCCAGGGCCAGGGCCAGGGTCAGGGTCAGGGTCAGGGTCAGGGTCAGGGTCAGGGTCAGGGCCAGCGCCAGGGCCAGGGTCTGTATTAGAGCATCATGCTAGCAGCTACCTTGCTGAGTCAGGCAGATCTGAGTGTCAGGCTACCTAGATTTGACTAGAGCTTCACCCACCCCACCCATGCCTGCAGGCAGCCTGAGCTGCAGAGCTCAACACATGCTCATCAGTTCCAGTGTTGTTCAAGTGTGTGTGTCTAACGTATGCATGAACATAGAGTGTGTACATGAGCGTGGTGCGTGTGCTGTTCATTCACTCCGACTTCTCTCTCGCACTGAGTGATTGTCTTCTCTGCCCCAGTTCCTCCAGTTTCTGCTTCCTTTCCCTCCTCTGTAAGTCTGCAAATAGGACCCAGAGACCCATTGTTCTGAATGATAGCCACAGATGCGGAAATAGCCCAGGAGCAGGTAGACAGCATTCCTGTTTGCACAGGGCTTCCAGCTGGGTGGCCCTACTTCAGAAGGACAGCTTCAGCGTGGAGCCAACTTAATGCTCCAACTCCCTACATCCCTGTTTCCACAGAGATATCATCCCACTGCCTTTAATGACTTATGCAGGGTTCCTGGAGACCCATCAGAGCATAAGAGAGGAGGGAAACATGTGACACATGACACTTTATTGGAAAGTTCTGGCACTTACGTTTCTTTAGCTCTTCTCCCTTTATCCCAAGGGCCAGCTTCCACCCTGGGTCCATGAATCCAGATACTTGCCCTCTGGGTGGGGCCCTCATACCAGCTGTGAGACTGATGTGAATTGTTATCCCAGGAGCGGGGAGCTCTCATTTCATTTATACTGTAATAAAACTCCTATCGATTTTAATAAAATTGAAAAATCTCTCTGTGGCTCAACAGCCCGGGGCCCCACCCATCGCTACCCGACTGGCTGCATTTTCTCCACACTGTGGACATTGTAATTCATGACTGGGCATTGCTGCAGCCCAGCGCCGATTTCCCGGCAGAATAAATGTGAACTATAAAAAGTTGCACATTTGAGTACTTCCCAAGGGGACCTGCCTGGGAGGTAGAAAGTTTCCAGTGAAGGGGTCAGAACCATGGAACAGCCCGAGGATGCCTTGGGGAAGGAGCAGAGAGTCTCAATTTCCCTGCCTCTGGTGTCGCCTTGGTCCTCAACATCAGTTCTTACCTAAGCTCTGAGAAACAGTTTCTCCTGGCCACCAAGTCTTGTTCAAAATGGATGACTCAACCTGAATTCCTGGTCCCACCAAACTAGAGCACTCCCAATCCAGGTGCAAAGGCGAGAAGCTGTGTATATTCCTGGACTCTCTTCCTACAGTTTCTAGACTCCCTGTGCTCTGTCTGCATCTTGCAGATGCTGTGCCTTCTGCCTAAAACACTCATCCCAGTCTTCCTCTCTGTCTCTTCTCTTTGCTCAGCGTATCCACCCACTCGCTCTCTTTGCACACGGCACTGGCCCTTGGCATTTGCTTCTCTCTGTGCTGTGCTCCCTCACTGACCCTGTACGTTACCTGGTCCAGCACTGCATACATTGCATTTGCCTTTGTCACATTCCGAAGCTTCCATTAAGTCAGTTCTCTTAATAATCTATTTGAGTAGTTATTGTTACTGGAGACTTCTTAATGGGCATGGAATGATCACAGAGGGGTTAAGGAATATACTCCAAGGTCACACAGTGAGCAAGTTTCAGAGACAGATGATTGCACTTGTCAGTCTGGGCTAGTGACCACTCTGCCTGTGTTACATGAGGTTACCAAGTTCTAGGGCACATGCCTTTCATCCTCATCATCACCAGGGAGTGCTTAATACAGGCTTGGGATACTGTTCTCAGCATCATGTGTAGGTTGGGTATGCAGCTTGGTAGTATCTCTTTCATAGAGTGACTATTCCCCACACCACAGTCTTTCCCCTCATCCGTGCCTGAGGGTCTGCAGAGTTTTGAGAAGCATTCAACTATATTATCGAGTTTATCTCCATGATATAGGTATGATTTGCCACATCAGGCCTGTATAGGTTAGGTAAACTGTGAAGTGCCTGACATTTCAGTTCTAGAAAGCATGAATCCAAAATCAAGAGCCTTCCTGGCTCTATGCTTCTTAAACCATGTTTTGTCTTCCTCAGCCTCTGGCTGCAGGTCCCATGTGCAAGGGCCTAGAGGTAGTACATGGCCTCCAGGAGCCAGCCTGAGGTGAGAGTGTCCCTGGGGCTTGGGAGTGCTGAAGCAGTAGTGACTCCCAGCCATACCTTAGAATAGTTGGACCCCAGGGAGTCCCTGAGGCTCACTTTGGGAAACCTCAGAGGCTTTCCAGTACTAACTCCCTGACCTCAAGTAGGCCATGCATTCAGAATCTATTCTCCACATAAAACTGACAAAGGGAGCTGGAGGCTGCATAGTGCTTCTAACCCAAGCTCCTGGATAGGGGAGGCTGTGGCCATAGTTCCTTGCTTGGATGCTGGGGATAAAGTGAAAGTTCAGGATGAAGTTTTCTAGGTTGCAGTCATTCTGGGGAATTTCTCTTCCTGGTTTGTCCCTGAATGAAAGTATGGTATCTACGAACCTGGATTAATTTCCCAGGAAGGCTGCATTGCATTCCAGAGTGCTCCCACACTGGGTGCATATGGATGGGAGAGGGGACGCTCCATGTATTCCCTCCCTGGCAGATGCTTCCAGGTGACACTTGGATCTCATCTCATGTGGTGTTTTGGAAATGAGTCTTCTTCATTGCATTCCAGAAATGTCCTTTCTGCTGAACTGTTATTGCACCCCATCTACCACGGCTGCACGACCTCCTTGCTACCGTGCTCTGGTTATAACTCCTCCTCACTCTCCTTCTTGTTCCCCCTGCACCCACAGTGCCCTCCTCTTGACTGCTTCCCTATCACGTGGTTCTCCTTTTCCTCTGGAGTCTTCTCCTTGCTCATTCAACCAATCCTAGATTGAGTGAAATTCCACTGGTCTGGTGCTCCATATAGTCCTGGAGGAGACTGGGAGAGCTGGGCTCTTCACAAGATGTTCAGATGTTTACACCCATGTCACTGACTCCCTGGATGTTCTACAGAAGTGGGACAGCTCTGCCTCATTCTTTGTGTGATTTATAGATGGTGTGCATTTCAGATCCACAAGTATGTTTAACCATGTGTTAGCAGCATCTCTGGGATGGGGGTAGAGTTAACACAGGAGCCTGTAGAAGAGGAATTAAGATCCAGGATTGCAAAGACGATTTGGTTTCCTGTTTTAGAATTCCCTAAGAATCCAGGGCCATTCTTAGGACTTATCCCAATGATGGACTTGGGAGAATACCTGTCAGGAGCCATAATGGGACAAGCTAATAATAAGCAGATAATCATTCTGAAATGCTTACCTTGGATTATTATATAATCTGCGACAAGTGAGCCCCATTAGCAAGGCTGTGGTGGATGTAATTTTAGGAAAGATTCCTGCTATTAATAAGCTTTTCCTATTATTATTATTATTATTATTATTATTATTATTATTATTATTAAACATATGTAACAATCACTAAGCAATAGCAAACCCCTTTGTAGCAGATCTCTGCAGATCCACGAAGATGTACTGTCTTGTAGTGATACTATATAGACTAATAGATGACTTCTTAAGTCTTAATGATGATCCTATAAGAATTCCTAAAATTATATCAATGATTATTAAGCTCTTTTATAACAGGACTGCTATTAGATCCCTCAGGCATAGTCAAAACTGCAATGAGATCTCTCCCAGTTTCCTGAGTGTCATCAGTTAATTGCCCCGAGAGAGATAGTAACCAGACTTTCTCCTGCTCAGAGCACATTCCAAGAAGTTGTAAACCAATTAACCACGGTCACTAAAAGAGAATTCATGATTTATTATAGGTACCAGGACAGGATAGAAAGTATTGCCTGGGTTTATCTATACAAAACTTCACTAATTTCTTAGTTATAGTTTCAAACTTTCAGTGAACCTGTGGAGCTAGACAGGTGATGGATGTTTAGCTAGATAATTATTCCTAATGGATATGCATGTAAACATTCTGTGTTGTAAAGTTCTATTTCAATTTATGATTTGAATTTTGGTGTGAACTTGTGATGAACTTTGTAACATGTGATCATGTATTCTGAAAGGTGTATAAGTATTGAAGACAAAGACAAAGGCGAAGTTCGTTAGGAGCCATTCGTCCTTTCCTTTCCTTTTCCCTGCCTAGAATTTTTCTTTCTTAGAATTTTTACTTTGTTAGAATCTTTTCCTTTTCCCCACTTAGAACCTTTCCGCCTTTCCCCTCAGAGAGCTGCATAGGATACTTTTTACACTTAAATAAATCTATAGCAATTTTTTATAGTGTCTTGTCTTCCTGTGACCTAAGACTAGCAAGTTAGACTAGTAAGTTAGAGCCCAGCACAGCAGTTCCTGCTGAGATAGAACAAAGGCCACATTGCCCAATCCTCTGCCCGTTAGGCTACAGGTGCTAATCACCTAAGCCTGCAGTCTCTCACCCTCAGAAGAAGTTTTTAGGATAGTACAAGGCTATTTACTTAACCCCTTGCTGGTTTTAGGGCTGAGATGCAAGTGCCAGAAATGCAGTTTCTGGCCACAGGATCGTGGATGGCAGGCCAGCTACAGTAGCATAGTAAGTGAACTTTTCTAGCATAGATAAGTGAAACTTTTATTACAGCAACCCTAAAAATCTCATAAGGCCCAAAGCCTTACCTCGAATCTCCTAAGATCAAAGATGTTCTTCCACCTCCCATCTTTCCTCCCCCCCCCCGCCCCCTGGGGACGAGGAGAAGAAACAAGAAGCTGCTTCTTCCCTCTCACCCACTCTGGGGCTGGCCCTTGGCAAATACCTCTGCTGGATTTCATTCTCTGCACTATTAATCCATCTGTCCATCCATTCATATATCCATCCATCCATCCATCCATCCATCCATCCATCCATCCATCCATCCATCTGTTCATCTGTCTGTCCATTCATTTATCCATCCATCCACCCACCCATTCATACATCCACCCATTCACCATCCACCCACCCATTCATCAATCCACCCATTATCCGTCCTAACTTATTCATTAGTCATTTACTCTATTCGTCAATTGTAAATTTTTTACATTCATTCTTGATTTATTCATATATTTATACACTTATCCATTTATGTTTTTTTATTAATAGCTTTATTGAGAAACGACAAATAGAGTAGATTTATGGGCTCAAATGCAATTAATAGACAAAAGAACAAAGAATCTGACCACAAGAAAGTACTAATCTCCCATAAAAAGCATACATTCCTGTCGTTTGTGACAACATGCATGCGTGAGAGGACACTGTGTTAAGTGAAACAGGTCAGGACACAGGTGAATAAGTACCATATACTCGTCACCATGTGTGGATGCGAGGCATGCTGATCTCTAATGGTCCCTGAGCATATCCAATTGTACACTGTTTTGTGACAAGCGTAGGTTCAAGTGCTTGCTGCTGTAGCCACAGAACCAAGCTTCTCCATCAGAACTTCAGACTCCACACCAGAAAATGAAAATGAAACCTGAGCTCTGGGTACCAGTGGAGGTCTGCAGAATGCCTTGAGAGCTCCAACAGCCAAGAGAGAGCTGAGAGTTGGACATTTTCCTAAGGTTCAACAGCATTTCTCAGAGCCTGCAGCAGTCCAAGCCTCTACTCTGGTGACTCAGGTGACAGCCATGAGACACAGATGTGAGGACAAAGCACAGGAACTTTTAGCCCTGGAACTGTCCTGTCAGACAACACCTTACATGGAAATAGAAGGTCTGACAGCTTTACCCCACAGCTTTCCCTCTGTGTCATCACAAACTAAGGAGATCCCAAACCTAAATTCCTTTAAAAAAAAAAGATATATTTATTTATTTTATGTAAGTACACTGTAGCTGTCTTCAGACAGACCAGAAGAGGACATCAGATCCCATTAGAGATGGTTGTGAGTCACCATGTGGTTGCTGGGAATTGAACTCAGGACCTCTGGAAAAGCAGTCAGTGCTCTTAACCACTGAGCCAACTCTCTAGCCCCTAAATTCCTTTAAATTCAAATTGTTTACCTATTTATTAAATGACATGGAGAGAATAGGTGTGTCTAATCTCAGTTTCTTTTAGAATAATGTAGAAATCTATGTCGTACATTCAGATTGGTGTGAGCTGCTTGGGAAACTCACATGCCTTGGCTGCCAACATCACCAGCAGCTCCTGAGCAGGAGACCCAGTGCCTGGCTGCATGGGGCATTGGTCTAAGAAGCTTTCCATTTAGTTGACTGCCAGCACCAAATAACTTACCTCCTGCCCAACGAGGGACCACTATATGTTTATTTTTCTCTTTTTATCAAAGTGTGGCAACGTTGCTCATAGCACATGTTTGTTAGCAACTATTATTTAAAACAGAAACTGTATAAGCACAGTATTCCATGGGGGAGCAGATTCACCATCTAAAGAAGTATACTTGGATTGAGTCCAGCACATGCTGATTGCTGCAGCAGTGTGTGTGTGTGTGTGTGTGTGTGTGTGTGTGTGTGTGTGTGTGTGTG
>JANHMN010000002.1:48099007-48120789 GCA_030674055.1 Rhabdomys pumilio
GTGTGTGTGTGTGTGTGTGTGTGTGTGTGTGTGTGTGTGTGTGTGTGATGAAGGCAACGAGGCAATTCCATCTGGAGAATTACTACCCATGTGGTGTAGCTGATCACCATCCCAGTTTTCAAAATACACCATTGTGAGCGTGGGAGGCTCTAGTGTTAAGGAAGCCGCTGGGATATAGATGGGAAATAGGGACTTCAAGGATGCGTGGTGTGCACCTGCAATGTGACATGGTTCTGTAGATCAGTTTACAGTCATGAATATTTTATCACAGTTTACAAAAGACACCTTTGTTTGTTGGAAGGAAATGAAGGTACAGGGGGAAAAATCTTTCCTATAAATGCTAAATCTCAAAAATAAAATGTGGTGTGCCTTTCCTGTTGATTCAAAGCAAATGATGCTACAGTGAGACTTATTTTTAAAAAAGACTAATAGCATACTATTTTCATGGGTTTTTGTTTACTTTCACAATTTTTCATTAATTAATTTATTTATTCACTTAACATCCAGATCAAAGCTCTTCTCCTTCCTCCAGGTCCCACTACCCTGACAAACCCTTCCCCCAATACTTTCACAAATTTAAACCAGATTAATAGTTAAAAATATAACAGCACTCGATTTAGGAAGTAAAATTATTCAATAAGAAAAACAACCACAATAACCAGTATTGTGAAATGCAGAAGAAACACTTGCTGCGGGTCACTTTGTTCTTTTATTATTTTAAAGAGACTTCCACCTAAAACATTAATCTTAAAATGGGATAGAGAGATGGCTCAGCAGTTAAGAACACTGACTGCTCTTTCAGAGGACCCATCTTCAATTCCCAGCACCCACATGACAGCTCACAACCATCTATAACTCCAGTTCCAGGGAATCTGACTCTCTCTTCTGGCCTCCTCAGGCACCAGGAGTGCATGTGGTGCACAGACATACATGCAGGCAAAACACTCCTACACATAAAAAATTAAATAAGTCTATACTATAAAGCCAGAATATACTGTCGTATTTTCAGATTTGGTGCTTCAGATATGGTTGCCATGGTGGCTTTTGTTAGATGTCTCCTAAGATAGGACTTTCTGTGTGTTCATTTATAGTAAGACCAAAATGAGGTATTTCCTATTTGAAGTTTTATGGAGTTTTAAAACATCGCATTCTTGGTTGGCATTGTGCCATTGCAAAGGCTTTACTACAGAGTTCATGTTTAGCTCACCTGCTACAGTAACTAAGATTAGAACATTCATTGTTTATTTGTAATTTTTCAACTTAAAACAAATTGATCTTTTATATTAATAAAAAACACCACTCCAGTGTTTTCCCAGACCCCAAATTATGAATGAAAAGATTTTTCATCATCTCCAGCCTTGTACATGGCTATGATCTTTCTCCTTCTTGTGTTCCAGCCTTTTGATTTCCTTTCAGTTCTAAAGCACACCTTGGACTCTCTGTAATTTCTGCTCTCTCTCCTCAAATACTCTTCTTTAGACCTTTTCTTGTTTTGAATATCTTATGTAATGTTACTTCATATGGAGACAAAAGCCTACACTTAGTGGTTATTCTATTTACCTCTCTCTGTTCCTGAAATCTGACTAAATATCCCTGGGACAAGGGTCATTTCTCTTCCCTTTTCATATCCACCATCCACCCCCTTATTTCTTTCAGCAATTGGACTGTCTCTTGATTTGATCTGGTCTGTGGGAGAGACTACATTGCTCTGACTCCCTTGCAGCTAATTGGGCTGCATAGAGGCTCAGTTAGGGTTGACTGGACACGTGGTAAAGTGCTGTATGTGACATTGAAGTGTCCACTTTTACTTATCTTTTGTACTTTCCCACCTCCCAGAGTGTCATGTGGCCTTGGAGCCAAGTCAAATTTGGTCACATAGAGAGGACCAACTTTTTGTAATTCAGAGAAAAAAAAGAAGAAATATCCAGAAATCCCGAAAAATAGCTGTAGAACAGAAATTTCCAGTGGTTCTGGACTATATAGCTTCCTCTGAAAGAAAACTGACCTCATTTGCTTTTGGGGCCACAGCATGTTGCAGTATCTTTATTCTAGCAACTTGGTTCATACTCTGAGTTATACAATAACTTTTGAGCCTATGTGTCTCTGTGTTAAATCAAAATGATAATTCTATTTAGTGATATTCTTTGAAGGGGCAGTGTGTGGATGCATTGATGGGCCTGTAATAAACTCACAGCACTTGCTGGCCATTGCTCTTTATCTGGCCTCATAACTCAGCTTGCTGCCTAGCAGGATATAACACATCCCGTTGCCTGCTTGTTTGTTGATCATTTTCTTCATTGATTGGGTGATGTCTTCCACTAGCAGGGGTTTTGCCTGTCTTATTGTGCTCCCAGCTGTAGCTGCAGTTCTAGAACAACACTATCCACAGCAGAAACTCAACAAGTGCAACAGTATTTGCTTGTGTCCCCTTCTTTTCCTTGTTCCCCTTCTTTGCCTCTCATATCTGTTAGTTCATTCTACTCACAGCATCTTAGAAACCTTGTATCGTCCATCCATTTCCTAGCTTCTCTCTAGAGCACAGGAGGCACAGCTTCTGGGAACACCCAGCCTAAATGCACTGGGAAGGATCCACACGCTGCTTAGGCAGAAGCTCCAGGAGCTGCTTGTGGTGCTCTCTTTCTTCCTACACTCTATGGCAAGCTACACACTCCAGTTCCAACTGCCCATTCTGCCCTGCATTCCTACGACTGACCAGTGCCTCCTGCCTCTGCCTGAAGAAGGAATTAGCCTACCTTCTCCCAGGTCGTCTCTCTTTCCTCACAGTCTCCGCAGACTTCAGGGCACTGTGGGCTGTGTGTGGAGGGAAAGTGCATTCTGGAGGTAAGAGCAGAGCTGCTGGCTGAGTGATCTTGAGATGGAACGGCATAGACATTTTAGCAGGAAGTACAGGAAGCCTGGGGCAGCAAAACTTTCCACACAAGCTGAAGAATACAGAAGTCATAAATGAAAAGCCAGTCAGATCCGGATTCATAAAATATTTATAATATCTGAACAAGGAAGACACAACAAGATTAAAAAGCAAGCAAGGAAGTGATATGAAATATTTTAATGTGATGATTAGTTTTGATTGACAGTCTGATTGGATCCAGAGACACAAGCCTGGGCATTGGTGAGGTACATCTTTGGATGTAACCTGAGGGCATTTCCAGTACTGATTAACTGAGGGGTAAGATCTGTCCTGAGCATATAGGAAACAGAGAAAAGTGACCCAAGCTCTAGTACTCAACTTCCCTCCACTTCCTGGCCCATCTATATGTGTGTGTGTGTGTCTACTCATATGTGTATATGTAAAATATACATATATGTATATGTATATATGTATATATGTTATGTATAAAGTGCTATACTATAATAGTTAATCTTGACGGCGGACTGTCTTGGAGTTGGTAAAACACTTTCTGGGTCTCTAGGAGCAGCTCCTGAGATGGTTAACTTGTGGGAAAGGCTTTCTTGAATGTGTATAGAACCCTTGCCTAGGCTGGAGGCCTGGGTGGAATAAATGAGGGGTAGGGGAGGGCCTACAGTGTAGACATTTTTCTCTCTCTGCTTCCCAGGCACCATGGTGTAACTTTCACAAATGCGCTTTCTCTCTGCACGCCCCAGGCACCGTGGTGTGAACTGTTCTCTTCTACCAGGCTCCCTGCCTGGATGAACTGAAACCTCTGACAGTGTGAGCCAGAGTAAGTTCCATCCTATAAGATATTTATGTCAGATATTTTGTCGCAGCAGTGAGAAATGAATATATATCATCATATACACAGATAATATACAATACATATATAGATAAATCATAACCTATATGTAAACAAATGAATCTCTTTACATAAGAAAGACATATGTGTTTGTGAGTGCAGCATGATTTATAAGTGCTTACGTGTTTAATAGTGCTTTCCCTGGAAGAAGAAAAGGAATCTGGGAGCTCAAGTGGGTGGAAAGTGTTGAAGGGAGATTCTCATTTTTTTCTGGAAATTTCTGTAATTTTTTTCATTTAGAAATAATGTAAATGTACTCTGTTTTTTCTGAGTAATAAGAAAAACTTATACATATATCTAAGAAGTAGAACTCCAGAGATGGATTGGCTTCCTCCAAAAGAAGGCCAGAGGGACTTGGCCACCTTCTGACTTGCTTGGCTGCCTGTGGCCTGTGCCTGTGGCTAAGGAAGGCCCATCTTGGTGTGTGACTGCTTACCCTCAGTTCCCATGCCCCCTTGTCCTAGTGGCTACAGGCTCCTTGTGTGAGGGGTATGGGTGGGAGCTGGCAGCCTGCTGGAACATCTGCCATGAGGGGGAGGTGCCCTGAGCTCCCATTTCAAAGTGTTGACTTCCCCACTCATTCACACAACCTGGCAGAATATTTTCGAATAAATCATGGGCATGGCAGATACATTCTCTAAACCACATTGGAAAAAGGATTAAGGTATTTACTACAGGGACAGCAAGATTGATTCTCACCCAGAAAATCTGCCAGCTTCTTGATTTAGGGAGCCAGCGATCAGCACAGGTTAGCTCTGATTTATATGGGATTTTTTTCTTCCTCAGGGCTCTCTCCCATCCTGGAGGATACTTAGGGTGGGACAGGCCTGGAACAACTACTGTCCTGATAGGTCACTCTAAGATGGCCAGTCAGGAGCAGGTAGACAGCAGCTCATGGTCCCACAGCTGCTTCCTGCTGTATCCTCAGTTCCATCTTCTGCTACCACAGTCCTGTCACCGTAGTTCCTTAGCCAGCAGATAGTGAGACACCAGTGTGCTAAAATGGGGATCGGGAGAGAGATGAGTCTTGCTATACAGATTTCAACACTGACCCTACCATTGTTGGCTTCATGAGCTAGGATGAGATTATTTACACTTATCAGTCTCTGTTTTAAATGATAGTAGCTAATGTCACATGGCTATCATAAAGTAACCTGTTATTATGGTCATTTAAAGTCATATCCTCATTAAATACTTAGTTACTGTCAACTCTAAGTCCTTATTTACTGAGACTTGGAGAACTGCCAATGCTAATCACAAATGTCTTAAAGAAAATGTGACTTCTTGGACTATGCTTCATATGACTTGCCTCGGCTGACTCTCTGCTGTGTAGGATGTAGTGGTTCATAGGAGGCTTTGGTGTCACTAGCACAGACATTTTCTAACAGGGATTTCTTGATAGACAGGCGGTAACCTTGAAGAAACACTTTCCTAACAGCTCTTTATTCTTTGAAGAGAAGAAGCAAAGAACGTTACAAAGAGGGACTGACATCTCCTGAGGATGCAGCTGCACACAGACATCAAGGGACCAAACCTTCCCTGGGAACCCCACAGTCCAATCAGAGTGAAGTCCCACTCAGCTTAGAGTGACTAGATCTCTCTCTCACACACGGCCCTCCTTCCCATTGTCCACTGGGTCAGCAGTTACTAAGTATGACATGACTATCGTTGGGAACACACACCCCTTTCAAAGGAAGCCCCAACCAATAGGTGTGGGGTGGCAGGAGATTTAAGGTTCCTCAATCTCTTATTACGTCTCTCTAAGGATCCTCATGGGCTCTTCTAGGTACATTTTCTTGAGGTGAAGCAGGTTAGTGACATCCTCCCGCTCTCCTCAGGGCCAGTTCTCCTTGAAGAATGGTCCGGAGTAGGGCTCATTCACAGCGTGGTTCATGTGGAACTAAGCAAGATCTCTCTGCAGCAGCCCCCACTCCATTACTCTTGACCCTCCCCAAATGAGGCTAGCAGGAGGAGATTCTCAGACAGGATAGGGTGCCCCAGACCTTCAGCTTGAGCTCTCAAACAGAGAACCCTTACCTTCAGAGTTTGTAGGCAGGTTAATGATGATTTCACAGTTTTCTTCAAGAACAACCGGTGAGAATCTGTGTTATTATGTAGCACACCACGGTCATTTCCCCAGTCTATAGCAAGATCCTGACAAGCAAACACAAAGATGTCATTTCCCCTCCCCCTCCTTGAGCAGAACCTCACTCCCCAGACCTTCCACTAAGTGTTTGTAAGCCTTAGCATCCAAGAATAGGAAGCTGGGTCTCTCCCCTCTATGATATCTCAGCCACCCAAGTCTATGGAATCCTGTAAGGGAGGAACCTCTCCCCTCCCCCACACCTCTAACTTATCTCTAGAAGCCACTAACCTCCTCATCAAATGACCCTTGGCACTGCCATGTGTGTCCTCCATTTTCATACTTATTTTTTTTAGTAGTTTTCAAGTGTACTAATCTGACATGTGTTCAGTGGAACTGTTCCCCTTATGAATTAAGGTTTTTCTCCAGCCTGAACCTTTCACTCCAGTGATGAAGTCTCTCCCAAGCCTGCATGGACCCTTCCTCCTCTGACTGCACAGAGCCACCTGATTCAGACTCATGCTCATCAAACTGTCATGGCTAGAATCAACAACTCCTTTTTCCATGCAATACTCACAAGAGCCTCTGGCTTCAATATCATTCCTACACATTGGAAACATTTACAGGGGAGTTGGAGTGTGATGTGATTAAAATAATCTGGTTTCTGTGAGTTGGCATTGAGATAATAATGAGGTAATTCAATTAATGAGCAGTAAGATGTAATGTGGGTGAAGGGTCTCAGCAGAGATGGTATAGTGGACTAGACTTTGCTTCCAGTTTCCATGGCTGTCTAGGGAATTTCCTTCCCACTGAGAATTGCCAGCACATGAGTCATATTATCCCAAATAAGCAATAGTCATGGCCACCAAGAGGAGGAAGTGTGGAAGGGAAGACACCTAGAAAGATTCAGAAAATAGTGGCCAATGTGAATGGTGCTTAATGTTCCTAATGGATATCTAATCATCTTGACACTGAGGTACTAATAAACCAGAAGATTTAAATATCTGGTATTGGTAAGAAAACCATCATCCATGGGCATGTATCTGCTTTTCTAGTTCATTAGGTGGCAATGTGATTTAGACTCTGCTCTCTTCTAACAGCTCACTGGCATCTGATCGACAGCTCATCCTGTTAAATTTCTGTCAGGGCATTTACAGGAAGGTGGGATCAGAGCCACTAGCACTTCCACAGGCCTCTGGGTTTTCTTTGTTTTAGATGCTACAGTTGGGTCAGGAGCATTTCACAAAGGTGCATATATATGGAGCAGGCTTAGTTCTCAGCCCCTTGGTGTTATTGGAAGATGGTGGGCCTATGATAGTCAGGGAGTATTCAGAGGAGAATTAGGTCATTTGGGGGCGCACCTTTAGAGGGATATTGGAGCCTGTCCTTTGCCTCTCTGGCTTCTCCTTCCTAACAAGTATGAAGTGAACATTTGTGTTCTACCATGCACATCTTCACTATAGGTGCCTGCCCATGGAGACTGTGCACTGAGACCTCAGAAGCTGACTCTCTCTCTCTCTCTCTCTCTCTCTCTCTCTCTCTCTCTCTCTCTTCCTCTCTCTCTCTTTCTCTCTGTGTATATGTATGTGTGTCTTTCTCTGTCTCTCTCTGTCTCTGTGTCTCTGTCTCTGTGTCTGTCTCTGTCTCTCTCTCTCTCTCTCTCTCTGTGTGTGTGTGTGTGTGTGTGTGTGTGTGTGTGTGTTTTCAGGCCTGTGTGTGGACACTCAGACACTACTCACTTTGTTTTTGACACAGGGCTTCTGGTAAGTTAGGCTGACTAGCCAAAACCCCCAGAGATCCTTTTCTCTTTGCTGGGAGATTCTTCCCATTGCTGGATCACAAATCCATGTCACTGTGGTCAGATTTATAATGTTTGAATTTATAAGGTTTGATGGGAGGGGTCAAACATAGGCCTTTATGCTTGCAAGGCAAGCACTTACTGAGATATCTCCTACCCTCCTGGTTCTTGTTTTAGGTTGATTTCTCTGTTGTTTTATCACGGCAAGGAAAAGCTGACTTCTGGTGCTGTCTGTGGTAACTATCCTAAAACTAGAGGAAAATGAACTACAGTGTCTCTCAAACTAGATAGTGAATTAGCCAGTCACCTGAGAGGCTTTCAAGATGCCAAATGCACAGGGCGTACTCCCTCCTCAACCATTACCTAGGATTCTCCAGCAGTGGAAAAGATCAGATTTGCAACCCATTGTGCATCAGATTGACAACCATGAGAAAAAAGGCTTACAAAACTGCCTGGATGTCATTGTCCTTGCAGTAACTAGAATGTGGCCTTAAATGATATAAATTCCCCCGTCCTATTCCATCAAAACTTCTGGCCAACCAAGGGCTTGAACCAGCCATCTCTGACCACTGCTCTAGAACAGGGCTAGCCCAATCCTTCCTAACTCACTGTTTCTACTCAGTGCCTTGATAACATCATTCAGCATTCTTTCTTGGAGGAAGAGTCTCTCTTCTCCCAATGAGCTTGGCTTCTCTGGTCATGCTGGCTTGGAAGAGGACTAAATTTCACACAGGCAGAGAATATGGTTTGGCTGAATACTCAGTGCTGAAGGCAGGTGCTTCATAGATTGTGCCAGGAAAAGAGAAATGAAACAGGGTCTGTGTACAGGGAGATGTCATGTGGACTTCAAGATGAAAGGAGTCACAATGCTTTGTTACCAAACTGCTGAGGATCAAACTGTTGACAAAATGATCCCAGATGGGTAAGGTAAAATGACACACATGGCAAGGTGCAGGTAACATGTGGGCTGTGTCATGGGGAGGGTTGGAGGAGTGGTGAGAAGGTGCATGTGGGGGTGTGACATGTGCGTGCCTGATGTGAGGACTTTTAGACATCATGCACACAAGTGTGAGCATTGTCTTGGGGTCCTTCCCTTGTCCTGGGAGGAGGGTCCTGTGGTGTGGTCATGAGCATTTGTTTGTGAGCACCAGAGAGAACATGAGATATAATCCCACTTGTGTGAAATTCTAGATGATACCAATCAACCTGTAGTAACAGAAAGCAAAGGTACAGGTGTGTTAGTATGGGTCAGAGCGAAAGATAAGCAGGGAGTCCAGGGAAGCCTGAGGTGCAGGATGTGCTCCCAGTCCAGATTACAGAGATGGCTATGTGGACACACAGATCGTAGCTCATCAAATGAATATCCCAAATGTGGGAGGCTTAGTGTAAGACAACACATCTCAGCTAAACCAGAAAGCAAGACGCACCCCTTCACACTCACTGAGGTCATTCTAAGCTTAGCTTTCTTGCTGGCCAGCTAGGATGGCTTTGAATTAGTTTTTAAAAGACCTTTGGCTCTCAGTTTCTTCATCTGTGGCAATAAGAATCTGCTCACCTCATCATAGTTCAGTAAATGAATAAAGTGTGATACAAGTATGCAATTCCTTTCAGCAGCACCTAGCATATTTTCATCCCCCAGCTATGACAGCCTCAGTCATGATGGTCAATGAAGAGGCTGGAGTGTTTCTGCACACAGGAGTACGGGCTGTGGATCCATTGTATCTGTGTGTCAGTGAGGGATCAAGGAACAGTGGACTCGGGCTGTGTGCACATCCCTAGTTCAACCACGCACCCTCCCTTATCCCACCATTCTTGTAGCCTCCTCCTCCACCCTGGCAGATGGCATGGCTATTGATTTCTTTCTTTCCTTTTTTTTTTTTTTTTAAACAGTTACTAAACTGCTGCATTTACTGACTCATTCCGTCTTTTATCATATCCAATAACACAGTGCATTTTGGAAATCACATCACCTTGGTTCCTCCATGACTTCTGCAAATCAAATTTATTTTACCATTGAAAATGTCAAAAGGATTCAGCTGCAGGAGATCTGCACTGTTCTGGGGAGGCAGGACCCTGAAGTTGCCTCTCAGGCTGCATGAAGGAAGCTGGAGATGGTCCTGTGAGCAGACTCTGCTTCATCCATGTGAGTTTGTCCCCTGGGGAGAGGCATGGGAAGGTGCAGAGGTTACAGGTCTCTAGTATGGACTCATGCAAAAGCAGAGGACCATGGGAAGATCTAGGGGGTCAGCAGAGCTTCTAAAAAAGTTCCTCTTTTCTCCATATAGGAACACTGATGTAGTGAGGTTTGTCTGGAAGCCTGGGTAAATGGTAAACTGGGGTAGAGTTAGGTCAGGCCAGAGTCAGAGGTGAGCAGGGAACGAAGGACAAAGCAGGAACAAGAATGTTCCAGAATGACTTGGTAAGGTGGAAGGGAGAAAAATTTCTCAAGGTCTCATCCTAAGACAAAGAACTGCAGGCAACTCATAAAGCTGGGAGGGGAATTAGCCTCTCCCAGGAATGTGATCCTTTACTAGTTGTCCAATGCAGCATGGGTCAGTTCCGATAGACACACAAACAACAAAACGGAATCAACAACCAGGTGTGGTACTGCACACCTTTAATCGTAGCACTTGGGAGGCAGAGGCAGGAAGATCTATGTGAGCTCCAGGACAGCCTAGTCTACATAGTTCTAGGACAGCCAGGGCTATGTACACAGTCCCTGCCTCAAAACCCAGTAGGTTGTATTTATAAATATTTATGTATACACATATACATATGTACGTATATATGTAACAATAATAAAAGAAAAGGAGGCTATCAAGTTGAGGGGGAAGAGGAGGGATTCCAGGGAGGGCAGCTGGGAGGGGCTAAAGGGAAGAAAGAGAGGGCAAGAGTGATGTAATTCAATTTCAATTTAAAACATACATTTTTTTAAAAAGGAGGATGAAAGAGTAGAAGAGATGGCTCAGTGGTTAGGAGTGTGCATCGCTCTTGCAGAAGATCTGAGTTTGGTTTCCTTGCCCACATCAGCTGACTCACACCCGCTTTTAACTCTAGCTCCAGGGGATCTGATGCCCTCTGCTGGCCTCCTAGACACCTGTTAGTCATGTGCACAGACCCACACAGACATACACAGAATTAAAAATAAAAACAAATCTCGATAAGAGAATGAAGTTGAGGCTTGACCTAGAGCAGGAGTCTTTGTAGGCCGTGGGAACTGGTGCTAGACGGGCCCAAGACTGTAGAGGGGAATTTTGTACATCCATTCTCTGGTGTCCCCCTGTGCATGAATTCACAAGTATCCTGCAGAGCCAACTGAAGGGAAGGAAGAGCATACTATTGACCTGGTCAGGAGACCAGAACTGATACCCACAAAGTCACCTGAAGGAGGACAGCTTCTCCTGCTGCCTGTTCTTGTTCTCCATTCTTATCTTCTTTATAGACAGACTGACTTTCCTCATGACTTTAAATAGTGGTCATTAGGAAGAACAGCTTCCTTCCTCTTGTTTTATTTAGATGATCTCGATCCCTGCCAGCAGCTAAGACACCAGCATCGGTCACTTGCAACTACAGACTCCTGGTAGCTGGAAATGGTTGCTGTATTTTGGGTCAACTGCCCTCTTCCTACAACTAGCTGAGACATTGACTAAAAATGATGTGTGATAACTCCACAGGCCTATGAGTAGGTACAGGTGGTGAGTAAGGGGATGAGCTCATGGATCCCAGGCCCCAGGTGGTAATTACTTATTTGAGGCTATTGAGGAGCTATTTTCTCTCAATGGAAACACTCCTTCCCAGAAGGATTGGTGGAACTTCCTAAGCTTAGAGGCTCAGGAAGCTAAGAAGTTACCTAATTCATAAGTCTCCTTTTTGAGCTTACATATGCAATAAATACTTGCTGGGCAAGGAGAGACTCTTTGGTGGAGCTGCCTGCAAGTTGTGCAGGGAGCTCCAAGGATAGCTCCAGGGATGCAGCTTTCGTGAGTCGTCATGATGCTGAAGTGGGCCTTTTGGTGATGTTCCTGTCAGTAATGAGAGCAAACCCATTGATTCAGTAAGCTAGACTTGGGTGGAATCATTTTTTTTGGTGTGTTATTAATTTTCTATCTGGGTTAAATAGAAAGTTGTTTATACTATCCCAGAAAAAGTCACATGACTGAGACAAATCTGGTGACTCTTAAGTCCATTTGGGGAGATAAATATTAGATACATCTTAGGAATACCTTCTTCTGCAACTATGAAATGATTAGTGATAGTTGCAGCATTGGTAGTACCCTGCTGTCAAAGGAGACTGACCTCCTGTTTGGTATTTCTGGGGATGAGGAGGAAAGTGAGGGATCCATGGAGCATCTTCCTTGCTATCATTCCATAACACTAATGGTAAGTTCCCTTGGGGATAATGAAGCAGAGATGTTCAGTGGATTTCTTCCCTCCACGCAGAATCACCCAGAACTTCTCATTTATTTATTCGACAAACATTGACAGAGTTCTGAAGGGAGCAGCGTTGATTTGTGGGGCAGGTGCCTTGAGATAAACGAATGTGCTCTCAGAGGGATTTTTCTAGTTCAAGACACAGATGTGCAAATGCTAAGACAAATGACATCTGGAGGAACATCAGTCAGCATTATCCATTTCTAAGACACAGGGATGAACTTTGGGTAAAGTTAAGAAAAAAAATGAACCATTTGGAAGGAAATGGAATGGGTTATTTGGCTTGAAGGCTAATCTGTAGCACAGGCTTTGGAACACACAAGGCAGTGAGCCGCTCCAAGGATGAAGTGAGCAGTAGGGAATGGACATCATTTTAGGGCTCCAGGTTCAGGAACAAAGTATCTCTAGTCACTGACTCCTTGGCTCTCTAGCTGACAACCAAAGTCCCTGCTGGTGAATCCTACGAGCCTAATTTGGGCTATCCTTTGGCTTTTCCAATTCTTCTTGGCTGATGATACTATCACAGCAGGCCCACCAGGAAAGGGATAGAAAAATATCTCACAAAATTTGAAGCCTATGTCCAGAGCTGAGGCCAGGTAGAAAGATGCTGGGTATGACTGGCTGAGACCAGTGGCTGGCCTCAGGACTTATCCTTCTCTCCTTTCATATTCAGTGAAGGTTTTAGGAGGATTCATGATCACCTAGAAGAAAGGCTACAGATGCCACATTTCCTGAAGCAAGGCACACCGTATATCCATTCAATAGCCACTTAATTGAAGGGGGAGTGTCATATAGACATTCCCAGAAAATTTCCCTTAAGAAGAGCAATATTGCCTCTCCTGTCATGAGTCAATGAGCCAAGGCGTGGATGGTTCTCAAAAGATGGAGTTCAAGTGGCTGATAAACACATGAAAAAATGTTCAATGGCCTTAGGCATCAAGAAAATGTAACTTAAAAATACATTGAGATTTCATCTCACCCCAGTTAGAATAGCTGTCATAGAAAAAATAAAAAAAAACCCAAATATCAACAAATTCTGGGGAGAAGGTGTCAAAAAGGGAAGTCTTATACACTTCTCATAGGAATGAATGTAAATTATCCCAGCTGCTACAGAAATCAGTATGGAGGTTTGCCAAAGAACTCAAGTAGACCCATCAGATGACTGAGATATCAGGCATACCACTCCTGGGGATATTATGGAAGGATGTGCATCAACATATCACAGACAGAGACACCTGCACTATTCACAATAGCCAAGTTGTAGAATTGTCCTTGGTTTCACTAAGTGAATGGATAAAGAAAATGATGTGGTGTATACACACGGGGCTGTATTCAGCTCTAAAGGAGACAGATGTGTCCAACTGGAGATCATCATATTGAACAAAATAAGTCCGACTCAGGAAGACAAATGCCACCTATTCTCTCTCACTTGTGGATCCTTGAGTTTATAAAGGGAACACCACTTCTGTACATATGGAATAAAGGTGGAAGTGAACCAGAGACAAAGGAGACTAGTAAGGAAGGGTGGGGGAGAAAAGGAAGGGCCATATGGCTACGGTCAAGGCACATGGCACAATTATATACGACCATGATTATGACAATCACTGCCATGTACAATAAATATATGCCAACAAAAAGGAGCGATGTTCTCTGTTTCCCTCCCTTACCCCTGCCCACTCTGACCTGTTGTCCAGAAGGTAATATAATGGCAGAGGTTTTAGCACCATCTTATACCAAAAGGATGAGAATCACATCTTGGGTCCAACTGGAGACAACTGGAAGAAGTAATCTGGATTTCAGAGGATACACCATTTCAGGAGAGACACATGTATCTTTTGAGCTGTGGCTATTTGGGGGATTTTTACTTGCAATGGAATCAGCTCTTATGTGACATGCAGGAGAAACCACCAAATACCTACCAGCAGTTGTTACAATTTGCAGTTGGAACCAGGAAGACAGTGTAATGGATTATCTGGGAAAAGTAGACCTGTCCATCTGTACTAGAAGGTCACAAATCCATCCTGTGTTTGTATTCTGTTCTTTCGCCTTGGCCCTTAGTCTCCATCAGCCTCTTCCAGAGTTGTAAAAGGTGGCATCTAGTCTAAGAACCTAGTGTCACCATGTTCCATGCCCTGAGCATTCAAGGTCGGCCTCTGTAGGTTCCTATGAATGTACTTTTAGCTCAGGGCTTCATCTTCTTGGATGAAAGGGGTGACTAAGTTGATGTCTGCCAGGGTAATCCTGTTTCCATTATGCTGAAGACTAGTTGTTATAAGGTGCTCTTAGAGGAAAAGAAGCGACTTGGAGCGTCCGACAGGAAGGTGTGGCTGGATCAGGGCTTAAGGGGATGCAGTGAGAGATGAAGCTTTTACTATCTCTGTCTTTGCCAAACGCTCCGAGGACCTCTTGTGTGAACTGGATTTAGCTCTGGTTCTAAGACAGCAAGCCATCAGAGTAGGATCATAAGCCACCTCCCAGGTGTCCATGACCACCAGGGAGAGACCAGTATAAACACTGACTGCAGCATGACCAAGTTGGGCTTACTTTGCTTGGCACCACACGGCAGCGAGAGAGTCTCAGAAGAAAGCCTGGGAGATGCTCTTGGTAAAGGTGACGCCCAGTTGCAGGAGAGACTCCAGTATTCTGAAGATACCAATACCATGGTGGATACCCACCATGGACAACAGGGAATATGGAGTTGAGATGGCCTGAGCTTATGAGACAATCTGTGTGTGCTACAGACAGCAGAGCCGGAGAGGTGGAGCTGACCAGGCCCTTTGGAAATCAGAAGACTGTGAGTCCCAGGAGTCTGACACTGACTTTACACTGCTAGACTTCGGTTTTACTTTAATTTGATTCTGCCAAGCCTCGACTTCCTTCCATGACACCTTCAGTCATGGGGCTTCTACCTCAACTGAGGTTGTATCTTCACTACGGCCCTCTGCTGGCCTCTCATGGTATCGTGCCTCAGCTACTCTCCGTGACCCCTTCACGCCTTCAAAACCAGTTGTACCTGGAAACCTTTATACATTACCGAATTCAGCTGCCAGCCCAAGATGCAGTGTTGTCCCCCAACCTCCACAAGACCACAGCTCCTGTGCACTGACCCCAAGGGAACACTCCCAGAAGACTTCACATCAGTGATTCTGGTCCCTTCTTAATCATCGTTAGTTTTTCAGCTCTAGCTAGCCAGCATTGATTGTCTCAGGAAAGGAAAGGTTTTGCTTTGGTGGTTCTTACTTTAAACTGTCAATGGTTGGGGCATATAGGCCAGCAAGTGCCACTACAATGAACGGATGTGCAGTGGGGAGGTGGGAAAGACAGAAGAGTGGAGCAGTGCTTGCACTGTGGAGAGAGGCAGGATGGGTGACAGGTGTGAGACAGGCCTGTGGACCAGATCATTGGTCAGTGTGGTCAGAGGGGTGGTACACAGCAGCACACAGACATAGACTCAATAAATGAACACTTTGGGACTGGGTGATGACAGAGGCTGAGATAAGGAATGGTTTGCTTTCTGAATTGGAATTCCTTGAAGGACTACCTTGGTCTAGGATGCCACTGAGGGCCATGTGTAGGTCAGTGGTTCTGATGCAGCTGGGGGCCATCTTGATGTCCATGGCCCGTGTTACCACCTAATGCCATGCAGATGTCTGTGGTCTGTACCACAGCCTGAAGCCATGTTGATGTCTGTGGACCATGCTGCTGCTGGGGTCCATACTGATAATTGGGTTGCCGCCTGAGGCCATGGTGATATTCCTGGTTCAGGCTGCCTTTAAGGTCCTTACCTGTGTCTATGGTCCTATTGCAGCCGACCCTGTTCTTGGTCTGTGTTCACCAGAAACCATGACGAAGCTCATGATCCAAGTTCCAGCTGACTGTAAAGAGCAAGGACTCTACTTTGGCAGTGACATTGATGACTGCAGTTGCACAGTTGAGAAAGAGGGACATGCGAGGCTTCTGTGACAACCCCCACTTCCCCACTACACCCTCACCCTGCAAAAAAAAAAAAAAAAAAAAAAAAAAGCCTAAAAAGGAAGCCATCAAAGAGAACTCTTAAAAATTGTGACTGGGATGCTGAAGTATAGCTCCCCACAAGTGATGGCTTCTGGCAGGGGTAAGGGATGGAGGAGGACTCAGTTTTCTTTAAGGCGCAGGCCACTGGGAGTTTAACCATGCTCCAGTAAGTATATGGGCAACACAGATTGGACTTGATTTTGTTGTTGTTGTTTGTTGGAGAGGGGGTCACGAGAGTTGGAGGGTATACATAGAAGAACTGGGAAATGAGTGTGATTGGGATGTATAAGGTGAAATTCCCAAAGAATCAATATAAATATTATTTTGAAAAATAATCAATGATAGCTATGATAGAGTCTTTAAGAGATTCTCAAAACTTTCCTCTGAAGCTTCACAAGCCTGGCCATGAGCACGTGTACCATTCTCAGTATGTCTTCTAACTTTACCACGATATCCATTAAGCTCTAAACAGGTACCAGCTTTTCCAGTCCCAAGTTCAAAGACTACCACAATTTTTCCAAAAGTATATGATCAAATATGTCACAACAATATCTAGTGAACTGTACCAATAACTCTCTTAGTTTGGGTTTTTGGAGCTGTGATAAAGAAAAACCATGACCAGAAGCAACTTGGGAGAAAAGTCGATGATTTGATCTTTTAAATCTCAGGTCTCACTCCATCTAAGGGAAGCCAGTGCAAGAACTCAAGGTAGGAACCTGGAGGCAGGAACTACTGCAGAGGCTGGGGAGGATGCTGATTACTGGCTTGCCTGTCATGGTCATGGCTTGCTCAGCTTGTTTTCTTAAAGAACCCAGGACCACAAGCCATGGGTGTCACTGCTGACAGTGATCTGGGTCCTCCTATATCAATTATATATGCCAATAATTAAGAAAATGCATCACACGCTTGCTCACAGTCCAATGTAGTGAAAGAATTTTCTCAACTGAGTTCCTCTTTCCAGATAACTTTAGCTGTGTCAAGCTGACAAAGCAAAACCAACAAAACCCCAAAGGCAAAACAAAACAACAACCAAGACATGCATGACAACCTTCCTGGAAAAAGTTTGATTACATGCACACATAAAAAGTTATTTGAACCAGAGCAATGGAGAAGATATTTGGGGAAATGGTTTGGGTACAGACTCTCTCTCTCTCTCTCTCTCTCTCTCTCTCTCTCTCTCTCTCTCTCTCTCACACACACACACACACACACACCTTCCCCCACCCCTGACATACAATAAAATAAAATTAGTCAACAACAAAGATATGGTTTAAGCTTTAGCTTGGAAACTAAAAGGCGTACCTCTAAATTACCCACAGTTAAAGAAAAACAAATCACAACAGAAGTGAACAAAAACGTATGTAGAAAATTATGAAAGCATCATCCACCAGGCTTGTCTGGTGCTGACTTCTTCCCTCCTGATGGAGTAATTTATAGTCCAGAATGGAGTTATTAGGGAATTAGAACAGCTGCATCTAACTCACAGCCCAAGCAATCGACTCAACAATTTTAAAGAGAAAAGGAAACTAGGAAGAATAAAATAATAAAGATAATGAGGACAACAAGCACAGAACAAAACAAATAGCAGCACATAAAACATGAAAGAAACACAACAACCAAAGCAGGAGTGAGTTGCTTCCAAGGCCTCATTTTAACAAACCTCCATAAGATGGTCCAGAAGAGGAGGTGAAAGATACAATTGAGCTATATGCAGAAAAGAAAAAGAAAACCTACGGAGAGACCAGATACGTCCCATCCGCTATAAATACCACATGCTAATCTTTCTGCAAACCTGGAGAGTGTCTCTTAGATTGTACTTGAAGTCCCCCAGCTCCTGGCACAGTGCTCTGGGCACACACCATGGAGATGTGAAAAGGTTGCAGAAGTGAGCACAGTGTGGACAAGAGCAGTCATTTTGCTCTTGGGACCTGTTGCTCAATCATGAGAAAAGGGATTCAACCAAGTAGAATTTGTTTTTATGTGATCCACAATGCCAAGGAGTGTGACTAGAAAAGATGAGACCAGAAATCAGGGAGAAACAATGGTCAGATTGCAAAGCAAGAGATCCGTAGATGAAGAATGTGGGGACGGGAAGTCACAGCTAGGGGACAATATCTGTCAAGGTAAAAAGTCAGTGTAAGTGCCATCGATCACTTTTATGACTGTGTGGTTCCCAGTAAATTTTTTAACCATCCTGCCCCTAGAGGCATTGCAGGTGTGGCTGCTGTATCACATGTGTGTCAGTAGGTGGCAGAGAGGAGAGAGGCTATGTCTCTACTCAGTATTCTGACCTACAAACATCTGAATGAATAATAGCCTAACATTCCCAGAAAAAAGCTAGCCTGAGAGACAACCACCAGTCTGATGCCAGGGATCCCAGACAGGGAAATAGCCTGAGGTAGCCACCAGTCAGGTGGCAGGTAGGCCCAGATGGGCTCCCAGGACGAAGAGTTAGCTGGGGACTAGAAGAACCCTACCTGGGACCGTGGGACCCTGGGTAGGAGTAAGCATAAGATAGATGACCCTGGCAAGGGGACATTCAGGCAAACTGGGTAAGGAAGAAGCCAGAGATGACCACCAGCCTGGTGCTATGGGGCCTGGACAGGGAGCTAGGCTGAGATGACCACCAGTTCAGCACCATGCAGGCCTGAGGGCACAGACCATGGCCAAGATAAACCCCTGCCCCAAACCATAATGCATGAGTGAGACATAGCACTCCCGAGACCACTTCTGAGGTGACCCCAGACACTCAGAGACCCCAGATATCACTAAGAGAAGCAAGTAAGTAGTGGAGACATGGAGGAGAAACAGAAGGATGTGGGTACAACGAGAGGCAGGACTGGAGACTCAGTGAGGTGATATGAGGAGCTTGACGTGAGTGCCAGTGATGCCATCTGGGACCATGGTGTGGTCCTGGCCCATGCTGCCACCAGGGGACATGCCAGGGCCTGTGACCCTGCAGCAGCAAGGATCTGCTACCACTAAAGGCCAGGCAGCTATCTCTGGTCTGAGCTGCCATCCTGGGACATGTTGATGTCTGAAAGCTGAGCCCCACCTCTCACCTGAGCATCATGGGAGATCTGGACCTGACCGTAATATCCCAACAATATGGCTGACTAAACAAGTTAACCCTGAAATCATAAATCATATACGTATGAGTAGCACTAAATGGACTGAGTAGGGTGTGTGTGTGTGTGTGTGTGTGTGTGTGTGTGTGTGCGTGCTCGAGCATACGTGTATAACAGTAAGAGGCCACATTTCCAGAAGGGGCAAGAGAAGGTATATGAGAGGTGTTGGATGAAGAAAAGAAAAGAAGGGAAATGATATGATTAAATTTTAGTTAAAAGCACAGAATAATTTTTAAATTTTTTAATAAAAATTTTAAATAAATAATTTAATAATTTATTTAAAAATTTAAATAAAAAATTTAATAATTTTTAAAAGATGTGTCCTGGTGAACAGGGTATGCGTTAGGATTAACGAGGAGGACAGAAGACTGCCAGGGTGATGACACGTTTGTTTGGTCCTCTTTTTCCAACATGTCATCTGTCTTACCTCTACCTAAATCCCCATTTCTTTTAGATTCGCGTCTTTTTTGAGGAGATTCTTATCCACTCTCAATTTCTTCTGCTGGGTGGCACCAACGCCATGTGCATGTCTGTCTGTGTCTATATAGGGTGTGTGTGTATGTATCTGTATGTTTAAATCCTGCAAGCCATTAAACGCAGAACAGTGGCTCAGCACCCAATCACTCCAAGGCCGTCTTCATTAGCGTCTGTCCGCCATGTTTATCAGCATCCATGTATTCTCTAAACAAGAGTCTAGTGGAAGAATATTTACCTAATGTGGCTAATTAGGAAGGATCTTGCTGTGCTTGGATAGCTGGCTGGAATGAAGCATATCTGCAGCCTCCAACCACCAGCACTGGGGAGCTGGCTGGCCTTGGCTGCCTTAAAAGCTTCAAAGAACACAGCTGCTGAGTGCAATTTCTCTGTAACTCTGCCTCCTGCACAAACAACCCCCATGGAAGACTCAGAGACCTCCAGCTCTGATAAGTCTTAATAAAATGTGGTACAGAAAGTCGATATCCTGTTGAGTGAGCCCCCTCTTCTTTTTGTTAAAATAACTTCTTTTAAAAAGAAACAAGTCAGTTCTTAGACATCCAGGTTGACAAGTCAGCATTTCTGCACTGATTGCCCTGTGCACCTTCGTCTCCATCCAGGTGGACTCACGTGACACCTGAAGCTCTTCTGAAAAATCCTCTCTGCTCCACTGAGAGGCCTCTGCCCCTCTTTGGCAATGGTAGGACTGAATGGGTTGACTTCCAACAGTTCAGGGACACTTGATAAGAGCCAGGTTCAATGCTAGGCATACATACATCCGCTGGATGGTAAGATATGCTCTTAGTCCTCAGGGGGCAAGAGAAGGATGAACAGGAGAATATGATATCAGGAGACATATGGTGTGTGTTCTGATTGGTGGATGTGTGTGGTGATTTAAAGGCAGAGGATCTACTCAGTGAAGAATCCACCGGTCAAGAGATATTTGAACTGAGTCTGGAAGGAGGAGTGAGGTTCTTCTGATGAGCAAGATAGAGAGGAACATGCATGCAGTAGGGACACTGTGGGATAAGATAGGAACATACATGCAGAAGGGACAACGATATAAGGCAGGTTCTAAGGACCCTTGTACATCTGAGAAACTTCTGGGGGTGGGGGGCAGGGGAGCACAGAACTCTGCTTGGCAAAGAGTAAACATAAAACCTGCTCAGTGCTAGACTGTCTGGCTTGCCACTAGAGCCACTACCTGGCAGGCAGGCTTTTTGGTAGAATATGCGGATGGAAAGCATGTTTGCAAGTGTGGACATCTTTGGCAACACTACCATCTTCATCATAATCTTCACTTTCTATGCCATTATCCTCATTACCATTGTCTTCCCCTTTATCATTATCTCTCAATCAATCAATCACCATCACTACCGTCGCTATGTCATGACCATCACCACCATCTCCCATCACCACCAACTACCATCACTATCACTACCGTCTCTCCCATCAGGACCACCTCTCCATCAGAACCATCTCCTTGCATTAGAACCATCCATCACCACGATGACCCATCTTTACCACCTGATAGATATCTATTTCTTCTGAATAGAAAACATTTTCTCATGGGAGGAGGTTTTTTAGACCAAGGTTATGAACAAAACTCACAGGAGTCCACCAAAAGATTATAAAAGCAGTGTGATGTGCTGCGAAGAAGAGACTCTCTGAACGTCCAAGCTGCCTGCACCTTATACAGGGAACTCAGGGATTCAGTCTTTATGAGTTGACATCCATACTGGGGTAGATATTTAGTGATGCAGATGCCTTTGAGTCACTCATGCTCCTGTGTAAACCCTCACTCATATTTCTGTAAATAACACCAGAAAACTCACCACTTCATTAAGCTAGATTTGAATACAATTGTTTCTATAGTCTGTCACGAGTGCCTTGCGCAAATGGGCAATTGTTCATATCTCGCCAAGAAGAGTCTCACATCATCACCACCGTTTACTGTATCACCATCTTCACCACCTGTATGATCTTCACCATCATCTTTATCATCACTTTCTTCATCAGCACCATCAGCACCACCAGCACCATCAGCACCATCAGCACCATCAGCACCATCAGCACCATCA
>JANHMN010000002.1:48120799-48138623 GCA_030674055.1 Rhabdomys pumilio
CACCATCAGCACCATCAGCACCATCAGCACCATCAGCACCATCAGCATCATCAGCACCGTCAGCACCGTCAGCACCGTCAGCACCATCATCTCCTGGGCTGGTAGGTTCACAGTTCTCCTCTTTTGTTGCCTCTGTTGCCTCATCCTCAAGGTAGAAAGGTCTCACTAGGTATGAAGTGGGGTTGAATGATTGAGTGTAAGTCCCTTGGCCTCTCTGGCCACAATTTCTTTGCTGTTTAGTCTGACCATGGCTGCAGGCTGTCCTTCCTCCCTTCTCTTTGTAATGTCCTCACCTGGATCGACATGGGTTACAACCTGCAATTTGGTTAGAAAGCCAGGTTTTATTCAAAATTTCAAGTCCATCTTTCTACCAAATCTCACAGGGGGGGTGAAACCATTTTGTTGTATGTTTCCTATTTATTTCTCAATTTCTTCAGAGCCCAGAGGAGTGTGCACATTACATACCATTTAAGGTACATGAAATTTCTTTAAATTTTCTGGAATTGTCAACCACTATGTTTATTACTCATGGGTCACTTGCAGCCACCCAAGGACTCTGCTGACCTCATCTGGACTCCTTACTGTGACTAAGAGCTGGTTGTGATGAGGCCACTATGCCAGAAATACAGGCAGACACAATCGTCTTTTCCCGATCTCAGAATTTATTGAATGGCAATAAATTCATAAGCTACAGTAGTTCTGTTTCCTAATTTGCCGAGTAGTCTCGATTTTTCTTACTAGACGATTGGGGCAAACACGAACTCTTTTACTTCAGTCTAAAACATTAATATTAATCCAAATCACATGTTGCATACCCCATGGGTTACAGAAAGGGTTAAAGAGGCTGCAGTAATGCCCAGAGTTCTGACGAGGTCTACATGGAGACCTGAGAGGGATGCGGAGGGGAGCTGCAGGAATTGGAAAACGAACATGCTGGAGGTCTTTGGGGGCACATCTGCAGAGTCAGGACCCAGACACAGGATTGAGATAGGTCTTGGGGAGGAGTTCAGCTGCTGAGGTAAGGTATGACTCTAGAGGCTGTAAAGATGAAAGCTGGACCAGGTTGAGGTGTATGAAGGGTAGACAATTGGGTGGAAATTTGAGCAGGTCACATCAACAGTGAGTCAGAGACAAGCTGAAAGCCCTGGGACTGCCAGAAATTCTCTCTTGGTCCCTTGACCACCCATCCTGGGTGGTTAGATGACATCTTGACAGGGCCAATCCCAATCATATTTGAAGTGGAAATTTCTGGTTTCTTTGGAAACTTGGTTATGTCATATGATGTTTTGCTGGGTCAGACACAGGTGAGAGAGAGGATGTTTCACTGAAGCAGACATATGAAAGCATGAGCAGTGTTTAGAAAGAATATAAATATGACTACAGACTCTGGAACAAGGCTTGTGCTTTAGTTTGCCTTGCACATCTCCACTAGTCTCCACTGACGATGCTCTGGCACTGGTTGGCCTTGCAACACATTGCTGGTCTTCACTTGTCATGACTTTGTAGAGAGTAACTCACCAAAGAACTTCTTGTGATATTCTGGCAACTTCTTACCACTTCTGTGGACTTGGGCCAATTGGCCTTGCCCATTCTTCTGGATTGAACTGCCCTTCTTGCTGATTCATGAGTGGTGATTGCCCAGTGAACTGGACTGTTTGGTCGTTCAGTCTACTGATATCCTGCTGATATCCTGACAATGAAGATTGGAATTGTTCCCAAAGAACTATTCCTAATCAGGTCCACTTTCCCTGTGTCTTGATAATATTTTTCCTCCACTATCTCTGGTGGGTAGTGGGCTAGAAAGGAGGTTGCAGCATATAAGAATCCTTAGAAAAGTAGGTTTTGAGAAATCTAAATCTACGTATATTGTCTTCCTCTTCATAGGGCCCAGGTAAAGTCATCATACCTTTCTTTGGTTTGACGAGTTTGATAAGTTCTCTGGCTTCATTTTTCTGATATGATTTTAATACAACCATATGTGTGCTCATATGGTCACAGTTTATCTTGATAAGTATATAGAAGGCACTCTTCTTACTATTAGGAATAAGGTGTTTGTCAGTCAGTGACTCATAGTGCTGAACAGATGATGCATATGTATCCACCAAGGTGAAGGGCCATCCCTTCTCTGTGCTGGCACTCAAAGTGGAGTCAAAAGCTGCTTGTAAAATGGAACTTCTCAGGGCAAGGCACAGCCTCAAAAGCCACTGTTTCACACAATGTAGACTAAGTTAGCCTGAGGTCAACACTGGTGGAATGACTACTTTTAAATGGACTCTGCTCTCCTTCATGTGAAACTCATCTTCCATAGGCAAGCCCAGACCTGTTCTCACCATCCTAGCAGACAGTAAGAGACAAAGACAGAAATAAGTGAGGTTTGGACAGGCATAGTATCATTTTGCACTCGCTTGATTGAACACAGCAAACTGACAAGAACTCCTCTGTGAGGGAGACAGACTCACCTTCTTCAGGACAGGAGCTTCCAAGGCCTTGTATATAGAAGAGAAGAATAAGCCTGATTCACATTTAGAGTTATATCCCCTGTCAGCACCATGAACATGGCATCGGTGCTATCAACAGAATCAGCAACTTCATTTCCTTAGTGGACCTCTGTCTATGGTGGCTTGTTATGTCACAGCAGGTGACGGATGTAAACAGGCATCTTTCATCCTTAAGAGGATCCTACATCATTGCTGAATCACTTTTACCATATACAGGGTGAAAACTGAGATCCGACAGGTAAGGTCCCACAGCTGGGCTGTAGGGAGAGCCAGGCTTCTCAGCATCCCACCTCAGAATGGCAGATGTCTGCCTCCCCAGCATCAGCAAATTGGGGCTGTCTTCTGCTCCTCTGCATTCTCCATAGAACCAAAGGCTTTCTAAATGGAGCCTCTTCTGGATCCCTCTGCTCAGCTCTCTAAGATGGGGAGGCTTCCTGCCTCACCCCTGAAGCTTAATTAAAATGAAGATGAAGTACTCTCCATGACGGGTCACGCTTGGTGGCAGTCACTGTGCCAAGGACCCGGCGGGCCTTCTGATGTTGAGCATCCTTTTTCAGCCTCTGCATTGGCTCAGCTTCCTCCGGGAGCCTCATTATAATTCCTTTGGTAATTAAAACAACAGATGTTATAATTAAAAGGCTCCTCATTAAATCACAAATAACTGAAGCTTGAGGTGGGGCCTCATGGAACCATGTCACCAAGTCACCTTTAGAGGGAATAAAAAGCAGGTGAAGGGGGTTGGGATCACAGGCTTAGTACTACAAAAGGCAACCAGGCAAGGAGCTCATGAGATATCTACAGAGCTGCCTGAAGAAATTCCCCCAAGGCTCTGGGCTCCCAGGGAAGGATGGAGTTGGGCTCCCAAAGTCCCCTTTGGGTAGTTAAAGGAATAACCCCAGCAGGAGGAGCCTTGGGGTATGCTCATTGCTTCCTGAGGGAGATCCCAACACAATTGAAAACTTAGCTGAAAAGGGGGGAGCATGCCAGAGAAGAGTTCAGGATACATGGTTCTTGGCCACTGACTTTCTCACTGTCCTTGAGAGAACCTTGCCACCAAGCCACAGTACTATACTCTGGAAAATGTTGAGAATATCATATTGGATGTTTGTAAACCCTCTAGCTCCTGTCTGGAGGACATATGGGCAGATGCATGTGACCTAGATTGCTGGGACTGCTGGGAAGTGCCTCTAAACAACGTCTCATGGAGGAGCCAGTAAAATACAGCTGTGGCCCACAGGCAGTTTCCCGTGTGCATGTGTGATGTGTGTGGTGAAGGATGCTCAATATTGGGTCAAATTCTCACACAGGTTGGTGATGCTGTCTGATGATTGGTGATGCTGTCTGATGATTGGTGATGCTGTCTGGTGGTGATGCTGTCTGGTGTTGTTGTTGTCTGATGGTGTTGTTGTCTGATGGTGATGCTGTCTGATGGTGATGCTGTCTGGTGGTGTTGTTGTCTGATGGTGTTGTTGTCTGATGGTGATGTTGTCTGATGGTGATCCTGTCTGGTGGTGATGCTGTCTGGTGGTGATGCTGTCTTTAACCTCATTTTCATTTCTTCTGGCCAAGTTGTTGACCTGGAGGGAGCTGTAGAGAATTCAGAGGAGTAATAAGATGTTCTTGAGCTAGCCTGGTCTCAGCCCTTCATTGAGGCAGAGAGAGGATAAAGCTCTACCAACCAGTCCCATGTTGTTTTCTAACCTCTGTGCCTCTTCCCAGACTTATTCTTAGGCTGCTTTCATTCTTTCCAGCCTGTTTATCTAGTGTAAGCTGAGGGCAAAGAGCCTTGCCACCACCACCACCAAGTTGTCTTGAGTACTTAATGATATAATAGCAAAAGCAAATGCTCCTGTAGTACTTATCACACTGCAAGAACATTCTAGAACTTTATGTTCATTTATTTCATCCTTATAAAAGCCTTATGAGAGTGTGTGATAGTTAGCTTCATCAACTTGACACGACCTGGAATAACCTCAAAAGAGAATCTCAGCGAATGCCTTAGGTATTGTTTTATTGACATGAAGAGGCACCATGACCAAGGCAACTCGTATGAAAGAAAGCCTTGGGGCAGGGGAGAGCTTGCTTACATTTTCAAGAGGGTTAGTCCATTATCACCATGGCAGGAAGCAGACAGGCATGGTACTGGAGCAGTAACTTCTCTCTGGTGGCAACAATGGAGCACTGTGGTAGGGACAGGAGATGAAGCAGAATGGAGTGTTGAGGCCAAGTGATGAGAACTTTAAATACCAGGAAGACAGGGCTATCAGAGTGGGGGAATGCAGTGCTCAGACATGCACTAAGAAAGCTCAGTCAATACTCCAGGTGATGTGGTCAAATGCTGGGAGACATGGGACATGTATATAGATTCAGATACTCGTATGGACCATAAGATTACACAGATACTCAGAATGGAACAGCCTGTGGACCATATCCAACCCCTGTTGCATATATAGTGAACCTGAGACCCCGAGATGGGTAGCGAGAGGCTCAAGGCTGAGCAGAAACCAGACGAGCAGCTTCAGTAAGTGCAGAATCTCAGTGTGTCTGGGAGGTTGGTATAAAATGATGCTCATAAGAAACTTTTCTCCCTTGAGGACAATGAAGCACAAAAGGAGGGGGCGAGTGCTTGACAGCAGCTCTGATTAAAGTCAAACACGATGTTCTCAACAATACAGGCTGCTGGGGCCCCAGAGAAGTGAGTGACACAGAGCACTGCAACTCTGGGCCAGATGGGGAAAGAAGGCGGCTCCCAGGAGACCGAGTAAGAAGCTGCTAGAGGAACGGAGGCCTCAAACTTCCTCCTCTAGAGGAGAAACTCCCTCGACAACTCCATGGCTTTTTACTGTCCTCCTTTTGGGGAAAACCATGTGTCCTCTGTACCCTGGACGGGATGGGGGTGGGGCGGGGGGCGGGGCATATGCTACAGATTGTCATCAGTGCAAGCTGTATTGTGTGTTTCTTTTCAGTACTAGGGACGGAACCCAGGATGTCGTGTATGCTAAGCAGGGTCTTTACTCCTGAGCTCTGCCTACCTCTGGGATATGTGTACAGATTCAGTTACTCTTATGAACCATAAAACTACACAGATACTCAGAATGGAATTTTCTAGGTGTGGCCTCTGACCTACTGGAAAGAGGTCATTTCTTTTTCTTTCTTTTTTTTTTTTTTTTTTTGTCTCCTCCTAATGAGTCACCACTTCCTTCACAGGGGTCCACGCTCTTCTAACTTCTCTCCATGGTCTCATTAACTTGGACTTTAGGCTTCAACAAAAGAATTCAACATGGAACACAGATGCTCTGTCCGTAGCAGAGGGGATTGGGAACCTGCATGTGTTTTTCCTAGCACTAACATGACTGTTTTTACAGAGTCCACTGTCTTCCCGTCCTTCTCAGGCACAGGAGTAGCACAACAACCCAGGGAAATGACGCAGTGTGGACCCAGTGGCTGACAAACTGGTGGCATCTGCACAAGCCGGCTCCCCTCCCCTGATCTCTGTCACTTTTTCTGCAAAGTGAAAACGATGCCTTCTAGGCTGCTGTGTGCATAAAAGCACATTATGCTTGGACAAATACTTCTTCCTTTTTTATGTTTTTATTAATATCCTAATTATACACATAATTTTCAAGTGTCATCACTGTTAACAACAGTAATCTTTAAGCAGAACTCAGCCAAGGGTCCCAGAGCCCAGAGCCAGGTCTTGCTAAGGAGTGACAACCATTATGGGCACTTAAAGGAATGAAGGGCTTAAGTTTTCTTTCTGTTTGTTCTGCACAGTGAGACTGTACCACCTGTGTTCTTTGTTCAGGGCCTCCTAGATGCCACGCTAGATCTCATCTGATGGACTCTGTTCCCATCCCATCACATTCAGTGTCCATCTGAATACATCTCCACATAGCCATACGGCAAGGCACCCCAGCTTCTCAATGGGTGCTGGGTGGAGACAACTGTTGGAGTTAGAGGTCACTCAAGCCTTGCTTGGTAAGGTAACCTTGGGAGCAACTTTATCCTACCTTAGCAGTACTCTAATGAGCTAGAAGCAAACTGGCAGTCCTACCCATGCTCAAAGGGAGAGGACTGCAGAAGTAAGCCTCATGGCAGAGGGGTTGCTTTGGGGTGTGCCTTAATCACTTTTCTATTGCTAGGCAAAACACCATGGCCAAGACATATTATAAAAGAAAACATTTAATTCGGGACTCCACTGTTTCAGAGGGTTAATGTCCACTATCATGATGGTGGGAAGCATACAGGCATGGCTCTGGAGCTGTTGCTGAGAACTTATATCTTCATCCATAAGCATGAGACAGAGAAGTAACTGGGAATAGTATGGACTTTTGAAAGCTCAAAACCCTCTCCCAGTGACACCCCTCCTCTCGTGCACTGAAGCACTTCATTCCACTAAAGAGATAAGCCATGGGTTTAACTTTCCCTGGCTTCTCCAGGGCTTATCTCTGTGCACAAAGACTTTTCTTTTTTGCCCTCTACATGTTCTATCTACACACTTCGTTCTACAAGGAAGGAAAGATCTCTATTCTGTAGGCTTAGATTTTTACGAAACCTACCTTAATAAGGGTTCTAAAATGCTTCAACCTCCCATCCACCCACCAACCAAAGGTAGGGGAGAAGAAAGGTTAGGAAATGGGGGATGTGGACTTGTTTATAAGTAGTTCTTTGGGGTGATTCCAAACATGAATCAGTAACAGAAGTCCATTCCAATCAACAACATCAAACATGAATCAGTAGCAGTGGCTCAATCCAGAAGGATCCGTGAGGCTCCACCGGAATACCACGAGAAGTTCTTTGGCACTTTTCTCTCTATGGAATCAGTGCAAGTGAAGACCAGCAAAGCGTTGCAAGACAAACCAACGCAAGAGCAGACATCACACTTGTCCTCTCAAATGTCCACTCCAGCAAAACATAGGCCCTTTCACAGCTTCTAGAAAAACATCATGTGTCTGCACTCAGCAAAACATTCTCTCAGAAGACATCTTCCAGAAAAACATCACATGACACAACCGAGTCTCCAAAGAAAACAGAAATTTTCATTTCACTAAGCCATCCCCTTTCTGAAGCTCTTTGAAGCTACCAAGGGATCTTTGATAGTAAGTATAGTGTAAGATGTGAGCGTGGAGCTGTTTCTTCTGCAAGATTGACAGGATGCAGGCTTGCTGGTACTTGGTAGGTTGTGTGTAACCCTCATCCTGATGGAAGAAGGCCCTCTCAAGTCTTCTTTTCATCACCTCTCACCTTGTGGCTTTTCCTATGAGCTCTTGTCAGATCTTTCTGTAGCACATCTGTCTATTCCCAGACAGAACATTGTCCCTTTGTGCAGGTGTTAGACTCCTGGCACCAATGGAGGGCTTGTTGTCAGTGTGTCCCCATGGCAGACCATTTGGAGGACTTGTGTTGGGAACACCTGCATTGCTCCCTTGAATGGCATTGTTAATTTTCTTGTTATAGGTTCTTGTCCCTCGGGAAATGATCCTGAATCTTTGCTCTAGAAGAGTGTTGTGTAGCAGTCTTCTCACAAGATTAAAAACTTCCATCTTGGAGGAAAACTTACTAAGACACAGGATGTTACAGGGGGAGGTAAAATATTAGGATATTTCATGGCAGGGTAGTTACAGGGAGGTGTAACAATAGGGTGTTCTAAGGGAAAGTATAACATTACATCCTGGAGGAGAGTGCTTTAAGCTCAGGAGATAAACAACTCAATGGTTTCAGGAAGTCCCCAAAACTTAGAAGATTCACTTAGCCAAGCATATATAAGCAGTAAAGACTGTTGGAAGACACTCTCAGGTAAATTAAGCTACCTAGAAATTCTCAGACAAGCTGAATTGCTTAGACGAATCAGAGAGCAGCGGAACTGTCAGGAAAGGGCTCAGACCGACTGAGCTGAGGACCTGCAAAGAGTATTCTCTCTCTCCAACATGTCTAGCATCCTGGAGGCTGTGCAATGTGCTCCAATGTCCCCAGCTTTCATGAACTGTCATCTATGCTGGGGTGGTCTTTGATGTCTGTTTGTGTCATTTCTGCTTCTGCAAGAAACCCCAGTAAAGCTCATTGGTTCACCAAGTTACACTTTAGTGATGTCTGTACTTTGGTGTGTTGGTTGCTTCCCTATGTTGGGTGTGGATAAATGTTCGTATATCCTCAGGAATAGTGTCACACAAGAAATAACAGGACAATATCTCAGCAGAAAAAAAAGTAAGCCCCTGTAAACAATACCGTTTGGAATTGTGGAAACAGTATAAGGCTGACCCACAAGGAACTGAGTAGTGGCGAGAGAGAAGGGAAGTTCAAATCCTGGCCATTTTATAAGGGACAATCAGAATCTATGTCTTTCCTGCTTGCTGCTGGGGTCTAACTACCATCTACCATGATCAAGAGGTCAGGGCAGCCACCTGGAGAAGGAGTACTTGGGGAGGGTCCCAGGGAACTACTAACAGAGCCAAGTCATAGCAAGGATGCCATGACCTGCAAACTTAGTATACAGCAACCTTGTGAAGGAAGGAACAGGTCACCTCCTGTCCAGATGGTAACTTTTACTTGCCTCATATCCTTCAAGTAGAACTATTGACCTCTGTGGCCTGCAAGGGCTGGGAGATAGCAGACACTAGCTAGACTCCTAATGCATTTGCAGTTGGGTAAAGAGAAGTGAGGATTTGAGGACAGAGACACAGCCCACCACTGCCTTGATAGGAACCACGGCTGTGCCAAGCTATCATACAGAACTGTGGTACAGTTCAGGGGCAGAAACAGTACACAGGCTGTGAATGAGTTATAGGCTCAGTCTGAGACTGTGATTAGCTTTGATCTCTGGCTATGCCACACTGGTCTGACAGATAGGGTGATCACCCTTAATTCAAGGCCATGGTAAGAGTCTTGTCTGGCCAGGATCAGGACTTGATTTGCAAGCTACATCAGGATCTACCCATGGCCAGGTCAGGGTCAATGTCCCTTCTTTCCCTTAGGAAAACTCACGGTGCTGTAGGAGAGGCATGGAAATTGGCCGTCGAATGGTAGCCTGCTCTGCCTGGGTGTGTCACTCCTGAGTATGTGGCTAAGAAAAGTTACAAGCAGAGAAACCAGGAACTCAGAGAACAAACCTTTTATATCTCAGTGCCCTGGTTTCCCAAACCTTTCAGCCTCCCTGTTTTCCAGTCCAGTTTCCCCTGAATGACTTTATTTCCTGGCACATCTGGCATAGACAGAGGGTTGGCCAGATGCTAGATGTATTTATAATGTCTAAGAAGGTGAGTTACGGTAGAATCTATCAATCAGAGTGTCTGGCTTCCATACTGGGTCAGTTTCCTTGCTTGGAGATTTGTAAGGGGACATGTAAGGGGAACAGTTCCACAGATTGCCTCTGATTGGAGTCCTCATATGTTCTGAGTTTGATGGTGGGGTAGCATGGTAGGCTTCCTGGAGGAAGTAGTATTTATACCTCCTGATAAGACTAGAAGGCAGTGAGGTTGGAAACTAGCCTCCTCAAGAGACATGTGAAAACCTGGCAAAAGTACCTAAAGTCTTTCCTAGATGTTACTCTACTTCAGACACAATATTTTGATCATTTCCACATAAGATGAATCAGAAGCATATGCATTAATTTCCCCTTAAACACACACACACACACACACACACACTTGTTGTACTTGGCAAAATGCAGCCTGAGATTTGATGAATGTAAGGCAGCTGAAGGCTTGTATGAGAGCCAAGATCAGGAGGTCTCAAAAGCTGGAGCAGCTTGTACCTGGAAACCATTTCTCCAACTCACACATGGCAGTAAACGAGGTAGAATTCCTGCCCCCAAATGACCTTGCTAAGGACATCCTAGCACCCTCAAGCTCAAGCCTAAATTCAGGTCATTCCCTCTATGTATATCCAGGCATTAGCCCAGCTTAGTGCGGCGAAGAGGTTCCTGCCCTGGAAAAGGTGGATACTCTGTTCCCATGAATTTGATGCTATTTGTTTACCATCTTGTGTCTCTGATGCAGGTGGTCCTCATGCCTGTTGTAACTTCAGTGTTACTGTGTAGCAATTTCCTCTGAAATTAAGATTTGGACTATTTCATTCTGGAGGGAAGTTCTTTTTAAGTCTCAGGAAATAAAGCAACTCTCATGTTTCAAGGAGTTCCTGAAACTTATTAGACTCACAAGTCCTGTCTCCCCCGCCAAGGTTATATATAAGAAGTAAGGCCTGCTTCAGAGAGAGGACTGTGCCCTGTCCAGTTGTACAGAGCTCTAGTGTTTGAGCTTTGGTTAGTTGTAATGCAGCTGCCTTTGAATAGAACATGCTTTTATAGTTAACCTCTCACATACACTGCTATAAGTGACCCCAGTAAACACATCAGTTTATCAGGTCGTATTTGGTGATACCATTACTCTGGTCTGTCTTTGGTTCCCTTTCTGAGGTGAGTGGATGCTTGGTCATGTCTCTCTAGGAATAGTGTCCCTCAACCAGTTGAAATGGCTCTTCCTCTTCCTCATTCTTTTCCTCTTCTTCACCTCTCCCCCTGATCACCTCCTTCTTGTCCTCCTCCTCCTCTTTGTTTGTGTATGGTGTCATCTGTGTTATGTGTGGTGTATGTGTCCTTGTGTGTGGTGGTGGGGAAAGGATATACATGCCTGTGTGTAGACATGTACAAGTCACAGGACAACATTGGGTGTCTTTTATTCTCTCTGTCTTATTCACTTGAGACAGTGTCTCTCTAAACTTGAAGCCCACTATTGTTTGTTAAGTTAGCTGACAAGCAAGCCACAGTCATCCTCATGCCTCTGCCCCTCCATGCCCTAGCACTGAGAATGCTTCATTTGTAGGTATTTAGTATTTGAACTTAGAGCCCTGTTCTTATAGAGATCATGGTATGGCTCTTATTTCAATTAGCCTAATATAGAAAATTCTCTATTGGAACTCTCTTCTAGATGATTCTAGATTGTATCAAGTTGACAGTTAAGCTAAACATTATTCATGGTGATCACATCCACCCAGATGGAGCAATTTGAGAAAATAACTCCATGATCTGTGTTTGGAAACCACACACCACTCCTTCAGTCACACCAGAAGTCAGTTTGATGCAGTGTCTACATGGGAAGGCCAGGGAAACAGGCATTGAGGATCAAGGGAAGGCATCTTGGAGAATGAAGCTTCTGTTTCCAAGGTAGCATTTACTCACCCAGTAGGCCATTTCACAGAGCCAGCAAATCGTCCAGATGCTCTGTCTTGCCCCACTAACTAATGTTGGAGAAGAGGAAGAGATACCTTTGGTAATCTAGAGGACCCTGGGGACAATAAGATGGATTGGGAAAGCCAGGTTCTGCCATAGACAGGGGTCAGGGATCCCTCAGATTTCAAGGGCCAAAAGGAAGAGCATGTTTGGCTCTGGATAAGTAACTAGCCACTTACTATGCTCTGAATTCTGCTCCTTAGAAGTAAGGCTATTCTGGCTCAGTTTGAGTAAGTTCTAAGTGACCTTACTAGAGTGACATTATGGTGATATAACTCACATCCCGGGTCAGTCATGGGCCAAGTGTATTTTAGAATTTATCTTGCTAATTTTTCTAAACATTCCTCAGGCTCCATTTTCTATTCCTATAATTAGCATCAGCCATAGACACAGGGCACAACGAACTTCTACCTTTCAGAGTATAGGTCCTGCATAGCTGGGGGTTTTGGGGAGATTTAGGAAAGGCTTCTTGTATAAACTCAGTGTGTTAGAAAATTAAGTCATAGTCAGAGTACTCTGTACTAAACTAAGTACTCTGTACTAAGCCTGGGGATGACACAGAAAATGCTCAGCAGATTATAATATTAACACTGGTGTTATTACAGGGGGTGTGACCTTAAATATCAAGCACTAGGGAATGTTTTCACAAGGGGAATATCTAGACTACAGGTGCAGGGAGTGACAGATAATATGGAGGAAAGGGAGAAATCAGTGCACCTGAAATTAAAAGCCAGGATCCAAGGAGAGAGACTCCATTTCAAGAGGAATTAGATCCTGGGTCAAGCCAGGGTCTTCCACATGGGCTGAGATCACTGGCACTATGCAAGGAGAGAATGAAGTGTCTTGTTAGAGACACATACCTTGAAGTTTGGTGGGTGGAGAATGTGTATGGAGGTGAGGAGGCCCGAAGAGTTTCTTCCTGCCACTGCTGGGGTCGGGGATGGGAAGGGACCATTCTTCTTGTGGATTGAATGTTGAAGTTTTAAGCCCTGGGGTCTATCAGTAAAGGACCAGGTTAAGCTGGGTTTTGGACTTCTCCTCGATCTCCCAGCAGCAGCACTGGGGAGTGGGGGGTGGAGATGTGAGGGCTTCCTCAACTCTAGTGAACAGAGGGGCAGGCATTAATTAAAGCACAGATTGGCTCTCAGTCATGGGGAACAGCATCAGGACTTAGAATTGCTTAATAAGAGGGTTTGTTACACTGGTTGGTCTTGAGAAGGCAATATTGATCAGGGATCCCTGGCCCGGAACTAATGGAATATTCACCCCCAAATTGCAGAGGCTGATTACTACAAGGACATCTTTTCTATTGTTACTTGGGAAATAGCTGGTGGACTGTGTGAAGGAGAGGAAGCAGTGTTTGTGGGAGGGGAGGGGGAGAAGGGAAAAAGGATGAAAATGAACCGGAGGACAGGGAATGAAGTGGCACTTCCCCTGCCAGACAAAACCAGATATGGAGAGCTAGATAAAATCTTCATCTTAAAACAGCTTCTCGTCTGTGGAAAGTCCCTTGCTGTCCAGGTTGATCGGGAGGTGTGTGCAGCATGTAATGTTAATGATGGAGCGAGCGAGCTTTCCTTATGTTAGTCTGAGGAATAAGCAGTTATGAATTCATTCCTCTCTGTGTCTCCCTTCCCACCGGCAGTATGATGATAGTGTGCCTGAAGTGATGTTGATTTGAATAAGCTGGGGTAGTCCCTTGGGAATGTCTGTTGGAGCTTTTACAGGAGGAAATGAGTCCAGGAGTCCCAGGGTCCCGCAGGGTTCTGCTTTTGTGATGGAGGCCTATGGCAAGCTACCCCACTGTCCCAAAAGGCAGTGTTTGCCTCCTGGTGCCAGTAGATCTTGCTGATGTCTAGTTGGCTGAGAGCTATTCACCTTCCCACTTCTAACACAGCACAGTTGACCACAGACTTTGTAAGTTCCTGATATTCAGGGCTCTCAGTATGGTGAGAGCAGCAGAGAACACAGAAACCAGGGTGTACACACCACCGAAGAGTCATAGCAGGTCCTTGGGGTGGGTGCCCCATCCTGTCTGAGCTTGAGCTTCAAGGGGGAGCATGAAGTCTCCTTGTGGAGAAGGCTGAAGAAAGGGGCAATGCCAAAGCATAAGGAACAGTGTGACGTCTTCCAGAGATGTCAAGGGTTTGGTGCAGTGCAGGTGGATATGGCTGGCCATGGGACTGAGACTGGCCCACCGAGACTCTCAGAGACAAGAGAACTGTCACTAGAGGACTGAGTAGTTGAGGTTAGGTTGGAGAAAGGGAGGGAGAAGTCCGGAATGATGTTTTGACTTGGGAAATAGCTTATGGTGGGAACTCAGATTCACAGTATGTTTTGTCAGAGATGAAGCATTAAGTCTTGGTTGTGCTATGTGGGGTTTCAGGAGATGGCCAGGAAGCTTAGGGGATGAGTACAGGTGTGTGTGTGTGTGTGTGTGTGTGTGTGTGTGTGTGTGTGTGTACTGTGTGACTGAAATGAACTTAATAACAGAGGGCCAGTGAGAAGATACTAGATGACCTAAGTAGGACCCAGCAAGTACAGGAAGAACAGGGAAGCAGCCCGAGGTGATGCAAGAGCCACATGCAAGCATGCATGCATGGTAAAGGTTCTTCATGAGAGTCAACCCACTATTTTTAACAAATTCTCGGTTCTGCAGACTTAACAGAAGAGGGGCAGCCAGGTTTTTAATGGCAATTTATCTCAATGTGGGCTTTTACACCTCAATTTATCATTGTCGCTGACAACCCTTGGATTAATCTGTTGCTCTGTGTCTTTCCTGCTACTGCGAATCCCAGAAGGATCAAAGGGAATTGATATACATAAAGAACTGAATTTCAATTAATGCAAGCCGGCGCTAATTTTCCAGCACGTAGCCCAGAAACATTTTCATTCATTGCAAATTTGTCGAGGCCATTTCTCCAGGGGAAACACACCCATAGATTTATTTATTTTTTTCTGGCATCAAATTCATCACAGGGAACATTCTAGAGTGGACTGGGTGTACTCTCTGCCCCGCCCCAGCTGTTTCCATGTAGCTGGGTCATGAGGAGCAGCTTCAGGTCCTCAGGCTCTCTAGTACCACTGGCATTACTTTCTTTATGCCCTAGAGTTATGGCTGCATGTGCATGGGTCTGGAAAGGGAGTGAGGACCTGTAAGATAAGAGAGATTCTTAGCTGAGATCCTTGCCTAGTACCTGCCTTTGCCACAAATAAAGTCACTTCTCAACTCCTGGGTATAGAGACTTCAGTGGAGGGGTCAAGACAATGGCTTCTCTTAGAAGCTGGGTCCTGATTCTTTCTGAAGAGAAACACAGGCAAATGGGAAAAGCACTTAGCCCAGTTCCTCAGCCTTGTGTGCCAGGCACTTCTGCACTTTGGCATCCACTAGCTCCCTGGCTTTGCACTTGCCAAGACCTACCTCAGCCTCTTCAAGGACCTGCTCCCAGGCTCTCTCACTGCTGTGTCTGTAAACGGCTCTTGGTTTACCAGGGGTGCCAGCTTCCTGTAGGCAGAGACAAGGCTGCCAGTGTGCAATCATGCAGAGTCTCCACAAAGATGCCCAGAAAGGATAAGGGCAAGTTGTGTTACACCCACACTCTGCTCCATGCACTGAGTTTTCTCTCTCTCTCTCTCTCTCTCTCTCTCTCTCTCTCTCTCTCTCTGTCTCTCTCTCTCTCTCTCTGTCTCTCTGAGTATATGTGTGTATGCATTAGCAAGTGTGTAGTGGAGGAGCCATCTTTACCCTTAAGCACATTGGCAAATACTGCCCCAAGAGGCTCCCTTCTCAGAGGGTGGCTCTGTGAACCTGTCTTCCAGACAGTCTCTTCAAGCCAGTTGGCACAAAGGCACTCTGCCTTCCCTGGGCTGCTGCAGCTGAGCATACCTCTTCCTATATCCCGGGGGTGATACTGAGTTGCTGAGTGCCATAGCAAGGCCTCCCTGCCAAGCCAGACTCCAAGCTTCCCAGACGAGCTCATTAGCATCTCTGGGTCAGGCCAACTGCCCTACTCTGCTGGATTGGCAGGAGTAAAACTTTGTTTAAATTGCCTTGGTCTGACTTAAAGAAATGTTCAACATCCTTAGTCATCAGGGAAATGCAAATCAAAACTACATTGTGATTTCATCTTACACCCATCAGAATGGCTGAGATCAATAAAACAAATGACAGACAGCCCCTGCTGGTGAGGATGTAGAGTAGGGGGACCACTCCTCCATTGCTGATGGGACTGCAAACGTGTACAGCCACCATGGAAATTAGTGTCATAGTTCCCCAGGAAGTGAGAATTGATCTACCTTAAGGTCCAGCTGTTTTACTCTTAGGCATATTACCAAATGAAGCTTCATCCTACCACAGAGACATTTCTCTCCTTGCTTCTCTGTTCATAATATCCAGAAACCTGAAACAACCCAGATGTCCCTTAACAGATGAGTGGCTCAAGAAAATGTGGCACATTTACATAATGGAGTATTACTCCACCATTAAAAAAATGAGATTATGAAATCTGTAGGTAAATGGATGTAACTAGAAACAAATCATCTTGAGTGAGGTAATCCAGACCTAGAAAGACAAATATGATATGTATTCACTTACATGTGGATATTATCTGTGAAGTCAATGACAACCAAGCTATAATCCATAGAACTAGGTACAGAGTAATGAACTGGATCTCCCTAGGAGAGGGAAGTAGACTAAATAGTTATAGATGGATTAGGGGTAGCTGGAATTGGGGGTCAAGTGGGGAGAAGGCAGGAAGGGGAGGAAGAAGGAGGAAATATGGGGGAGAAAATTAAAATTAAGGGCCATTTGGCAGGTAGTATAAAAACCCGATACAGTAGAAGTAAGATACGTACTTCATGAAGGGACGCTATACAACATTGCCAAGTAACAAGAAAGACAAAGCCCTGGCTGGACATCTCTGTTACTAAATGAAATTTCCGGTACTGGAATTGGGTTACATTTAAATGAGTTATTGGCCAATGAGGTCCCATGAGAATCCCCAAATAATCCAGGCTGTCACCAAGACTCTGTAGGTTGCTCTCCAAAAACGGACATCAAGGCCCCATTGCTGAAGACAACACTTACACAACTCATTGAACATGGAGATGTTTAGCTGGTGCCTACATAGAGCCTTCATCCCTACATGCTAGCATCATTGGTGCAGGAAATGACTCTGTAGTCTACAAAAGGACAAATGTGAACACCAACCCAGCTATAAACCCTCCGGTCTACAGTGGTGTCCTGCCTGCAAGCTATACTATGCAATGGAAGCACAAAGCTTGTGAGAGTCTCCAACTGACATCTGATTTGACTTGAGGCTCACCTCATGAGATGCAACCCATAGGCAGCATGGCTTAGATGACCAAGAACCCAAGACAAGGTAGCTCAGGGACTAAGGGTAAAACCAATTTTTTAGAGAAAGGGAAAAAATGACTCCTAATGACGTGCTTTGCTATACTCACAGATCAGTGCCTTGCTCAGTCATCTTCAGAAATGCTTCCTCCTGTGGCAGATGGGACCACATACAGAGAGACACACAGCCAGAACTCATGCAGAGAATGAGAGGCCTTTGTAACACTCTGCTCTGAATGGGATGTTTCCATCGAATCCCTCCACTCAGGGCTCAGGGAACCCTGAAGAAGAGGAGGCAGAGTGTGAGAACCGGAAAGGATGGAGGACCAAGAAAACAAGACCCTGTGAATCACATCTGATCAGTGCACATATGGATCAAATATAGGGCCTGCGTGAGTCTGTACTGGATGGGGCCCTGGAACTGAAAGAAGTGGACACATGTCCCTATTCCTAATCCAGATGCTATCTCCAGTTGGTAACCATTTACAAATGAAAATGTAGTTTTCTCCAAGGGAATCTCAGGGGGAAACAAATTACTCTTAAGGGTAGGCTGTATGTCCAGCACTAGATGAGCAACAAACAAATGTTCTCAACGTATCGATAGAGGTTCCTTGTCTCATAATGTCCTGGATTTAAAATACTAATTTTATTTTTAACACACCATACACACACACACACACACACACACACACACACACACACAGAGAGAGAGAGAGAGAGAGAGAGAGAGAGAGAGAGAGAGAGAGAGAG
>JANHMN010000002.1:48138633-48208665 GCA_030674055.1 Rhabdomys pumilio
TGTGTGTGTGTGTGTGTGTGTGTGTGTGTGTGTGTGTGTGTGTGTGTTGTTTCTATGTCGAGCTTTTGGCCTCAGAATGAGTTCTTTGTGAAATGACTAAGACACCTGGGTTTCAGTGAACTGGTAAAGTTTGGGAAGCCCTGGGTGAAGGGCTGCCCCTGAGTGGATGTAAGTTTCTAAGCCCTCAGGCTGTCTATGCCACAGGCAAAGGGGCCTTCAGAAGCCCTAGGGCAGCCTTCTGGCAAAGAGACACTGGTGGGGGCTTCTGGGAATGAAGGCAGCTAGGAGAAGTATGTAGAAATGGAAACAGTGCCTACAATATCAATGTACCCAAGCTGTAAGGGAGGCTTACAATGGCCTGGAGATCCTGTTCAATGTAGTTCCTACTGAGAGTTCCAGGGGCCCGAGTGCCTGTGTTCATAGTGCACTCCAGTTTGTTGTGGCTGTTGGTTTGTGGCTCCAAACAGGATTCTTGAGGTGTCTCCAGTTCCAAGATTAACACGAGGTGGTCTGGAAAGCCCTGGAGCCTGACAGCTCTGAGCTAACCAGGCCATTCCTCACACTTATTACTCCTCTTAGTTGCCCCTCCTCCCCAGTGATAGGAGACCTAGTACTCTGGACGGCGAGTATTTTGGATCCATGGACTTGGAGCATGATCATAGGCAGAACAGAGTCTAGAACATCAGTGGCATGTCAGCATCCTGGGAATGGGAACTTTCTGAATGGAAAGGGTCTTGGACAGATATGGTGGCCTAAGCCCATTTTATAAACAGGAAAATAGAGGCCTGGGAATGAGCAAAAAGCATGAGACCAGAACTCAGAACATTGGATCCCATACTCAGGACAATGGCCATTTTCTATAGTTGGTGTGTCAGTTCAGAGCATTTGAACCCCAGATATTGAAAGTAGATAGATATTGGCAGTAATGTCCCCACTAAAATACTGGGAGTTGGGGTTCACAGATGAGCACCCTAAATAAAATACTGTGGGGAGAAATTACTACCATATTTTAAAGTCACTTTAAGAGGTAAGGCATCTTCCCAGAAGCTGGGCATGAGTGAAGAGTCCCCTGCCTTTGATGGGCAGGAAGCAGGCATTAGTGATGAATGGGTCTTGGTGACAAGGTATGATTTTCCTCCCTGAATCCCCATCCAATATGGGAATCTGGTAGCAGTCTTCTTAGAGCTGGTAAATTATCAGAGAGACATAGCAGGTACCTAGGTCTGCTAACTCTCTCAGGCTTCTCCATCCCCATCAAGACCATGAGCTAGAGTTTGGTCTCACAGCATGGAGGGGACAGAAGAAAGAAAGCAAGGTCACGGTGCATTTTAGTGGTAGAGGATCAATCTGGACCCTAGTGTTTCCTCTTGGGTAGCGAGGTATGCATGGCATTTCTCACTCCTCTCATTTTGTTCCTGGTAGTCAAATAGAGGACCTGGTCCCTTCCCGTGTGACCTCATCAGACTTCCCAGTAGAAGAGGTCGGAGTTGATTTCCTTCCCATTGATCTGAGTTCTGGCCAACACTGTTCTGGAGTTGCCTGTCTTGGCATGGAATCTTGCTGTCTCTCATCTGCTCTGAGGAATAAGTTTATGATCATCATCCCAGAGGAAGGAAGAGGGGACCCCAGAAATGGGTCAAAACAGCCTGAAACGGAAACCTCAGGGGTCTATATCTGCTGATAAGGAGACACCTGTTGTCATTTCCTGAACTTGTGGGTCTTTTGTTATGTGGCATTATGGCCACAATATCTAACAAATGAACTTCAGGGCCTCTCATTAGTTTCTTATATGAATCAGCGGGGTGTGTTTTTCTCATCTGTATGAAATGGGCCATGCCACTTACCTCGAAGCCCTCGTACTACAGTTTGATGACTTATGATGTAAGAAATCACACAACGTGGAGCCCACTCTGCCGAGGACTCCTCATAAATGAGATTTGAGAAGTGCAAGAGTCACTGTGTGAGAGATGGCTTTACATGCTCATGATAAGTGAATCAGGGTCAGGCTTCAGTGGGGGTTAGAGTTAAAATTCTATTTCTGCTAGATGATTAATGTTAGCCTTAGATGAGTCACCGGGTAGAAACCCAGGCCAGGTTAGGGTCAGAGCAGAGGGGGATGGGAAGCCTCCTCTCCTGAGTGTCAAGTCCCAGTGCTGATCATGAAACTTGCGTCTGGCCTTCAGGACTATGGTTTCATGTGTTCTTGTATCAGTTTCTGGGCAACAAAGCAACCCTCATTTCTTGTCTTTTCTACAGAAGAGTAGTTGTGGCAAGTCATGAAAGGACACAGTGACAAGAACAATACCACATGTGTCTATTGAGGCTAAAATTTTTTGCTTGGAATGCTCCTCCTGTCTTTCAGTGATCCTCCTTCTTTCCTGTTTGGGTGGCATCCCAAGTATTCACCCTGGGACCAAGGCTTCCTTTGCCAGATGCCAGAGTTACTGAGCCCTGCTTCTGGCAAGCCAACCATTCCACATTAAAAAGTTCCTATGGAAGGGGTAGGGTAAGGACACTTTAGTCCTGGACTCCCTGGCTTTCTGTGCACATGGAGAGGGGGAGTGTCTTACTATAGCCACCCTTCAAATGTTGGCAATCAGAATGTGTGGGAAGGCCACACCCTGGCTGGAATGTTGGCTTCCTGCTGCTGTAGCACCACAGAATGGGGGCATGGAGGTGTGCTGAGATGGATCTGCTTGTGAGCAGAGGGCTCAGGTTCAGTTACTGCACGCAGTGAGAGATTCCTGACAAGCACTTGACCTGGGTATCTGCACCACACAGGATATTGTCTTTTCTCTGCTCAGACTAGAAACGTACCTTGTAACTATTTTATAAAGTTCAAGTAAGACAAAAAATACACACAGAAGAAAAGGCAAGTTAAAAAACCAAAACAAACCAAATTATCACTGAGAAACAACCACTGTTATCATTTGGGTGGCGTTATTTTAGGCTGATTGTGTGTGTGTGTGCCTGTGTGTGTGTTCATATGTGCACGTGTGTCTGTGGATAGCATTGTTATTTGCAAACTGCTATCTAAGGAAGGCAGGTTCTGTGCACGAGTGACTGTTGGGAATTTACCTGAAGCAGTGGTTCTCAACTTGTGGGTCACGACCCCTTTGAGGACCTAACAAATCTTTCTTAGAGAGCTCACATCGGATATACTGCTTATCAGATATTTATATTACAGTTGACAACAGTAGCAAATTTACAGTTACATAGTAGCAATGAAAATACTTTTATGGTTGGGGGGTCACCACAACAGGAAGAACTGTATTAACAGGTTGCAGCATTAGGAAAGTTGAGAACCACTGACCTGGCACCTCAGGATGGGTTTAGACTTGAAGACACACAAGGGTGGCTTGGATGTGGAGGTCAGATGAGGCAGGAGAGGGACTGAATTGCTCTGTTTCATAAAGAGAGAAGAGCTTGGAGCTCCTGGGGCCAGTCAAGCGATTGTGTCCTGCTTGGGGAAAGTGGTCAAAGTACTTTGACAGGGACACCTAATGACTGGATTACACGCTGCTTGCTCTGTTGCTATGAAAGGCTGCAGCAAGCTTTCACAAGCCCTCCACAGCATTCTTGACACGCAGAGACTTACGAGTGTTCAGGGAGGCATTAAGAAAATGGTTGACTCTCTGTGTCTACTGGTTGGTTATGGTGTGTGAACAACAGAGGTACTGAAGACAGTAAGACAGTCCTGACTTTGAGAACATCCGACAGAAGGGAAGGGGCAGATGGAGACAGGTGTGGTCTTGTCAACAGGGGTCCTTCAGTGATCCTCCATGTGTGGGTGGGGATTTGGACAAGGCATTTTAGATCTACAGCTATAGGCTGGTCCTAGTCACCAGGGATGTGTATGCATGTTATGGGCTTTGTTTAAGTGGAATTTTATATCACTTTCTGTCTTATAGTTCTTTGCGCTCAGCTCTGTGCTTATGCATCTTGGCCCATCACTAAGTTTATGTCTAGTTCACTTTTCTTGCCATCTAGATGATGAGTTATGGGATAGCAACTGCAGTATATATAGTCTGTGTCCTACTAAAGGGCTTCCAGGCAATGTCCGATACTTCTGTAATAACATCTTTCCATTTATATCTTTACACATTTGTTGAGGTGGCCACTTGAAAACTAGTTTCAGGTCAGAATAGAAAAAGTAAGAAAAAAGAAAAAAAGCTCTGATAAAACATAAATAGCATTGGTCATTTCTCCTTCATTCTACCACTGAGTGTCAGTTTGAAGGCTAGGCCAGCGTGTGTGGGCGATGGTGGTGATTTTAGTAAAAATGACAAGCCCTACCAGGCTGTTAATGCCACAGTATCAAAGTTCCTAACTCCAGAAGAGCCAAAGGAACACATTCCATCCTTCCTTTGAGACAGGAACTGAGCCCTTTGGGCCTTTGACACATACTCAGTTTAAAAGTGTGGGCTATGACTGCTGTGGGACAGCAGGCAATATGTGTGCATGGAATTAATTTCCTGGTTCTGGGAAACAGCGGCTCAGGTGAGAAGATGCCATTTGGCGGCATGTCTGAGTTACAGACTATCTGGGCTGAGCGTTTCCTCAGATGCCCAATCACAGTACAAGCTCAAGTCATTCCTGTCATGCTTCATGTGTTGAAGTCTGAGATGCAGGAACAGCCTTGAGAGGTGACTCTCTCCTCTAGTTTTCCAGTAGATAAAACAGAGGAAGAAGAAGAGACTTGAGCCTTGGCCATTTGGAGCCAGTTTCCACACTCTTACAGAAGACTACTGTCCCTGGTGGGTGAATAAGGGGTCAGAACTCTGAGTCTCTGCTCCTATGTGAAGCATCTCTCAGGAAAAGCTTCAAATGCAAAGTCCATCTTCCCTGGGCCTCTGTCCATGTGTCTGTCTGTCAGCAGTTATCCTGGAGGGGCATTATAGATGGGCTACACAAATGAATAATTCATTGAAAGTGAATAATCTCCATGGCAACATTGCTAGCCCACGACCCGCTGCTCTGCCATCTCCAAGGGCCTGGTTCACCCTAATAAAGAAACACATTTGTCAGACGACACAGAGCAAACTGGGATGAGGCTATTTCAAGGGAACAGGAATGAAACTAGGTCAGCTGACGGCAGCAGAGTGGGGCTTGCTAGAGTCCTGTCAGCAGGCTAGTGGAAGGTCCTACAACATGCAGTGCTGGGAAGAGACCTGCCACTTTTGATGGGGGAGGGGCATGGAGTTCATCCCCAAGCTGTCCTGAATGCAAAACCCACATCACTCAAAAGAATGCCCAGGTCCCGGGACACTATTTTGTAGGGTCATTATCATAGTGTTTTTGAAGTAGGAAAGTGAGGCCACAAACGTGCCTCCTGAGATTCGGTCTACGAGACATCACCATTCATTGGGATCAGGGATGAGACTAAAGGCAGAGAGCTAGGATAACCATGGAAACAAACTCAGGGGACACTACCATATGGTCAGGACCTGGTGCCCCCTTCTGTGTCCACAGAAGAGCAGACATTCTTATGTTCTACAGGGAACCTTGTTATGGTGTCTGAGTGGTTTTAGAAAGAACTGACCCCTCTAGGACAGGCCTGGGAGGTCTAGAAACATGTCAGAAGCCAGGACCCTCTCCCCTCACCCTCACCCCTATCTCTCCCCACCTACAACCTCTCCCCACCTGCACAACGTCCCCTGCAGCTTGGCAACCACAAGATCCTGCCTGGCAGCTGCAGGTAGATTCAAAGCAGTGTACCGTATCTTTTGAGAAAAGGAGTTAGATCACCAATTGTTTGAGGGCACAGGCCGAGAAGATTCTGTACTTTCCCACCACCTAGACTCTCTTACCCCCTCCCCTTGTAAAGCATATTATAAAAAGGGGCCTTGCGCCCAAATACACGGCTCTTGACAAGCAACTGCTTCCTTGAGTCCTTTCCCTCTCTCACCTGTTCTTCTTTTTCAGATTGGGATCCTCCTCGCCCCCCCACCCCAATGAATTACAGGACCCACGGGTCAGATCAGAAACATACCCACTATATGCTGACATTAGCATTTGTCTGCAAGGCCAGCACTGTCCACTTAGATGGGGCTTCCCTGTGCAATCACATGGTGTGGCCCTGGTGACTTGACTTTTGGCTGATTATCCTACCTCTCTGAGAAATTTCTTTTGTATAAATAATAAACACCTCAATCATAGTATCATCCTGAGGACTCCATAATTAAGGCAGCCCTGAAATAAATATGTGAATAGCAATGGCACCTATGTTTGCTATTTGTTTGTGTGATGGTGGTAAAGGCTCCTTCATGGGCCTTCGCTCTGTAGCATTCTTGCCTGGGCACTTAGCTCTTTGAGACATAATCCCTATGCACCAGCTGCTGGTCAAATAGAGGCTTTCTGTTCCTTCTTCCTGTTAAGAAGATACAAACCTAGAACCTTGTTCCATGAAACCAATCTAGAGGATAGAGGCCCAGGCAGCCTTGGGGAGTATCCGAGTTACTTTTCTATGGCTGTGATAAGACATCCTGACCAAGGCAACTAATAGAAGAAAGAGTTTATTTGAGGCTTTTAGTTTCAGAGTGTTAGACTGTATGGGTACCATGGCAGGGAGCAGGGTGCCAGGTAGGCAGACATGCTGCTGCAGAGTAGTTGAGAGTTTACATCTTAATCCACAAGCACAGGGCAGGGAGTGCTAACTGGGAATGTGGTGGGCTTTTGAAATCCCAAAGCCCACCTCTACGATACCTTTTCCCACAAGGCCACACCTCCTAATGGCCATACTTTCCCAAACAGTTGCATCAACTGGGGACCAAGTATTCAAATATAAAAGCCTATAGGGGGGGCTTCTCATTCAAACCACCAAAGGGAGTGAAGGTAAGAGCACTAAGTTAACAAAAGAGCAAAACTATGTTCATCTCATGATTCGTACTCTCCCAGGTGAGAGAGAGAGAGAGAGAGAGAGAGAGAGAGAGAGAGAGAGGGAGAGAGAGAGAGAGAAAAAGAGAGAGAGAGAGAGAGAGAGAGAGAGAGAGAGAGAGAGAGAGAGATGGTGGTCCAGTGGTCCTGTCCCTGCTGCCTCCCTTAGGCCTCTGGCAACCAGAGGAATCGGAGCAGAAAGGCAGGGCGGAGAGGAGGCAAACACTCTTAAAGGCTGCCTCCACAGAGGATTCAGAGGATTCTTGCTTCAGCATTTTGGACAGAAGCCACGAAAGAGTAAAATGAAGTGACAATCTGCAAGTGTGGTCTTTCTTTTTCCAACTCAGCGACGGCTGCCAACAGCAAATAACATCATTTGAGGCCGTGGGAGAACCGCAGCTTTCGGGAACTTTTGTCCCGTCAATGTAAATCTCTCAGCACCGCCTTCTGCCTTGGCAAAAATGTTCTTTTAAATTACATTACACATACCGGCTCCCACCCTCATCAGCCATACACTTCATATTTTATCTACTGGGCAATCATCAAATATGCCTTTATTTGATTTGGAGTCTTTGGCGTCATTAGGAAGAGGTACTTGCATTTTGTGTCCAATAAGGGTAAGTACACCAGACAAAGAGGATATTGGCAGTGATGATGATGATGATGATGATGATGATGATGATACCCAGAAATCTGAAATCAAGAAAGGCCCACAGTTTCGGGACTCAGTGGAAATCTTTCTTTGGGTTAAGGTTAATCGTAGGGGACTTGATGGATAATGCAAAGTCTGCACGAAGAAGAAACTGCAAACTTGAGGTACTATAAACTTGACTTTGAGTAGTATGGATATGCAGTGACCCACTTCAAAGGAAATAATGGTCATACCCTGAATTTGATCACAGAGCAGAAGGGTGTGAGTAGGGGATCCAAATGAAAGATTCACTAGTCATACTGTAAGAGTGTCAATGTCTCATAAATGTTGCCAGATGGAGCAAGGGGTCGTTAGCAGTAGAGAGCAAAGGGAATTCTCTCTGCTTAGCTAGTCTGCCTCTGGCCTTCGCCATCACCTTTCGATCATCCTGAGGGAAACCGAGGCAGAGCAGCTCTTGATCCTGGAATCACAATTCAAACTTCCGCAGAAGGCCAGCCTTGTGCCTCTGGACACATGCGATGTGCTGTTCAGTCTGGCCATGCTAACTGGATGGTGTCTCTCTTTCTCTCACTTGGCCCTAGAAGCTGTTGGTCTAGGAAGAGGAGGGTGGAAATGGGCTTTAAGGTGCATCAGCAGAGAGGAAGCCATCCCCTTCCAGTGGATGGCATTAAACAAAGAGAGCTTCATCTTCTAATCACATTAACTCACCCCAGGGGGTGTTTCCCGGCCCATTATCACATGGTGTGGCTGGCTGGATCCCCATTTGTCACAGCAAACATCAGGCATATGGTAATGGTCCTGTAAAACATGCCCTGTTGGGTCTTAATGTCTATTTAATGACACCTGCTATGAAGGCTCCCATAACTGAACTCATAATGGGAGATGAGGGGATATTAGATTTTGGAGAAGGAGAGTTCTCTGAATGACAGGCTGCCTCTCTCCAGGAGGCCCATGCTGGGCTGGTAGGGTGGGGGCGCCTGGTTGGAAGTCTCAGATTTTAACTGCATCAGGGGTGCTATGAGCCATAATGGCTCAAAGTCCTCTGTCCTAATGCAGACAGGGAGACTGAGGCCTCGAGGGAAAGGAACAGAATGTGTCCAGTGTGGAAACAGGGTTTTGCATCTCTCCTGTTCACCTTTAATTTGTTCTTATGATTCTCATGCTTGCCATTGGGGAGGAAAGGAAAATGGAAGTTTGGTGTCTTGTTAAAAGTACCAAAGCTAGAGATTTAGATCTGGAAAAAAAATGTTTAGTCTCCCTCCTTCCTTTATTTCCATGCCTAATCCCTCATTTTATTAGGATTTATTAATTGTAGAAAGTTATAAGTTTCATAATAACATTTCATTCATTCATATATATATATATATATTTCTTTAGTCATCTTCAATCCTGTTATCTTTTGCCAGTCTTCTTACCACAGTTCCGGCACAGAGAGGTCTGAACCAGCCCTGACAGTGGAGAATATGGAAATAAGTGGAGTTTGTGCAGGTGCCCAAGGATGACACTGGCAAGTTAAATTCCTTCCATCTACCTGCTCAGTCATCCCAAGGCATGTGGTCCTGCCCTCACTGCCACAAGTTGGCTAGCTCTTCCATACATGTGTTTCTGGAAAGAAGACAGAAGTGTCTCATGAAGTCTTGTCTCTCCATGCAAGAGATGATACCCTCACCAAGAGTCCCATCTGCCTTTCCTTGGCAAGAACTGAGATGTGGACACATGGCCGCTCATTGCAGCAACAGAGTCTGGAAAGAAGACTGTTTTTCTAGAGTGCATTATCACCTCAGTGGAATCCACGGGTGTTGGGTAGCAGTGAGCCATGTCTACTTAGCATCTATTAACTTCTTTGATTCTTCCAGCAAGCCTGTGCTATAGTTATCAGTGAATATACTTTTATGAATGAGGGACTAGTGGTACAAGTAAAGCTAGATTTTATTTCCCAAAGTCTATATAGTCATTAATTAGAGGTGCAGGAGATAGCGTGGTTATCTGTGTCTCCTATGGTCTCCTAAGAAGCCTGAGGACAGGACTGTGTTTTTGCACATCTTCCTGTACCTGGATGTCTTGGCATCCTGGTCAGCAGGAGGATTGAGGGCTTTTTTAACATCTTAATGAGAATCTACACCTATCTACCTCCCTTCCAATACAAAACAGATGTCAGAAAGGCCTCATGATATCCCTCTTGGCACAAGACATCTGGGACTTGGGTATCTTGGACTCATTTTTGTTGGTTGTCAACCTGGCCATGCCGAGTACTACCAGATTCCACAAGGTTTGCTTTGTTTCAGGGAAAGTCTTTGCAAAGTTGTAAATGTGTTTCACTGGGTCCCATCACTGGGTATGAAAGGCTGAGTGATTCCCAAGTCTGTCCCACCCAATCACAAGTGTGTGCCTTTTAGGACGGTGCCCAAAGAACACTTTTATTAAAGGAAACTATTTGATATCGACATATGGTAAAACTGTCTTTCATTCCACCTCTTTGCTGGCTCATATGGTCTGAGGGAGAGAAAAAGGCAAGCTCATAACTACTATATATTTTTAACATACCCATAGATAGTTGCTCTTGACTATAAAAACAAGGACAGTTGCAAGAGTGATCATCTCCTCTGTACTTGGTTTGCTTTAGGATAAGAAATATGGAAGGCACCTTGGGATGTAATTATTTGTGTACACATTTCTTTCTCTCGTTTAAACGGACAGAATATGCCTCGTCCCAGCTTACAGCCACACCTGAGGTGCCCTAATGCCTTTGCTAAGTCTTAGCACAAGTGTTCTTCAACAAACCCATGAACAAATGAAGGAAGGAAGACAACAAGCTTCTGGAGGAGATATTTCTGAAGGTAAAATAGTTCTTGTTTGTGTTTGCCATCTGTGGTTATCTATCAGTCTGGGTGGACATTTGGACTTGAAAGAGTGAGGGTTTAAGCATCCGGAGTAGTTAGGTTGTATTAGTAAGTAGAAGTGTTGGTGATGCTGCATAACAAACAACCCGCACACCCAGTGATGTAAATAAAACAAGTGTTTTGTAAATACTGTGGGTCTACAGGTTGGTGGAGATGTTGTCTAGCAGAGTTGGGCTTAGCTAGATGCACCTGCTTTATGTTATTGCTTGGCTAACTTGGCTGCAGGGTCCAAGGCAGGTTTCTTCTTGGGTCTAGTATGAATGGCCGCATCTCGGTGGCAGATAATCTGTAGTGGATCGTAGAGCCTGGACCAAAAACCTCAGCCATATTCAGACATTTTACACTCTGATTTCATCATTTCACCAGCTTCTTTCTAGTGTAAATAAGCTGTATAGACCCTGTGAAAGTCAAGTCAGAAAAGACTGCTCTGTGGACCTGTGCACGAGTAAAACTCTATGAGACAGAGAAGAGGTTGCGGAGATGGCTCACCCGGTAGAGTGTTTGTTATCCAAACATAAAGATCTGAGTTAGATCTGCCTAGAGTCAGTGGAGCACCAGATACTTGTCATCTTGGAAAGAGATAGAGACGATCCCTGGCTTGCTGATCAGCCAGTCTAAGAAAAACTATGAGTGTCAGATTCAGTGAGAGACCTTGTCTCAAACAAATAAAGTTGACAGTGACTGAGGAAGACACCAAACATTGACCATGGCTACCACTACCCACAAATACAGAAGCAGAAAAGAGTGGAAATCTACCACAAAGAAACCCCCAGAGATATAGAGAGCAAGGTGTAGAAAACTGAGATGGCAGAGAGAATAAAGAGGTGTTGAGGGTGGGGAGAGAGGGGAGATATGGAAGCTCCATCTAGGTGATATGTTACTGAGTTAGGGGTCTTCATATCATGAAAAGATAAGATCTTCCCCAGTAGACCCAGCCTAAACCATAACAAAGATCTCTCAGTGCAAAACTGCTGCAGAAACAAAAACACATTAAAAAAACTCAGACTTACAATTTCCCGAGTTGAGTCAGTAGGTCTGTTGAGGAGAGTGAGAGCAGAGGTGTTGATGTTGGACACTGATGAGATACCCACCCCAGCTCTGAGACTCGGTCTCCCCCAGACCAGCTCAGCCCTCCTGATAGCTCCCCTGCTGCTGACCCAGCCCCAGATCACGCCATCCAACAAAGATATTTTTCTTCAATGCCCACCAGGCTTACTTAGGTTTTAATTGTCTGTAATCTGTGACACTGTCAGCCAGCTGCTTTCTGAAATACTTCCATGTTTTTGAATCCTGCCTTTGGTCTATATCTGTGTTTCCCTTCTGTCTTCCCGTACATTTCTTCTCAGCAGCTTTCCTAGGCTCATTTAGATTTTCAAGAAGGAAACTATTGGTGACCAAATGAAAGAAAAGATGCACTTGGCAGTCATTGGTTCCAGCACCTTTGCCTTGGAAGCAACCAGGGCTCCATTGACAGTGCGTTCTGTAAGCTGGGATATAGTGAACTCATTTGGATCAATTGCCACATGGAAACAGTGACACCCACTTCCAACCTGAATTATAATGCCCATACAAGTTCAATCTAGTGTTGGTTTGTGTGACATCTGCACCTCCTCCAGGTGGCTGTGAGCCTGCATCATCTAGGTCTCTCACAAGGATGGAGCCAGGCTCTGGCAGGCTGGTATTCTGAACTGATTTCTCTTCATTACCTGTGTAGAGAGGAAGGCAAGTATGACCTTGGGCTACAAATTTAATCTGTGCTCTCTTTGTCCTGGTCAAGACTTCAGACCTGTCTGTCTTCTCTGTCTCTTAACACCCTTCATCTGCCACCACACACTGAAGTCACTCTCGTGTTAGTCTGAATGACCCTATCTCTAGCCCCACCTCCTCCATCATTCAAGGGTTAGCTCAATGCTACTCTGTGCAGAGAAGCTTCTCAGAGTCCCCACCAGGAAGCAGCTCCTTCCTCTGAACACACTGCTCATCTCTGTCTCTTCTAGGGCACTGGTTACACTCAGCCTGTGGCACAGTCATCTCTGCCTGCTGCTTACCTGCTCAATGGGTGTCCAGGTCCATGAGTTGGGATTTGTTTCGAAGTTTGATTTAACTTCAGAATTTAGCCAGTGATTCAAATTGAACAAATTTTTAATGAGCCAGTAAATACTTCACTGCCAAATTGGAGTAGAGGGACAGTTGAGAAAACACTCCTATCTCAAGCTTGTACTTTTGGAAAAGAGAAAGAAGAAGCCGTGTTTATTGAATTCAACTCTTTGCAGAATTATTTTGTGGTCTCTTTCATTGGGCCAATTACATTTATGAAGATAAATTATGACAGGCGAGAACCCACTTGCATGGATTACTGTGTGCTAACTACATAATTAGTGGCCTCGTCTAGGAAGGGAGTTTGTTAGATATTTCCATAAGAAAAAAAAGACATTATGATCCATAAAAACAATGAGCAATGATAATTTCATTTTTATTGGTCATTTAAAAACATTCACTGATAATTCTCCCCATGCTTAATAGGCATATGTTTGCTTCCTTCAGAATACACCCATAAATGCAGCGCAGAAAGCACTCTTACATAATTGTTTAGCCTCCTTTCCACCATCAAGGACTTTCAAAGACTAAGAGTACAGGTTCAGCAAGGGCATTTGAACAGGTGGTTCCCATTATCCTGAACCAGAGCCTGGTACCTGGGGCAGGCCCAGCACTCACTACCACATTGTTCGAAAGCCAGAGGAGTTGCACACCTGAAAGCTTTTAGTCCTTGGCTTTCATTTGAACTAGCAAACAGCCAGATGCCACAAACTCTCTGCTTTTATGATAACCCCGATGCCCCTGGAAGTCCTTCTAGGAGACCTGGAACCACAGGCTCAGCTGAAGGCAGGGATGCTGAAATGTTAACTGTATGACTGAGGGACCAAAGACTGTCGAATGAATGAATGAAGTTGCATGATGACTATATGGACCCAGTTGGACTGGATGAGCCATCTCCAATCCTACCCCTTGAGATTCTGGCAGAGACTTAAGACCTACCAGCCCTGCTTCTCAACTCATCTAGAAAGAGAGCCCGATGGTTGAGCACCCCACAGGCTAGTTGATAGCCTCTTGTGTTCAGAACAGCAACAACAACAAGATGCTTTCATGTGTTTCCAAAAACACTTCAAGAAATGATTTCTATCTATATCACTAGCTGAAAATTAGATTCTCCACTTAACAGAGTGTGTACGTGAGAGAGAGGGAGACAGACGGATGACAGACAGACAGACACAGAGAGAGGGAGGACTGCTGGAATCAAGATATACTTTTTCATCATGTACAAGGCTAGCAAACCAATGAGGATAAGGGGATGGAGTTGCTAGTTGGCAGTCCTTCGTAGAAAAGAGCCCAAGTCACTGTCTTGGCAGTGTGCTGACTTCATTCTAGAAATGGTATCTGTCCATTCTAATGCTTTGAAGTGTTTAGATGCCTCTTCCTCCTCTCTTTCTCCCTTTCCTCCTCTCTTTCTGTGAGGTAAAGGTATGTGTATGCATATGAAGATGTGTCTCATATGTAAATGTATGTATGTGAGTACACATCTAAGTGAGGTGGTAATTGTGTGCATGTATCTCTGTATGTTTGCACATGTCCACATACTAGTGTATATGCAGGGTCTCTATTTGTATGTGACTATGTGTGAACTTTGTAAGTTTGTGTGTAAGACTAAAGGTCTTATATGCATGTGTGTGTGTGTGTGTGTGTGTGTGTGTGTGTGAAGGTGTGTGTGAAGGTGTGTGTCTTTATGTTGTCCTCAGTGTTTCTTCATTGTTATGTCATCAGCATTCTCCTTGTACAGGGCAAGTCTGGCAGAGGTCACATAGGGAATGCTCTTGAGCCCTTCCTCTGTATCAGGAGCCTGACCCTTGTCTTTGTGTTGCCTCTGGATGAGCTATAAGTTCTGTGTCCTCTCCAGGATCTAAGTGTGTGTCTGTCATAGTTTTCTGTAGGACTTACAGTTCTACAGACTGTTGTCACAGTTTTGTCTCCCTAGTTGTTGTATCAGTGCTTCCTGCAGCATCTACCCAGCTCATCATCCACCCTTTCTCTTACCCTCTGCATGCTATTGGCTTGCTGACTGTACTGTCTATCCTATGACACTGTATACCTATCAGCGTTGGGAAAAGTTTGTCCTGGAGGATAGTGCAGCATAGCATGAAGGAGCCCAGGTAACCCATCTGTGCTGGAGCGGGGCACCACTCTACAGTCCAACCTCCTGAGGATAGTCCCTAAAGAATGAAATTCCCTTGTTCTAGGCCCTAAAGGATGGAATTCCCCTGGCATGTCTTTAAAGTGACACACACTGTTGTGGCTCATTCAGTAAATGCCTTGGTGGAACTGCTACTACTTCTTTTCATTGCTTGGATTCTAGAAAATATCTCATTATAGTCAATGGAATGGACGGCTTCTCTAGTGGGTTACTTTTGTCTTATTACTTATTTGAAAGTTAACATGTGTCTTTATTCATCAGTTAACGGCACCAAATAAAGCCACTGGTTACTATGAGAGCTGCCATTTTCACTGGGGAACTCCACTCCTTAGCAGTTAAATCCAAGTCATTATGCTATCTGCCTCATGGTATTGTGTTGAGGACTGATGACAATCATATCCTAACTCCATAAATGCCATCTGTCATTACTGACTTTGATGCTGTCACTGTTACTGAGTGATGGTGGGGGTGCACAGCATGGGTCCTGCCCATGAGGAATTCACAGTCTTGTTACCAAGGCAGATATGGAGCCAGAGGCGGAATGATGGAAATGAGACTGTGGCGATGCCACAGGAGAGATCCTTCAATTCTGCCTGAAAGAGAAGAGTCTCTCAGGGGAGGCAGGTCTATTCAGTTCAGGAAGGGAAGGGTGTTTAAGAGTTGAATTGTCCAAGAGGGAAAAGGAAGACACTGGAAGCAGATTGGAGAGCTTCCATCTAGACTGACTGAGGCATGCATGAGAAATTATACTCATGAAAAGGAGGGCTATGTGGGCATGTGTCACGTCTCCAGTGTCAAGCCAAGTGGGCCTCTGTGTTTTCTTCCACAGGTCATGGAAGTGGTTCTAACATTTTAAGCAAGGGGTGCTGGTCACTGCCAATGGTGAAATCTGTCATTGTAAAAATAAATACATGTACGTAATACTCAGAAATATTAGCATGATTAAGAGGCTAGCTTTTCAGTTCTTTGGATGTGCAGGTTGTTTGCTTGTTTGTTTGCTAAGGATCAAGAAGAATGACATTACAGAGGTAGTGGGACTCTTATATCCAGAGCAAGCAGCCAACTTGAGCTTACCGAGGACCATAAAGAAGAAAGAATTTAGCACCATTCAAGACAAACAACTTCACTTTTTTTGAAGCCCAGTTCCCTCATCTGCCAAAAGAAACTAATGCTGGTGACAGTCTCACAGAGCTACAGGACGGTTCCATCTGGATGCTGGGCACACAGCAAATCCTCAGTAAATGGCAGCTATTACAAAGACTGGTCACACATGTCTTCCAATCCCGCTGAAGTCATTCTCCCTCAGCTGTGCTCTGAGCAGGACATGTCCGACTGCAGCATATGCTACAGAAGAGTGGAAGTGAAGAGGGCAGCCCCCTACCAGGAGCTTACGGCCCGAGGAGACCACCGCATATTGCGGAACCTTCAGCACTTCGGATAGGTGGCCAAGAAGCATATCGTGTGTCTTTTTCCTCCTTTGGACCTTTGAAGTATGAGCTATAAACGGGTAAAAACACATCAACCACTCTCTCCATGAATATTTATTGAGATAGCACTTTTAATACAGAACCATTTGAAAAGTGAACCTCGGAGGAAAACTGCATCTTTTGCAGCCATTGATCTTAAAATATTTCCTATGAATGCACTTGCATTGAAATATGACACCCTGCTTTTTCTTACTTGTTCTGGGCAAAATCATAAGACTTGGCCTGGATGGTTTTTACAAGCTGAACAGTATTGGCAAAATCATCTTCTGGATCAAAATTCGACTTTTATTCTGGTCTTTGGTTTGTTAGTTTCTGTCAGTTTTTCTCAAGATGTCTCTGGGACTCACAACAGCCGGTAAAGCAGAGAATGAATGCATGCTGCTAACAGGTGATCCCTGAGAGTAGATGGTAAGATCATCTCCACCAGTGCTAGAAGGGTTTTGAAAGTTATCTTGTCCCATCCTCACAGGTGAGGATGCTTTTACAGATTCTCTCAAAGTACCCATCCTCACAGGTGAGGATGCTTTTACAGATTCTCTCAAATAGGAAGCACTTCATCACCCTCCCGCTGCATAGGCCAAAGTTAAAGGAATAAGAACCATGGGGTCTGTGTGGGGCTCTGAAAGTCAATGGAACCATATCTCCACTGATGGCAGAAATATGAATTGTTACAGACATCTTGGGTAATAGGCCACATTTTGATTAATATGAAAACAGCATATGCCCTTTGGATGTGCAGTTTACTTTGAAGACACCAGCATATAACAGCCCTGTGGAGTGAGGCTGGCTGTGGCCTCTATTGTAAAGGGTCTCATTTCAACATTAAGGAACAGCCTGGATACACATCCCAGAGAGGAGGCAGGTGACTAAATCGTCTGCTGGTTCTGCAGACTAATGGTCTTAAGCCAGCACGTGTTGACTGCTATTTGATGAGAGTACACCTCCAAAAGACAGGTGTTTACGTGCATGCGTTATCTCTTACATGCATGATGAACAAACACAAACCATACATTTTAGAGTAGAGTTAAAAATAAATAGGGGTCAGAGTTTGACTATGTTCCTCCTCGTGCCAGTGAGTTGGAGCCACCGTATCAGAAGCCTCACCTGCAGGAGATCATGCTACACTGTAAAGGGCTCAGAACACATGATTCAGGAGAAAAAATAAATATGTGCATTGTCTATCGTATTTTTTATAATAAATTCTGTCTCCCTAGGTTCTACCTGTATTCATAGCTAGAAGTAGATGCAGACTTAGGGAAGCTGGTTATCACCCATGTGTTATGTGAGTTTATATGAATGCAGAGAATGGGGTGAATGTTATAACTGCTTACTCTATCAGGATGCTAAATAGGAAAATGGGAAAAAAGACAGATTTGGGGGAAAGATTTCAAAAGGTTATTAAAAAGAGAAATATTAATGAAAGAGTACTAAATGAAAAGAATTAGAAGCTATGAATAGACAGGTTCATGCCTATAATCCCAGCACTTGGGAGGCTGAGGCAGTATGATTTCCATGTTCAAGGCCAACCTGGGCTACGTAAACAGTGAATCTGAGACCAGCCTAAGCTACATATACAGTGCATCCAAAACCAGCCTTATCTTCAGACTTTGACCATGTCACAAAACAAAACAACAAAACAAAACAAAACAAAACAAAACAAAACAAAACAAAACAAAACATCTATGGGTCACTTTAGCTCATTTAGATAAAAATAAGTTAGCATGAAAAGGAATCAAAACCAAAATGAATTAATGACAGACCTGACCTGATGAGGTGACAGTGTTTCTCTTGTGTTTGGATTGTCATTTCAGAATTATAGGTATGTCTCCTTTCAGCACAGTGACACCATCTATCTCACAGAGAGCTCAGAAGAAACATGGTGGGCTGGCTCCATGGACCCGACATTCACATGTATTCATTTCACACAGTCAAAAAACAGGCCAGAGTCCCTCATGTCCAAGCCCAAATCATCAAAAGTAGACTCCAGTTGCTTTAGCCTAGGTTACAGGATTCCAATGGTCCCACAAATGCTGGCCATGGAGACAAGTCACAAGGTCAAATCCAGTGCTTGCTCACAACCATGTTAGAGTTGTCCTAAGGAAAGGAGAGGGTGTGGGTGTCTCCCAAAAGTGCCCAGACAATTAGTGATAAAATCAGTTATCAAACCCAAGTGGGAGATTCTCCCACTCATTGGAGTTGCTTCATCTTCTACTTCCCAGGGCTGGTGACCCCGAGAAAAGTTTGCTCATTGACTGATGAGATCAGGGCAAACAAGAGGAATTGTCATGAGGCATCTCTGGGAAAATGAGAGATAAACCCACGGGGAAAATGTAGTTTTTAATGAATAAGAGTAGTTGATGGTTTCTGTGCTGGCTAGTTTTTCTCAACTCCACACCAAAAAAATCATCTGGGACAAGGGACATTCAGTTGAGGAACAGACTCTAACAGATTAGCCTGTGGTCATGTCTGTGGGAGAGTTTAATTAGTTATAGGTATGGGAAGGCTCAGGGTGGGGCTACCCCTGGGAAATTTGGAAGTTTGTCAGAACAATTAAATGCTAATAAGGTGAAGGAGATTAAATAGGTAGTTTCCTTAAAGATTACCCTCTACTACCACGGTCAGGTAGAAATCAAAAGTGACGTAGCGATGGAGTCTGATCACTCTGTCTGAACCCTACGATGGTCGTGAATGGACACTGGATTTAACCCCGTGACTTATCTCCCTCCCAGGGTTCTTTGGACCATTGGAGCCTTATAATTAGGCTGAAGCAAGCGAGAGTCTACTTGGTTGTGGGTGGTCTTGGGTCCTATAAGAAGTAAGATGAGCAATACATTGAAAGAATACCGGTAAGCACCATTCCTCCATGGTTCCTGCTTCTGCTCATGCTTCAGTTCCTGCCCTGACTTTCCTTGATGACGGACTGTGATTAGGGTGTATAATAAGTATAAACCCTTTTTTCCCAAGTTGCTTTTAGTGATGGTGTTTATCAGAGCAATGGAAAACAATGAGGACAGAAATTGGTACAAGGAATGGAACCTTGTTTCATATTACTAAGCTATGCTGCCCTGACAGAACAAAGGGTTACCTGAGATGGGGACCCTTTGCCCAGTATAAGGGTAGGAGCAAGTGTGGGCATAGATGTTGCCTGTGCCCTAGCTAGGAATAGGACAAGTAAGAGCCACATACAGCCCTAGCCATACCAGCACAGGAGGATGGGCCGATGCATGACGTCACTATTGTTCTTCTACAACTGAAAATATTCACAAATTTGCATATGGCATCTCTGGGCCAAGGTAGCTTTCAAGCTAGAAGGTTTGCTCTCTGGCATCCCAAGCACAATTTGTTCTCCTCCTAGTCCTACATAAAATCACATGGATCTTCCTGTAGCTCATCACTCTGAAGTGTGTAGCCAAGTCAGTCCATTGAGAAAGGAAGAGGGTGAGCATGGAGGGGACCCTCCCTGGTGGTATCTGTGGAGTAAATACCGGTATCATCGATCAGGATACTTAGAAAAGCAGAAGCCAGCACCAGGTCCAGGATGCTACCCTAATCAGAACTCAGCTGTGCCAGAGATGGCCCCACTGCCCTTGGCTACTGGGCTGTTTGAGAGGAAAATTGAATTATAATCTTAACATCCTTTGTACATTTGGAAATTTGTCAGAGCAATTAAATGCTAATAAGGCGAGGGAGATTAAATGGATAGTTTCCTTAAAGATTACCCTCCACCATCCAAGGTCAGGTAGAAATCGGAAGTAATGTAGTGATGGAGTCCAGTCACTCTGGCTGAATAAATGTCACATGAAAGCAGAGAGTCATTCAGTTTTCTATATTTGAACATCTCATTAGAGTCCATGTCATTTAAAGATGTATTGGGTGGCAGAAAGGTGACATTTGAGGTCTCTCATGGTAAGCCAAGCCCTTAATTATCTGATGGAGGTTAATGTGTCTATGATATGGGGGAAACCTCGGCATAAAAGGGACTAATGGATTTTGTTAAGAATGGATTTCTTGGTGGGCAAGTAGCATGGACCATCCACTAGAGTGTCTAGCCAGAGTGAATCTTTCTTGTTGGCTCCTTGACACATTGAGGTGCAGACCATGGAAGAAGTGATGGTAGTGTTGAGGGGATAGCTCAGTGGGAAATGTGATTGCTGTACAAGACTGAGGACCTGTGAATTTAGACCCTGAGAAGCTCTGTATTGGCAGGCATAGTAGCATACTTGTAATCCCACCATTCTTGACTGAGAGATGGGAGGCAGAGGCAATGGAAACTGGCAGTGCAGCTAGCTTCACACCAGCAAGTGTTAAGAGGTTATGTCTGAAATAGGTGGAAGGTGGAGACCGATACTCAAGCTGTCTTCTGATCTTTATGCACTGCTATGGCACGTAATGCCTGTACTTGAGTTCTGTCTCTCTCTCTCTCTCTCTCTCTCTCTCTCTCTCTCTTCCCATAGTTGTAAGGAATGAGGCTGTAGAAAACCATCCCTCATTGCCAATAATGATTAAAGCAGGAGACCAGCTACATTACTTGTCTGTAGAGCCTCAGCAGAAAATGCTGAAGGGTGGGTGTATAAGATTGGGCCATGATTTCAGGCACCCTCCAGTAGGTCTTGGTGTTGAATCCCCCTGGAGGTCTGCGTTCCTCTATACTCTTGAACTGGGCTGGATGACTTGCTTCTGAGAGGTACAGTAATAATCCAAGTGATATGATGCCATTTCTAAGAACTGGCTGCAGAAGATGGTAGCTTGTGGCTTACTCGCTGCCTCTAAGTGTTATGGATTGAACCCAGGGATTTTTGTATGCTAAGCAGTTTTAACCAACCTAACTACATCCCAAGGCCCCTAAGGGGGTCTTTTATCAAAAGAAAAATATTCTGCTGTAAACTTAGTGGCTGGTTTTAGGTAAGAAATTGTAGAACCACGAGAGGTAGGGAAGCTGCAGATCCTCACCTGTCTCAAGGAAAACAACCATGGCAAGGCTCTGGTGTAGAGCCAAGCCATAGAGGCTGTCATTACACTGTCTTTCTGGACATCCATGGACAGGGATTTTGCCAATTTGTGTGCTGTTCTTTTCCATGAGTTAGGAACAGATGGTTGGCCACAAACTAGCGTGGTGGCTCAAAACCATGCTCCAATACAATTTGGTGTATGTCATATTTCTCTCCTATTCACACCTGCTGCTCTGAGCAGTTACAGCTCTGGTTTGTCTCTGAACTATTTAACAAACTGCTGACGGCCACACTCCATCAACTGTTGTCTGCAGCATCTCCCGAACAGCAAACACACGGTTGTATTCCTTAGGACACTATTATTGTCTTAAAAAATCCTAATACCCAGGTGATATTGGACTTCTATTAGTTCCTCTTCTTATTCTACCTGCATTTTCTTGGCCTCCTGTGTAAACCAGGTCTTGTGCTGGTGGCTGAGGTTCCAAAGATAAATACAAAAATACCATACTGCCCTTGTGTCTGTGGCTTAAAACTCTAATTATGAAAATATATGAATACAGTTTTTCAAGTGAATGAGAAGTGTTGGAGAATATGTTTGTCAAACAAGCAGAAAAATGGAAGGAATAAAGAAAAATTATCATTAGTTATTTTGCTTTTCCCAGGACACTCTCCATTTGGGAAAATCTGATCAAAATTAAGAAGCCACGCAAATGGAAGTCCATCTGCTGTGAAGTCATTGGTGGAGTCCTATGTTTTGAGGGGCTACAAGAATTACTTTTTCACATGATTATGTTGATGAGTTAAGCCAAATTGATTTGGAATCCATAAGCTGGATGATGATTTAGATGATTCTTAAACTTTAATTGTTTTTAAAAGAAGAAATTCAGAAAGGGGAGATACTTGCCCAGGGCCATGTAACAAGTAAATTATCCTCCCAGATGGGAGCCCAGGTCTTCTCAGTGTGAGTCGGCATCTGTATGAGGCTCCTAAGCATTTCTGAGAGCTTCACAGACCTGACATCTTAGGCTTGGCAACAGATTAATCCCCAAGTAATATATGTGTTTGTGTGTGTGTGTGTGTGTGTGTGTGTGTGTGTGTGTGTGTGTGTGTGTTGAGATATATGATACTAGGCCAAGAAAGTGCATGCTTCATTCCAAGAGTCACCAGGGCTTTGGCACTGGCTCACTTGATCATTCTTCCTCCAGCAGACAGAGCTGCCATCCCCATATGATACAGTGGTTTATTCCCACTTTGGAAGGAAGGGCACACATCTAGCATGTGTCTGGAGGTGGCCCAGAACACATCCCTGGAGCAGCTTTCCAAGTAGGAGGGATGCTTGATCAATGGCCTTAAGAAGGAAACTCAAGGACTCACTGTAAAGTATCTTGGCAATGGATTAGCAGTGAAAAGAAATGTCACTTCCAAATGAGCCAATAGGCACATTTATTTATTTTCCATTGATATGTGTGTGTGTGTGTGTGTGTGTGTATGCATGCATGTGCACACACGTGTGGCAGAGGACAACCCTTGGGAGTTGGTTTTCTCCTTCTACCATGTGAGTTCCAGGGATCAGACTTATATTGTCAGGCTTGGCAGTAAGAACCTTTACTCATGAAACCATCTTGCTGGACCTCCATTAACATCTTGAAACACTGTCATAGATGTAGTGTGGAGGTGATGGGATAGTCAAGTGACAGAACTACCTTCCAGTCCTCACTGAGACTCCCATCCTCACAGCTTCACCTTACATGGCACCCATTCTGAACCTCGTTTTTCTCATCTGTAAGATAAACAGACTAAACTTTGTTCAATCTCAGAATCAAGAGTTTCTCTTTCCTCATATGGAAATAATGTCTACCTCTCTCAGACACAGTGAGAACTTGGTGACCCATAAGACCACTGATGTCATTATCATCCATAACTCTACCTTCAAATCAATGTCATCATTGCTGTCTGAACCTGAATAAAAGAGATCTCAGGAGCTAAGGGGATAATTCATTCAGCTCATGTTATGCTTACAGCCTCAGTTGGAGTTATCATTATTTTTCTTTGATACCAAGAATCTTCATTTTATAGAAGCAAACACATTTATACTTTAGGGTAGATTTTCTCATATTCCCATAATAGGACCTGGGGTTTCTATGACATTTCTTTACAATGGGTAGTCTCAGGAGGGTCTGGGAAATCTAGCTTTAATGGCAAAAGGGTAACTGTGAACAAACATACTCACGTCAACCTCCCAATCTTTCCCCTTTCTCTACACATCCAAAAGACCTCTACCCTGGCATACTGTGGACATTCAGACATTCCAGGAAGAGCTTAAAGGAAGGAATGAGATATCACTTTGTCCCTCTGATTTTTAGTCCACAATGAGGTTACAGGAGGCATGGTTGAAGAGAGGGCTCTGGTGGCTTCACTCCAGTTCTTCTCCAATGGCACCACTTCTGCTCGACCCAATTTCCATATTCCATTTGGCAAAAAACCTAGAGCTCGATGGTTCACCATGTACTATATTAGTTATTTGCATTTACTGTGACAACATACCTGTCAAAAGTAATTTAAGGAAGGGAGTGTGCACTTTGGTTTACAGTTTGAGGACACAGGCTATTACTGAAAGAGTAGCAGCCGGAGTATGAGGCAGCTGGTCACATTACAGAGCAGTTAGGAAGTAAAGAAAGATGAATGTTGGCGCTCAGCTTGCCTTTCCTCTTCACTCAGTCTGAGATCCCAGCCCATGGAATGGTTCTGCTCATAGTTAGGCAGGGTCTTTCTACTCCAGTGAACCCAACCTAGAAACTTCCTCTTAGACATGCCCTAAAATTTGTCTCTATGGTGATTCTAGATCCTGTAAACTTGACAGCCAGTATTAACCATCATACCTACCTTCCTTTGGAAGGCAGTTTGTGCCCCATGAAGTCCCTGTCATCTGTTATTTCTTGAAGTGGGCCTCACCTGCAATCTAAGTCGATTACAAAGAACACTCTCTAATACCACACGATTTTCTCACAAAATTATTATGCAAAACACAACAGGGCCAGGCTTTTACAGCCATTATAGTTGTTATCCTGGTCTTCTTATCTGTCAAGCAGAGATAGCAATCAAGTAGTAACTACATCAAAAGGGTTGGTGAGGTAACTTAGACAATGGACAGTCGTGGCCAAGTGTCCAGGGGAATTCTCTCCTAGGGATATTCAGGTCACCTTCATGCACTGACTTATACATGCCATCCATCCTGGCACAGTGTCCACCTAAGTCTTTCATACCCAGACTCACTTTGAAGAAAGTGATCTTCCAATCCAATTTTCTTCCTTTCCTTAGGAAGAATGAGTCTATCAAGTCACCTGGCCACCTGGAAACCCAGGGTTCCCGCCTCCTTTTACATATCTAGTCGAGGCTGATAAATGCTACTCAACGTTCCCAGAAGTCTATGAATTTAGCTCACACGGTTGACAAGAGTCAGTCACTGTAGCCAGAGACGTGGGCCATATTGTTGATAAAAGCCCAGGCCAAGTGTTCTACCCAACGATGGTAAGTGCCTTTGTTGGAGTTTTATCGCTCCAGTGAAACACCTTGACCAAAAAGAGAGTTGGAGAGGAAAGGGTTTATTTGGCCTACACTTCCAGATCACAATCACTCACTAGAGGAAGTCAGGACAGGAACTCAAGCAGGGCTGGAACCTGGAGGCAGGAGCTGATGCAGAGGCCATGGAGGGGTGCTGCTTACTGGCTTGCTTCCCCTAGCTTGCTCAGTCTGCCTTCTTATAGAACTCAGGACTACCAGGCCAGGGATGGCACAACTACCATGAGCTGGGCCCTCCCCCATTGATCACTAATTGAGAAACGTTGCACTTTGATCCATGGAGACATTTCCTCGACGGATGATCCTTTCTCTGTGATGGCGCTGGCTTATGTCAAGTTGACACACACAACCAGTTAATGTAGGAAGAGTCAGATTATATGATAGTCCAGGGGGAAAAAATGAGGGGCTATGGGGACAGAAAAAGAGGTGAGCAGACATTGGAAATGAAGTCAACCTCCACCACACCTCCCATTTTTTGTAGAGCCTGAGACAAGAGACGGAAAAGTCCACAGATCAGCCCGACCATCATGCTCTCCACTATTTAAATATCTGTCTACACATGATTTGTTAATATCAACACACCCAGCCACCAATGACAAGCAACACAAAGTCAGAGCAATCGCTCCTCCCTAGCTCTCTATGGATTGCTTTGGATAGATTGGATTTTAACATCCTGGTTTCTGAGTCTAAGGGAAAGCTAAGCTCTAAGGACTTTTGCAGACATAAGGGTAACCTTCACTTCTTCCTCTCCCTGCTCTTGGGGCCTCCATGAGAACCAAGGAGCTCTTGCTACTTTTAAGAGGAAAAACTGCCTTCTGATGTGCAAACATGCTCGCATATTCATGCACTCAAAATCTAATTTTAGCTGCAAGAAGCTTCATTATAAGATGTTCACATAATTAAGCAGTTTTCTTCCCAGGGCCCGGGAGCCTGTCTATTCTTCTCCCTCATTTACACATCACTGAGATTATCAGAATGTGTTTTAGTTCTTTAAAATTATATATTTTGGTTTTTCCAAATTGATCCACAACAGGAGATAAAATCCATGAAAATTACATGTTTTAAACACAGGTTTGTGCCACTTCATAGCCTTGCTACTAGAGTTGGAATCTGTAGATGGGTAAGGTTTTGTTCTAATTTGGTCCTGATGTAGTTGTCACAACGCCCGCCTTTCAGACAGATTGGCTTTTATGATTTGGCTAGTGGGTATGGCACCATCCTCTGTGGAGAAGCTGAGTTGCAGATGAGTCAAATGGACTTCTCCAAAAGGGTGCAGACAGCCCCGCCTATGGGGTACTGCTGAAGGTCAGCCACTACTACAGGACCTGTGTGCTCCTTTATTCATCCAACACAGTGAACCTCAAGGCTGTGTGAGCTGGTGGCTCTCTGTCTGAAAAGAGGTAAGGCTCTAGGGTACCTGGCAGTCCCAAGTACTCAAGTTGGGGTACACATCACCCCAACTACCCAGTTAAACTCTCTGGGGCTGCTACTCTCCCAGACTCCTGGGGTGGTAGGGAAAGTCATAAGTGGTAGCAGACACTGTCAGATCTCCCTCCACACTTTGTCCTTCTTGGCCTAGGATTGGGGATCTATTGGGTGACTAGCCAATAGGCCCTGTGTCATCTCATAAAGAAGCTAACTGCCTGCTCTCTGAAGTCCGACATCATGTCTGCTACATATTTGAGACTCTGGAATGCACGTGTTTCCTAACTCCCCTTCAAGCGCGGGCCTCAACTGCTTCTTCAGAGTGGACCATGGAGCTATCCCAAGTCAGTACATATTGATGGAAACCCAACCTTTCCAAATTTATGTTGAGCTGAGTGATCCTGAGGGAGGGCCAAGCATAGGTTCCTCAGATTTAGTCTTTGCATGGTGCCTCAAAGATCCTGCACATTCCATTTGTGTGATTAAAAAAAAAAATATTTCGCGTAATTTGTTTCTCTACTTTGTCTTCGAAATCCTAAACTCTGTCTTCCATGATTTTGTTGGTGAAGCTTTCCACTGAGCTTCTTATTTATTGATTTTCTTTCATTTCCAGTTTGATTTTTCTTTAGAATTTCTACCCATTCATTGAATTCTTCTTTTATATCCTAAATTGTCATTTTATTCAGTGGCTTGTTCTTTTCCCACACCTCAAATGTCTTATTCTTATATTCTTTGAGTTCATTCAGATGTTTATCTGTGTCTAGTTTAAATTTTATTTTCAGATTTATTTATTTATTTAGTGTCTGAGAGCACACTGTCCTGTATTCAGACACACCAGAAGAGGGCATCAGATCTCATTACAGATGGTTGTGAGCCATCACGTGGTTGTTGAGAATTGAACTCAGGACCTCCAGAAGAGAAATCAGTGCTCTTAACTGCTGAGCCATGTCTCCAGTCCCCAGTTTAAAACTTTTGGACGTGTGTATAAGTGACCTTTTGAACTCTGTGTCCTGTGGGTTTTTCCCCTCCCTAAGTTGTCCTCATTAGGGGGTGATAATTACAAGCTTGGCAATTCTTGTGGGGGGACATATTGTCTTAACTCTTATATTGCTTGTATTACTGCAGTGAGACCAAGGGTGATAGCCTGCATGGCTGAATAACGGTGAGCCTAATATCCAGGGGTTCTTAAACAAACATTCTAGTGCCAGATATGGCATACCTCCTTGTGAATTGTTGGCCTTCTCAGTTAGGGTTTCTGTTGGTTTAATAAAACACAATGACAAAAGCAACTTGGAGGGAGGAAAGGGTTTATTTCACCTTTCAATTTGTAAATCCATCATTTAGGGAAGTGAGGGCAGGAACTTAGAGCAACAGCCAAGAGTCAGGAACTGGAGCAGAAGCCATAAAGGAGTGTTACTTATTGTCTTGCTCCCCATGGCTTTCTAACCTGTCTTCTTATACTATGTAGGACCACACGTCCAGGGACAGCACTGCCCTCAGTAACCTGGGTCCACTAACAACAATCATTAATCAAGAAAATGCACTAAAGACTTGCCTACAGGAAAATCTGGTCGGGGCATTTTCTCAGTTGAGATCCTCTCTTCCAAATTGACTCTAGCTGTGTCGAGTTGACAAAAAGACTAACTAGGACAGTCATGGAGGCCCTAGAGTAACGAGAAACCAAAACAATATATGCTATTCGTCTTGGGTGGCCACAGAACTAGTTGAAAAAAAAAACACTATTGCTGAAGATATCACACACTGTGGGTACAATATACAGAGAGAATTAAACTGTAACTGAACTGGCAGCCTCTTCCCAATGACCAGCTTTCTCAGTTCTGCAAGGTACAAGGTAAACTACCTGGGGAGAAAAGACTTTGTCACAGTTAGGTTCGTTCAGTTGTCCACTTGACACTCCTGGGAAATGGGAACTGCAATTGAGTTTCCCCTATAAGATAAGCCTACGGACACATCTATGGAGTATTTTCTTGATCACTAATTGATGTGGAAGGGCTAAAGCCATGGTGGGTGGTACTATCCCTAGGCAGGTGGGCCTGGGCTCTTTAAGAGTGGTAACCGAGCAAGTCTGGGAAAGTAAGCCAGCAAGCAGTATTCCTTAATGATCTCTATAGCTCCTGCTTAGTTTTCCCTCAAGGATGAACTGTAATCTCTAATAAACTCTTTCTACCTCAAGTTGCTTTTGATCATGGTGTTTACCATAGTGACAGGAAGCAAAATAGGACATTGAGGACTTTACCTGAAAACTTTACAAACTATAATATCAACCTGCCATACAATAGGTGCCTACTGGTGCAATAACGGTATTGCTGTGATGGGGGCAACCAAACACTCTAAGCATAGTTTTGAGTTCACTTCATAAAAGGGAATCCATGCTTGGTACATTAAAAACCCATGGCTAGGGAGGTCCTAGGCTGTAGGGAGAACTTACTAGTGTTGTTTAGTTAGGATGATGCAGGATCATGCTGCTTTCTAAATGTGTTTATAACAGTCAAATGCTACGTGCAGTTTTGGTTGGGAAAACTTCTTTGAAAGGTGATGCATAAAGAATCTCATGGCTGCTCAAGATAGTGAGAATACATAATGGTCATGTACTCAGCCCTCAGGAAGATGTTCAAACTACCTACCATCTCTAAGGATCAAAAAACAATTCAGAAGAGGAGGTGGTAAGACTTTAGGAACTGGTCTGAAATGCTGTCTTCTGCCATGACACAGACAATGGAATTGAACTCATGGCTGCAGTGGTTGCTTACGATGGGCCAGTAGTATAAGACTAGGCATGTAAACAAGTCAGTCATAGGTAGGTGTGTGTCCCAAATGGCTTTACTCCTTCACGATGAACAATGGGATCTTGACGGATTCTGAGGCTAGGTCAGATATTGTCTTTAGTTGTGTACTCACTGATGAGCTCACCATGGCCCAACAAATAGTTTCAAGCCTATGGTTTCACAGCTGGCCCTGATTAAACTTAGTGGTTTACAAAACAAGATACAAAGACATGGATGCGGGAATAGGACTTACAGGCATGCGGTGGGGAGTGATTTAGAAAGAATAGATTCTGCAGGGAGGACATGGAAGCTTAGGAACAAATATGCAGCTGGGCAAGGCAGTTCACTGGTAATACCCCCACCATACAGCCCCAGAGAGGAACTCCAGACCCCATGATCTAGCCAGGGAGCAGGATTGGTCTTCCCATGACCATCCTCTCAACTGTCTACACTGCCTTTCATTCTATATGGCTTTGCTTGGGTTGAGGGATGCTTCCTTGGTTCCTTCCTAGGACACTACACCCTGCCAGGGTCACCTTACATGGAGAAGCTCTCCAGAGTTCAGGCTCACTCTGCTCTTCACCTTTGCCAGGGCTCACCATTCCCTACCACTTACTTCCACCCCTCTATCTTGTTCCCAAACTACACCCATCTCTGAGCCCAAGACATGCAGCAAAGGTGACCCAAGACAGCAATGCACATAATCGGTTATTTGGTCTCAGGCTGGCAGGCTGGGCTGAACAGTAGAAGGCTGAGAATGGAATCCATGTTTATATCCCTCCTCTGTCCTCATCTACACTTAGGGATATCCCACTGCTTTACATGCACTCTGAACCTCTGTACATGGGCACCTGTTCTCTCCACCCACCTGTTCTTCCATTCTTAGCAGATGCCATTCTCATTCAAAAACACCTCAAGGCTTCCACAAAGCATTCCCTGACAATCCTAGGGATGTAGCTCAACCTTTCTGAGACCACACAACACATACATTCCTCTGTGACAGGTTTCCCATTGGGACAACCCCACAGCTAGTGAGATGGGCAGGAAGGCGGCAAGTGGGAGTTGCCACACCCATCTTCTTCCCTTTGAGCAGCACAGAGGGTAGAGTGGAGGTGACTGAAACTGTATCAACATTTTACTATCCTTTGGTGAAAGAGAAGGACCAAAGATGGGAAGCAAGGCTGGCTACAAAGATAGCGACAGAGTGTGGCAGAGGCAGCAATATGGTAGCAATGCCAGATTGAATGCAGTATCAGGGAGAGCTCTGTCACCTCGGGAGAGGCAGCAGTATGCCAAGCCTCTCCAAGGGATGCCTAGCACTTTGCATTATTTTTCTGTGCAGTCCAGCTAGCCTCAGATCCACTACATAGGTGAAGATGACCGTGAGCACTTGGTTATATTGCTTCCACCTCTCGAGTGCTGAGCATATAGGTGGGTGTCTCTATGGTTGGTTTTCATAGAACTTTCTATGTGACCTTCACATGGTAAGGACCTGCTAACATGTGAGGCAACAGTTCCTAGTGGTCCTTGAGACATACCATCTAAGGTCTCCCATGTCCACCACAAACCCCTGAGCTGCATATGGTCTCCCTTGAGTCTGGAGATCCCCTGGAGACCAAGCCCCCATCCCACCCTCTGGCCCTCACTTCTTATGGGCACAGGTTGATGCCCCAGTTTCCCAAAACAGTTGGACAATGATGCAAGTGGCCTGCTCTGAGCTGCACTAATGTCAGCTGAAAGGGAGTGACTGAGCTAAGCTGAATAGTAGTGGGTGTCCAAAAGTCAGCATGTGTGCTTGTTGGGACTGAGGGGCAGCAGTGGGCTCCATGCTGCCACAATGTGGCCAGTCACCATCCATGGAGAAGAGAGAGAGGCCGAGACACAGTGCTTGCAGTGCCAAGATGTCATAGCACACACATTTATGGGACGTCAGACAAGCAGCCAGGGTCGTACGATACCCATCAGCAACAGTCTGTGTGCACCTCCAGCCCCCAGTGCACTACTCAGATCAACAGTGCCTCCCCAGCACAATATTCCAGAGCCAAGGGCCCCCAAAAGCCAGTTTGTGCCCAACTGAACCCAGGAAACCTAGGGCTTCCCGAAGCCTTGAGAGTGTGCACATGTGTATGTGTGAGGCAGATAGCCAGTCTCTGCATGTATACACCCAGGAATGTGTGTGTATGTGTGTGTGTGTGTGTGTCCATTTGAGGCTGTGTGTGCAAAGCTTGGAGTGTCTGACCCACCCCATTCAAGTGGCTTAGGCACATTAAAATGGTCACTGTGAAAATGGGGTGATGTCTAAGTGTGTCTGAGGATGCGTAAGTGTCCGGCAAGGAGTGTCCTGTGATGCACATCTCTCTGGGTGAACCTTGTGCTGTCCAGAATCCCCTGCACACAAAGGAGCATCTGCGAGAACACTCTGCTGACTGTGTACCAGCCCCCATGCATCCCAGGGGGTCCGTGGATCAATGCACTAGAGCAGTGTTCAGCCCATTAGTGTAACTGCATCTCAGCAGGAGCAGGAAATCAAGGTGGGCCTATCATCTGGGCACATACTCCCTGGGCAACCCAGCCCAGTTGTGGTCACGCAAGGCCTGGTCCACTGTCCTGATATAGCCATTGATCAAGTCCTTCATCTCAGGGGTGAAGGGCTCCTGGTCATGAGGGCGCCGGCCACGCCGCCTGAAGCTGCCTTCTTTGTTGTTCTCGACACAGAGAAGCCGCTCTTCGCTCACAGACACGTTGAGGAAGGCCACCATCTCCCGAAGTGTGGGCACAAGGCTATGCCGCAGCTCCTCGTAGTGCACGACCAGCAGCCGCTTTCCATACTTGAGCCAGTCTAGAACATGTGAGGACCACCAGGAGGCATAGCTATTCACAAAGTCCGGCCATTCTGGAGAGGGGAGAGAAGTATGAGTCAGGACTGCCTCTCATCTAATGGCTACTGGCTCTGTAGGGCCTGACAGGAGCGGGCTGCTGCCAGGTTTAGACTTCTCACTGCCCACGGCTGACCCATTTGGGAATCTAGTGTGAATCCAGGGTTCCCATCAGGTTAGACTTGGAAGAGTCCTAAGTCGGCCTGGAAAACAGTGACCTTGGGTGCCAAGTTCAGATAAATACAATCTGCCATGTGACAAGCGAGAACTGGCTTTCTCCTATATGCTGTGAGTTCTTTGCCCTTTAGGACTTTCCTGGATAGTGAGGAGTCTGGGTGAGCCTATGGGACCCAGGGACTGAAGACAGCAGGGTAAAAGGGCTAAAATCAGATGCCAACCCAAGAAATCCATCTCAAATCAGGATATATATAATGGATATAACAGGATATATAATCCACCTCAGATCAGGCTGATAAAACTGAATGTTAATAATGCATACTGAAGTCCCCAGACACCAAATGATTGCACGTATAGAAGAGGCTTTTGGAAGGCAGTGTAGGTTAGATGAGGCCATGAGTGTGAAGACCTTGAGATGGGATTAGTGTCCCTACAAGGAGAGCATCTCTGCCACGAGGCCATGGCATGCTGTCTGAAAGCTGGAGAAAGGCTTCACCAGACACTCAATCATGCTGCTTCTAGAACCATGAAGAATAAAGAACTATTATTTATGCGCCCCTATCTGTGGTGCCTTGTTTTAGTAGGCTAAGCTGACTAGGAAGCAGGGCTTGAGACCCAGCATTGCCAACCACCACCCAGGTACCTTGGTCAAATCAAGCTATTCTGGGCTTCTCTGGAAAATTCTGTGAATTTACAGTGATTTCCCTTCAGCCTCAGGACTGTTGTGTTTAGCCTTGAACACAGAGCAGGCACGTGCATCATCTTCCCATTTCTGAATGGCATGAGGGTATGGCCTCCTTTTCTAAAGGAGGGTCTAGTTGATTCAGGCAGAGGGGCAGTCCAGGCCATGTGCATCTAGAGATGTCTCTGCTCTGTGCAAGCTCTAGGTATACAGGACCTCACCACACACCTGAGTGTGGATAGAGGAGATTTTTGGCCTGCTATCTGCACAGCAGTCACAAAAAACACCACACTGTGGACAGAGAAAGCTTGGAGGAAATGGGGAGGAAGTGAGCACAGCCAGGCCTTCCAGAGCCAGAAATGTTTATACTGATCCTGTATCACTCTGCCACATGTCAGTCCCCTGCTCAGGCCATCCATCCCTCACCTTTGCTCTTCCAGTTTCGGTCAGGAGCATAGCCCAGGTGTCCAGCGCATTTCCTGTTGAATTCAGCAACTAGGGACCGGTAGGGGTTCCGGATCAGCAGGATGGCCGAGTCAAACATCTCAATCTCCCTCCGGCCACTCTCGTGTGTCTTCACACAGATGGTGCGCCGACTCCGCCAATGGTCCTTCTCACCCTTGAACCCTGCTCAGGAGGAATGAGAGGACTTCTGTGGAGAGAATAACCCTCGCTCTCATGTGGGGTGATCCTATCTATACAGTTACACAAGGACTGATGACATTTGAGGTTCTGGGGGACAGGATAGGGACAGGAGAGGCCTCTATAGGAGTGATTCTTGTGTCATGGCAAGTATGCACAGGAGGTGTCTATCAGTGAGAAAGATGTTCATATCAGCATGAGGCAAATTACTTCCTGCAGTTTCCACGAGTCAAAAGGCAAGGTCCTGACCATAGATCCAGAAGGTGACACACATGTTGGACTTTCCAGGGAGATGGTTTTAGAGGAGTATCATAAAGAATTTTGTCCCGGGACTGGAGAGATGGCTCAACCATTAAGAGCTCTGGTTGTTCTTCTGGAGAAAATGAATTCAATTTTCAGCACCCACATGGCAGCTCACAACTGTCTGTGATTCCAGTTCCAGGGCTTCTGATACCCTCACACAGATAGATGTACAAATAAAACACCAATGAACATAAACGCAAACTATACATAAAAAGACATCTTTAAAAAAGAATTTTGTCCCAGATGAAGATTGAGGCTCAGAGTCTGTGTGTGATCTGCACAATATCACACAGCATCCTGACAGCCGTAGAGCTCTGTTTGTATGCCCTATCTTCTAGCCACCTCCCACTAGAGACAAGACAGCCATCATCAGTCAGTGGCTGACCTCATGGCATATCCTACCACAGGTCCCTGGATTATCGTGATTAGAGATTCCCTCCTACAGGTTCCAGGGCAATTCTATTGAAGGCTTACCCGCAGTATCTGAAGACCCACAACCCAATTTCCATGAATGGAGAGTTGTCCCCAGACCAGTATCTCTGCTACCCACATGCATCCTCCCTTGGCTCCTTGGTAAAGCACTGTGCACTCAGAACCTGAGTGACAACTGGTTGAAAAGACCAGACTGTACTCATTGGTACCCAGAGATACAGGATTCCATCATTTCTTATGGCTCCTTGTGCTGGACTTTGGATCATTTGATGGTTGATACTATCAACTCAACAAGCTTAGACTTGGCTAAGAGACAAACCTGGGGGTGGTGGGAGAGGAACACCTGTGAGGGATTATTTAGACCCTGACCATGTCAGTGGGGGATTATCTTGATTGGGTTAATTGAGGGAGGAAGACCCACTTCATAAGAAGGTGAAACCCTGGGCTGGGGTCCTGGACCCCATAAGAGGGGGAAACTGGCTGAGTACAAGCATTGTTGTTTTTGTTCTTTCTGACCATGGATGGATACAATGTAACCAGCCACCTCAGTCTCCTGCTCTCTGTACTAACCTGACGAACTCTATCTAAAACTGTCCGCCAAATAAGCCCTTGCTCCCTTGAGTCACTTTTGCCAGGGTCCATTGTCTCAACAACAGCAAGGATAAATACAGAAGCAATAAAGGGATAAAAGCAGACCCTAACTTAGAGGCTATGGCCTAGAAGGTGGTGTGGCTCACAGGGGCTCAAGGGAAGAGAGCAGAAGAGATCACTGAGTGGGATGCTATGGAAAGTCTTTCTGGAGAGATGTTACCTGGAGTCCCTATCCCATAGGTCAGCCTCACCCAGGACACTCAGTGGAGAGAACAGGCTCCACAAATCTTCATAAGCTTGTCTTGGAGTTTTGGAAACAAGAGTCCAGATACCTCCCTTTGGCAGTGGTTGCAAAACACTTATTTCTGCAATAGCAGCAGGGCTTCCTGGTGCCTGGAAAATGCAACTCTCGAACCAGAAGTGAGGATTACCCCCCAAAACTTGCTACTGCTATGGGCCAAATATCAGAAGTCTTTGACTTGACTGACCTTACCAAACAGGCTAGGATGCCAACTAGGATTATGAATGTCAGGCTGTTGTCTGAGAGCCCACAACCCAGGTGTCTCCTGGCAGCACAGAGCTGGCTATTCCACTCTTTGGCCCCTATCTACATGTATATCCAGGCAGCTGGTACAGGCCTTCTAGGCAAACATTGTAGGTCACGGCAGCCTGGGCACAGGGGCCAGCAAGAGAAAGCAGGACCATGTGCTAAGGTGGCAACTGCTCCCGCCCTCGCCTCATCTGCAGGCACCCTTAGCATCTCTAGAAGACGGAGCTGAGTTACACATATGCACAACCAGTTTGAGAACTTGCTGCCAAACACAGACACACCCGTCCTTCTGGGTTGTTTTTGTTTCTGACAGTGTTGGCAGTATAGCAAACCAAACTCCGGCTAAGAAACCCAGAGCAAATGCTGTGCCACTTGACAACTGAGAAATACATTTTGCCAAATTTAGATGCTACTTGACTTGTCTGAGGGTCTTCCTTCTTGAGCAGCATGCAGACTTGGGCCATTTAAGTTAATTTACTCAGTATAATGAGGCCTCTTATTTCTCTAAGAGAAAGATTAGAAAACATACAGTTCTTGACCATTTTTGGACCAATTTAAATAACTGTTTTTTTTTTCCTTAATGATGATGAGCTACCCCTTTGCCTAGGAAAAAGAAGAATGAACAGATTAACTTTCACCCTTAATGACTGGGGGGTTATAGCAAAATTCTAGTGCTCCAAGGTGGGCTGGCTTGTGAGAGGGGTATGGGATGTCCCCGCCCCCACCACTGCAAGTCTGGCTTACCCTTGTTGTACAGAGTTCCATCGAAGTAGTAGCTTCCCGTGTAGAAGCCAGTAGCATGCTCGATCAGGTGCCTTGCCCATGTGTTCCCAGCTCCCGGGAAGCTTGACAGAGCCACAAACACCTTAGACTTGTTGGGCAGGAACTTCCTGTCTGTGCAGCGGGTGTCTGAAAGTCCACAAGTCACCATGAAGTCCCAAGCACTGTGATCTCAGATCCACTGTTGGAGTCCTCTGGACAGCAACTGGTGATTAGGGGACCTGCCACCTACACCTTGCCACTACACCTACACTGCTGACCTTGGCAGGTCAGTGGCTAGTGATGTGATAAGGCCTCCTATCCCTGATGGCTGGGAAGCAGGTGCTCTAGGGTTCCTTGCCCCACTGTCTCTCTGGGACAGCCAAAACCTCTTGACATAACACCAAGGATTCTGCTGGGGAGGTGGGCAGGGCTGTGTCTGGACCTAGACATGCCATTGCAGTGCAGTGAACTGAAGACGGACTAATTTGAGGCCAACAAGTGTGCTTCTTGTGTTCCCTCCCCAGGGCCGTTGGCAGAAATAAAAGTTGCTGGGAGATGATTCCTGGAGGCACTGAACAACAGTGTGGGTGCTTCTCCTGGAGGCTTCCCCTATGAGGTAGTCCTCCCCATCAGTCCCTATGACCAGCACATGTGATGTGATGTGATGATGCTCACCCGGGAGCATGCCAGCGTATGGGGGCTTCTGAAACCTAAGCATCGTCTTTCCTGTGTCTGTGAGTCTTAGCACTTGCATTATCCTCCAGAGCTTCCTCCTGTTCTTCCTCTCTGCTTCTTTCGCTACCGTTACCAAAGGCTCATATTTCCAAAAGGAGCCTGATCTCATCTACCCACTGAGAAGAGACACTGGAAACTCTACATATCCTACACCCTGTGGTTGCATAGGCAGGCATACCTAGCCTTTCTAGCCTTAGGAGCTCTATGGCCCCATATCAATGGCACAGTCAGGAAGTGTTCAGAGCTCACCTTGCACAGGTGTCTGGTAGACCTCACAGTAGCCAGGTAGCCCTTGTGCCTCTGGGGCCTGGCTGCACAGTGCTCCATCCACAGCATCCCGCAGGCTGAACTGGGGAGTAGGGTAGGCACAGTAGCAATCCCAGCCCCGGAGGATGGCCAGAGGAAACTCCTGTGGAGAAGGAGAGGAGGAGTGTGAGATGAAGGAGTGGCCTGTGCCTGTAGCTCAGGTGTGAGCTAGACCCTGTGGAGGTGCTGCCACTCATACAGGGTCAGGAGGGATGACCACTAGGCTCTGTGTTCAAACCAGGGACAGTCAGAGCAGTGGGATGTGACTTCTACCCTGCAGGAGCTCAGAGTGGACAGTGACAAGCCAACAGTCACCACACTGCATGAGACACACCAGGGGAGGAGGTGAGCAAAGTACAGCAAGCTTGGCAGGTCCTAGAACTGAGTCCCAGATGTGGGTAGGCATCTGACAGGAGTGGTAGGGTGGGTGAGCATATCAGAGAAGAGACCAGCATGCATGCCTGAACTTGTGAGGACAGGAAGCCAACTCTGCTGCCACAGGGCAGCTCAGGGTGTGATGTGCCACACTGTCAAACAGACCTCGAGCCCCTTGGCCTAGAGGTCCCACAGCTGAGTGGGGGACAGATCCCTATAGTCCTTTTTCCAAAGATGGTAGAGAAATACAAATCTTGTTCCTTCCTGACATGCTCACATGATGGGGGCTTTCTTCAAATGGAAAGCCTTCACCAAGTGAAGGGACTGGAAACACATCCTTTTGAGGCCCCAGGCAGCTCTTAAGTGGGTTTTTGATCCTCTTTGGAGTGTCTGCATCATACAGCAGAGAGACATTCTGAAGACCTGGATGTGAATTCTGGCTCACTTGGTATGCAACAGTGGACAAGATGCATAACCACTCAGAATCTCACCATAGATAAAGGGTAATGAAATGTAGCAGGTAGGCTGATGGCTAGAGGAGCTGGGCCCCAATGGCTCAGCACAGTGCGGCGCCCGGCATCCAGTAGGTATTCCACATAGGAATGGACCATTTTCGCCTTTTTTATCCATTTGAGTGTTAACCACAGCTTATTTAAAAAAAAAAAAACAAAAACAAAAAACAGTGCACCCACCTCCGTCACACATGTCTGTGAGCACCTACTATGAGCCAGGAAGCATGTGGGACAATCAGCCCCACCCACTTGTATCCCAAGGGGAGTGGCAGGCCTCTCAGGCACTGAGCCTGCATAACAGAGGGAGGCAGTGGGTGGGTGTAGGATGGTGTTTGCTGAGAAGGGAGACAGCGATGCACAGACCTTTTTATTTTTTGCCCACAGCAAGAAATCTCATAAATAAATAAGGAAAATCAATAGCATTTTCCGTGCGTGGCTTGGTAAAGCTGAGGAGCTATGCGTTCGTGTTAGACAAGAGAGAGTGTTGCAGCCAGGGGAGGTGAAGCAGAGCCTAGGGGACACAGCCAGGAAGAAATGCTGACTGCTGACCCTCATGTTCGAGTAGACTCTCTCCTCTGAACCCAGCAACCCCTGACCCTCACCCCCATCCTTCTTCATACCAAGATGACACTGTGCCTGTGGGCATAAGGGGCTGACAGATCCAATCATGTCTCTTATGTAGATTCTACACGTGGACTCCACACTGCTTTATAGATAAGCCTTTTTGGTGGCCCGATTCTCACCACAACTCAGCCAGCTTTTCTGGAAGCAAGCTTCCCTGTGGATGTGAACTTATGAAAGTGGTGTGGCCTCTGACGTTTCCACTGTCCCTCTTCAGCGCACCGGTGTCCTGCCTCATCCCTTAGTAGTGCCTTCATCCCAGCGGGGTCTCCCAGGTCCCCATGTCGCCCTTTGGGAGCACACAGTAGTGTGGTGGTGTCTGGCTCCTTCCAGCACACATAGGCTATGAGGGTGGAGTTTCAGAGCGAGACTCCTTATAGAGTTCATTAAAATGAGTTCATTAGGTTGGGATGGCTCTTCATTGTGATGGGTGTTCTCACAGGTCAAAGTTCAGGAAAAACAAGACCTAAAGGCAAGCATCTAGGGATGGTAAGAGATAGAAGCAAGGGAGAGAGGCTTTAGGAGAAACCAACGCTGTGGGTACCACCATCTTTTGGTTCCAGTTTTAGAGTCCAGAGCTAGGTTAAGGTTAATATGTGTTGTTTAATCTGCTTGGCCAGTGGCGCTGATGCAGCAGCCTGAATCAGCTAAGACTCTGTTCCCTGGCTACTGAGTCAGTCTCCCACCTCAGGGCCACTGCACCTGCTATCCCAACTGCCTGGAATGTTTACCTCTCACACCCTCTCTCTCTATCTTCCAGGCACCATCGCAGTGAGGCCTCCTCTGCCTACCTCTTTCCAAACTGCAGTCCCCTCCCACCTTCTTCCTTGTTGTGCATGAATTCCTGACAAAACGCTCTCACCCCAAATGCACAGCTTGGTCAGCCCTGACAAACAGATCTGGAGACAGGCAGCATTTCCACTCACTTAGAGGTTCTACTCCACCCACTTCAAGGCTCTACTGTCCTTTCTCCAGTATCTTTCTCTCCTTCAACCTAAGCAACCAGTCTCCTGCTCTCGATCACCACAGATCAGCGGTATCTATTCTAGACAACCGTATAAATAGAATCACCGGGTGCGTGATTTTGCGAGCCTGGCTTCTTTCATTCAGAAAACCATTCGTCTAGTCTGGCCTCATTGCTTTACATGTCGGTAGCTCATTCCTTCTCCCTAGACCATAGAATTCCACATGTGGATGGACTGTGTGTTAACCAACTCACTTTTTGATGTACATCTGAGCTGTTCCCGTCTTTAGCCACTGTGAATTAAGCTGCTTTGGGACATCTAAGGATGAAGATCTCATGTGCACACACCTGCCCTTCCTGCCTTGCTCGTCACTGCTGTGCTCACCACCACACAGCATATCACAGCATACTGCATACTTTGCTTCTTTTCCTGGCTTGTTGTCTGCCCCATTCGTGAGAGTGTAAACAGGGAAGGGAGATGTGTTCTGTGTGTGGCCAGATCCTCAGTGTCTAAAGCAGTATCTAGTGTGTGGTAGGAGTTTCAGTAAATGTTTTATATATGAACAAATGAACAAATGAATGAATGAATGAATGGACATTCTTTCTAGATTTCACCAGCATTGAAAGCTCTTGGCAACAAACCATGCCATACTCCTTCAAGGCCAAGAGCATCAGAGAGTTTGAGGGAGGAGAAAGCCCTCCCAAGCCCTCCCAAGTCCAGGACCCTGCTGTCTGGGATTCCTGCTGAGGCCAGCAGTCTCCTTGGCCTAAGTATTCTGCTGAGGTCCATGGGCTCCTGGGCCTCCCCAGTGACACTGGTGCTGCCATTCACTTCTATTCTCATATCATGGGGCTGACCATCTCATATGCCCATCGCTGCCCCCACTAGTGACCCAAACCTTTCTGCTTCCCTGAGTGGATTAAACTGTCAACTTTCCTGGTGTTTGCAGAGCAACGGGAGAGCTGCAGACAGTAATGCAGTTTTATTTACAACATAACAGCCTTGGCGACATCACTGGATTCTGAAAACACAGAACAATTTTCAGCCCCGTGGGATTTCGAGGACACGATTTCCATAAAAATTAAATATTGATGAATCTTATCTTTCTGCCAACTTCCCAGCTCTCCCATGCCCCTGCCCCCACTCCAACCTTCAATGAGAGAAAAAGACAGAGGGATGGTGTTGTAGGGGTGGGGGTGGGAGTTGAAAAAAGCCAGGCAGCAAAAGCAAGCAGAAAAGCCAGAGCTGTGTGGGGCTGTTGGAATCAAGCAGAGTTGGGAGTGCCAGTTAGGCCTCATAGATAGCCTGGGACACAGGATAATTCTGCACCTCTGGGCATGAACTAAGGTACCTGCGATAGGGATTCAGTAGGAGTGGGCATCAGGCAAGGATCAGGTCTTGAGACAGAATACAGCTCTATGGCTTGCAAGGAGCCATAGGCAAAGGACTGGCTTCTGGCTGTAGAAATCTTCCTTCATGAGAGTGGGGTCTAGGGGCTGAAATGATCTGTAGGTGCCTTTCACAGAGTACTTAACAACTGTGATGGTGGACGTGTAGGTAAGACTCAAAGAACAGTGCCAGAGGCTTTACCTGCAAGATTTCCAGCACCTTCTCAGTGCAAAGCCCTTACTTAACAGGCCCTTTCTACACATCCAACCTCAAGATGCTGGCGACTCACATTAAACTCCTTCCTTTGCACACAGATAAGTCTAAGCATGATGGCTTGAGTGTCCCCAGGGGACCTATGGGTATCAGTAGACTGGCATGACTTTGAGAAGGCCTGTGTCCATAAGAAATAGACAAATTAAAGCAACTCCCAGAGAATATTTTCTATGAAAGCCAAACACCATCAAATAGAGAGCTGGTGAAGACCCACCCAACCACCAGGAGCCCAGGGACCTGGTATCCATCTACCAAGGCAAGACCCGGCTTCTCCCAAGTCAGCTTCTCAAATGTCCCCATGTAAGGAGCCAGGGCAAGCAGGGGAATCACCATCATCACAATAACTGTCTGCATAATGAGTTACTCAAGAGGCACTGCAAACATAAATCATGACATCACTGGATCCCTGTCATCTTTGAGTAGACATTCTCACCCCATTCCACACAAAACTTGGTGGATGTGGGTGACAGGACCAGCTGGTACCATACATGAGTATGTAGCTGGCAGGTCTAGGACTCAAATGATCACAAGTTCAAGTCTTCTCAGGATTAACTTGAGAAGGACAAAGCACAGTTGGGAAGCAGATCAAGAGTCTTCCATGTGTACATGTGAAATCCTCAGCTCCCTTGTTAGTAGATCTCCAGGAAACAATTGTGAATGTGCTCATAGGTAAGAAAAGAAAATAAAGAATACAAAAGAAATAAGGAAGTGGGTCTGAGATAGTGCCATCCATAAAGTGCTCGCCTGGCAAGCATGAGGACGTGAGTTCCAGAACCCACATTTCAAAGGGGCAAATAGGGGTGGTGCACACTTGTGATTCCAGAACTGGGGAGGTACAGTCAGGTTGATCCCTGGGGCTTGCAGGCCAGCAGAAGTAGCTTACTTAGCAAGTTCCAGGCTAGTGAGAGACACTGTCTTAATAAAACTCAATGTAGATGGCTCCTGAGAGATGATACCTGGCCTCCAGGTCACATATGCACACGTGAGCTTTTGTGTGTGTGTGTGTGTGTGTGTGTGTGTGTGTGTGAGTGCATGCACAAACTCATATACACAAGACAAAAGAAAGAAGAGAATGGATGGGGAGGAGGAGAAATAAGGGAAAGAGGGAGGAAGACAAAAAGAGGAGAGGGGAAAGAAGGATTGAAAGCCACACAGCCACAAAAATCCTAGCATGGCGACAGACAGAAATGCACAGGCCACATTAAAGAAGAGGATAGATGTAAGATGCAGTGGCCCAGTTATTACATTAGGAAACAAAGTGCTTGCACACATACCTAGAATAAGGTCAAAAGACTGCTTATGTTTTTAGCTGGTTTTTTTTCCTGATGCAATAAAGTTATAAATAAGATTTATTTCTATTTTTTACACCTTCAACTTTTTTCTGTAACAGACACCCTTTTAACTTTGCAACCCTCTAAAATAATGCATGTTTTAAAATCACACAGACGGTTCAAGATCACAGGTTTTGTATAGACTTTTAGATGACTCTGCTATGTACAGTACTAGGGATGGAACCAGGGTCTTATACATGTTAAGCAAGGGCTCTCTAAGTGAGTCACATCCTCAGACTTACTGTGTAATACAGACTAGTATTAAACTCACAATCCACCAGTCCCTGTGCCTCTTGAGTGCTCGGATTTCAGGTGTATATCACCCTGTCTGGCCTAAAGCAACATTCCCAAGCAGCTCCTGGAAAGTGCATATACAACCCATTTAAAGAAACTCCCTTTCTGTCAAGGCTCACAGATCCCAGACTCCCACAGATGCCAACATTGGCAAAGACAAAGTGCTGCATGGTTGCTGGGGGTCTCCCTGGGCCAGACCCCTCTTAGCTACTGAGACTCAGGGAGATTTAGTCAGAGCAGGTAAACTGGGTGGAAACAGGGGCAGGGTCATGCCTACCTTTCCAGTTCCCCAGGCATTGTGATTTGGGGACAGTCACACCTTAGTAACCTGCTGCAGACAGTGTCAGACTTCATTGCTTCCCATTTTAGAATTCTCACTCCCACTACAGTCTCTGCTCTTGTACACAAATATCAGTCTTCAAATTAATTATCCTAGACGGAACCAGTGCACAGTTATCTAACCTCCCCCATCCCCGCTGCTTCCCACCTTGTATGGAGTGAAGAAGGCATTGAGATCTTGAAAAGGAGCAGGCTTCCTTCTATCCAACACGAATATCACAAATTAGAAAAGACCACTTTGCAGGGCTTTAAAAATGCATTATTTGGAGAGAGTGGAGAGATGGCTGAGTAGCTTAGAGCCCTTGCTGCTGTTCTAGAGGTCCCAGGTTCAGTTCCCAGCATCCACAGTGTGTGGCTCACAACTGTCTGTTAAGTACAGCAGGGATCTGATGCCATCTTCTGGCTTCTGTAGGCACTGCACTCATAGCACAGACCTGACTCATACATACATAATTTTAAAAAATACACTACTTTCTTTTATGGTATAGCCACTGGTAAGGAGCCCACACTACCATAAACAATACCTTGCGCAGGACACTGTAAATGACCCTAATGAAATTCACTGGGTCATCAACAAAAATAAAGATGTGAAAGCAGAAGAGGTGCTAGGTGGCAAGAGAAAAGAGATCAACGGGAACAGGAGGGAAACAGAAGGGTGCGTTTGATAAAAATATACTATTTGTACTGGGAAAATGGGGAATGGAATCCATGATTATACATAATTAACATATGCTAGTAAAAATGAATCATGAAGAGGTTGGCTTTACTCTCAAATATTCTTTATTATTCAGTCATCTTCCAGAAGCTTCTTCAATCCATGTTAGCTAACTACTTGAAAACTAGGGATCTTTATCATAAAGACGCCTTACTGGATAGCTCAGAAGTGGGGGTGCTGCAGGGAAGGCCTTGCTCCTCTGTCTCCAAGCACCATCTCTCACGTCTACTACAATGGGCTCACACCGTCAGGCGTAGCTCTGCTCTGTTGAACACTCTGCTATGAGCATCCCCACCCCAACTCACTCCCCAAAATGTCTGGACACATTTTCAATGGCTGTAACACAGTGTACCGTATGGTTCTGGTAGAGTCTGTCCATTCCCACTGTGTATGGCATCTGAACTTATTTTCTGGCCCAGTGAAGAGGTGATGAGGTTGGTGCTGGACAGCCATGCTGTGCCATTGCCACTAGACTGTCTAGGGAAGGAAGTACTCAGTACAGTCAAGGATTCCATGGCTACTGTACCACCAGCCACATACCTTGTACAGGGGAGAAGTCGGGAAATGACCCCCTGTAGCAGCCATGGTCAGGCCAATTTCTAGTGCATTCCCTACCCCGGGTCTCCATGCTGAAAGTGGGATTTTGGGTCATGGGGAAGGCAGGGCACTGCTGTAAATTCAAGTTGGCTCTTCAGGGCTGAGGATTTTACCTCCTTTACCTTTATTCTTGGTCAATGTGTGAAGTTTGAGTTGTGACTCTTGAAGGGAAAGCTGCTGCTGGCACCCCATGATTAGAAGCTGGGGTCCTTGCTAAATAGCCTATCATGCAGAGTATCTGAAACAATGAATTCTCCAAACCTCAAGATCTAAGGCTGGGGCCTTGGGTCCCATTATACGAGCATGTAAGAAAGAGGGAGACAAAGGTGACAGGCTGGCATCCTGGGGAGCAGAGGTGTGACTCTGATACATACATAGTGGTGTTTTACTGGCTCTGTTCTGGCCACACCTGGAATCCTTTACTTAAAAGCCATATCATAGCCTGACCATTGTGGCAGCTTTGCCAAGTGTCTCTAAGGCTGACCCTGAAGAACTATGCCTTGGAGGAGGATCTATGGAGGACTCTCCTGGTCAGATCCTCTCTCCACCCACACAGAATTCATCACTCCTCCAGGTGATCCTCTCAAGGAGATTTGGTTGGTGCAGCACCACTCACACCTCCTCTATCAGCTCTACTCGCCTCTCCGGTCCAAAACATCCTGTCTACAGATACGTCAAGCTACTCCTAGCACCCCACCCCCTACTGACCACCAACAGCTTCCTGTTTCCTATTGTGGAAAATTAAAAGCAAAACCAAACCAAACAAAACCCACTGAACATCTATCTGCTGATACTGCCCTAGGTGCTCAAAGTCCTCCCCAGAAGTTGTGATCCTCCCCAGAAGTTGTGGTCCTCCCCAGAAGTTGTGGTCCTCCTCCCCTTAAGGTATCTCCATCTCCTTCAGCCACTCTCAATCATGCATCTTGGCTCCTCTCCAGCCATAAGCTCTCTCTACCTACTGTGCCTCACTCATCGCTAGGCTCTGCTGACACCCAGCACATGATTTTACCACTGTAAACATCAGCCTATGCAATTTGGCCAAATCCTGCTAAATGTGGGTTGCTAAAAGCCATTTTCAACTTGAATGCTGTAAAAGGTGACTCTACCACAGCTGCAAACCCCTGCAGCTCTCAACAATGAGACTCAAGGAAATGTTCCTTCCTGCTCTATCTGACTGGGGGCTGGGGCAAGAGATGAGTGGACTGATTCCCACGCCTGATGATGCCCTAAGGCCACGTCTGAGAACCTCAGGCCCCGTGTCCATGTGGTTCTGATAAGCCATGCTGTAAATGCTAGAGCTAAGCCGGTAACTCGCCCTTGAGATGCATCTGCAGGGGAGTTAGACAAGGTGCTAAGGTGCAAAACGGCTTATGATACCGGGAGCCTGCGGGGATCTTCTGGCACACTTCACTGTAAAAGTGTAGCGATGTGGATTTGTGCCAGGAAATATGAAGGAGAGCTGAAAATAGCAAGGAGTCTCTCATCTTTAAGTTATTGTCTGTAACCACCAGACAGGGCTCTCTGGGTTCTAGAGGGCTGCCAAGGGGGGAGACACATCCAGAATACTGGAACACTTTCCTAGGACACCCCTCCCTAAAGGAGGAGAACCCTCCAAGAGTGGCTATGTCCCCTCCCACATCTCCGGAAGAGGTGTAAAGTTAGTACAACCTTTGCCAAGGGCAATCTGGCAGCTGAGACTGAATAACAAAGCTACCTCCTGAACCCAGCATTGCCTGGGAGAGTGTTTTGGTTTTGTTTTTTCTTTTCTTTCTTTTTTTTTTTCTTCTTACAGATTCACTCATACAAAATGACCTAAACATAGTCTTTGCAGCACTGTTTGTAAAAGCAAACGACTAGACACAATCTGAAAGCTGAACAGTAGGGGTTTGGTTAAATAAATTATAGGACATCTGTGAGGCTGGGAAAGACTGGAGTTCACTTTCTACACCAATATGGAATGATCTCTATGGGATGGCGGGGTAGACCAGGGCCAGTTCAGCAGAGAGCAGGCACTGTGTGATCAGCAGCCCTGGGGTTTGTAATAGACCAGTCTAGGATGCAACCGTTTGAATATTCAGTTTCTGGAAGTGGCTGTGGGAAGCCAGGGCAAAGAGCTGCCTCCCAAGGAGCAGGCTGGGTGGAAGCGAGGCAGGAGAAAGTCCACTTGCCTTGGCATCTCTTTCCTGACAAGTTACTCAAGCTAACCCCGGAGTGTCCAATCCTGCAGTCACGGTGACTGAACTTTCCCTTTTTCCAGTTTTTTTGGTCATCTCTCCCTCACCTTCTGTGGCAAGGAGAGGTTTCCCTGTGTAAGAGCACAGATGGTGGATTCAGTCCTAGCTGTGTCTGTGTTCAAGCTTATCCCTCGGCAAACCTAAGCTGCCTCCCACAGCTACCAGGGAGGTGAGGAGGTCTCTTGCTGAGAAGATTAAAGCAGATCGTCTCTGGAAAGCCCCTGGCCCCTCCAAAGCAGCCAAGGCTCCGCTTTCCTCCTGCTCTAACCCAGTGGCATTCTACATTCTGGAGGAAGCTGGGGTTAGGAATCCTCTGGGGGGGAATGGCTCAACATTTCAGGGGCATTATTTTCTTCTAGCTGCAGACAGGTCTGGCAGTTGTGTGGGTGTCCTTATTCCTTCCCTCACTGAATTCTGTTCCCACCATGAATACCAGAAGAGAAAGAGGTTTCCCAGGCAAGATGCATAAACTGACTTCTGGGGTGACTGTACTGTGACCTATGGACTCCTGATGGCAGTGGCTTTGAAAGTGCTCGCGACACAAAACAGAAGTACGTCAATGGTGTACTCAGGAAAGAGGAGACAGGCTATAAAAGCTTTGTTCTTCTCCACCTTGCAAGGGAAGCATTTCCAGAGAGCTGAGGAAGCAGGAAGAGGGCAGCACCCAGTGAGGTTGCAGGGGTGCGGGGTGAGAGGATGTAACCACTTCAGTTCACTGCAGCTGCCCCTGCTTCATCCACACACTGAGCCACACAGCTTTCAAGTCTCAGCTCCACCAATACTACCTGAGCCCATGCAGGCAGCTTGGGTTCTCTGCCTTAGCTGCCTCAGTTTCTTCACCTGCCAAACACAGATCATCACCACACCCATCCCACTAGGTCTTAGAAAGGTGGAATGAGCTAACACAGGTAAAGTGCTTAAAGTCGTGCCAAGCATGGCATGTACAATCAGTAAATGGCTGTTTCTGTTCAGTCCCTGTCATGATCATCATAGGCAATGCCCTCTCCTCCCCTTAGCTCTGTTCTGTCACACAGTCAAAACCCAAAGAGCATCGAGACTCCTGGGCCCTAGCACAATTGAATCAGCCCTAGCTCCCAGTCCACAGTCACCTACAGTCACTTGCAGAGACACAGCCTCCACCATAGTTTGGCGATGACTGAATCCCCTGGGCTCTGTGGACACAGAGCTCCCTACCAAGCCTCACACACGCCTGACTTTGAACTTTGCAATTCCCACCTGCTTTTGACAACTCCTCATCCTACCACAGAGTGAGAACAGAGAGTGGAGACCGTGGTGCCCTGCCCAGCCTAGACCTAGCAGAGCTCCACTCCATCCCGATGCCTGGATTGAACCACCGGAGTGGTATGGCCCCTGCAGTCAGCTGCAGCCCTCAGCACAGACAATAGAAAATCCATCAGCTGTCCCTAACAGTTGAGCTGGCATCTCCTGGAGTTCAAATAAGGTCAATTCAACATGTGACACTTGTGCCAAGAGCTTCCATGCAGAAAGCCACACAAACATGTCCTTTTCAGCTTTGCAACCTTCCTTATCCAGGCTCAGACCACAGCGTGCTACTGAAAACTAGTGAACACCCTGTGTGACACTAGATATATGGCCTGGCCCTGCTCCCCACTCATTGGCTCCCACCTGGGCTATCAGAGTGGCTGTGTGTGGTTCAGCATGGGCCTTGCCCCTACTCTGAAGACCACCATGCCCACTGTATAACTGAAGTATCACACAATGTTAATAGTTCTTACTTTCTGGGAACAAAATCCAGAACATGTCTCCACAGTCATGTTGGCCTGTGTCATGGAGGAGGAGAAGGTGTGGGTGACGTTCTCCGGCAGTGGGAAGCACCCTCGGTAGGTGGCAGTGCGCTCTGTAGGGAAGGAAATAGGGTGTTGATGAGAGGTGGCATCTGTGCAAGGCTTTGGGTCTTGCGACCCATGTGACTATACTCAGGAGGGGCAGAGATCACACAAGAGAGAGGAGTGTAAAGGGTTCGAATGGGATTGAGCAAGCCTCTGAGAAAAACCCACATGGGAACCATGATCACCGGGGTCTCTGTCTGACCAAAGCCACATGGCTGTAATGCTGAATTAAGGAGATGCTTTTCCTACCATATCTCTGGTTGCAGGGGTGAGGGCAGGGGTATCTAGCTGTTTTTCTTTCCTTCATTTTGCATTTTACTTCACGCTAGCTTCCACACTAGGTGATCTGACAGGCTGATAGTCTGGAAAGTTTTAGGACTCATGAGAATATGTGTGAAGAAAAAAGTGGAGCTGTGTATCTGGACTGCCTGTTGCCTCTTACTGTGCTGCAGCAGACAGAGCCCTCCTGGGCCTCTCAACATGGCTGCCCTCACTCCCACCTCGAACTCCTGCCTGGATTCTAGGAATACACTGCAATCCTGTGTCACAAAGGAATCTTCTTGCCAAGTTGTTCTTCAACCTTCTGGTGGAAAAGCTCAGCTGGCTCTTTGGTTCCCTTGGTACTGAGCAAACCTTCTGGAATGTTCCAGCACCAACTGTTTGGGGATAAGTTTCTTGAGATGGCATCTGATTCTCATCCCACGCCTCCTCTTCATATAAGGTCTCCTGAGGCTTGGCATCTTCTCTCAAACTTGTTCTACCTGTCACATCTAGCCAGCAGCACAAACTCTTCCCAGCCTTGTAAGTTCAGGAATTATTATTCAGTGTGGGAATAATTTTTCCTTATAAACATTTAAGTATAGGTAAGATCTGGACATGGAAGCCCATCTTGATTGACCATAGATCCAGGGGTTTGGAAATCAGTACACAGAATTAGGAAGGCCACTTGTTGCTGAGAAGACAGCTAGCTTTGAGTCTTCAGAACCTGGGCTATCCAGCCTGTCACTAGCCCTGTGTCACAGACTAAAGGATCCTTCCTCACCTATATCTTCAAATCTCTGAGGACTGTTATGGAGACACTGTGTATCCCAGTGCCAGCTGCTAACAGCTGTATCTCCTCATATTCACACACCTGCTCAGGACTGGTGCACCAGGCAAGAGCAACAGCATCCTGCCCCCGAGACTCTGCACCATCCTGTGCCAAGGTCAGGCCACAAAGAACAAAGACTTTGTTCAGGCCACAGAACTAAACCGCTGGCATAGGACAGACATTGAGAGGCACGTGGGAAGGGAGGGCCATCAGGGCAGACAGAGCACAGAGAAGGAGAGTAACAAGTGTCCCAGTGAGTCTAGGCCATGGTAGGGTGGCAGGACCATGAGACTCCAGAATAGAACTCTTCAGAAGGAGGCTTTGTGCAATCTCCTTGGCTTCCTGCATGCAGCCTTAACACTGACACACAATGGGTGTCAAGGGGTGCTGAGTAAGTGAAGGACTAGGATGACGGGGTTCAGCATGACCTACAACAGGGAAGCAATCCATGAGGTTTGGGAGGCCACACAAGTGGTCTGTGTGCATCACTGATATGACCGTTCGTGGATACTGCCATTAAGTGTAAACTATTCTATAGCCCCGGCTCTATGTCCCTAGGTGAGAGCCTTGGGGTCATTTAGGGCAGAAGAATACCGTCCATGAAAGACACTGCTAAGGTGTGAGGACTGAGACTGATCCCAACTGGAAGGTAAAGGAATGCTTGTGAGTATGTCCTAGCAGCTGCAAAGCTGCAGTTTACAAAGGGTGGTCACCTGATCACCTCTGACAGCCTGTTAGCAGAGCTCCTGGAGAGGGGAGCAGAATGCAAAGGTCAGCCACACAGTTGGCTGCAGAAACAGCATCTACACCACTGCCAACGTGAACCATGACAGCAGTTCCAGCCCACTCAAGACCAACGGCTGGCCTCGATGACCAGACCATCTGTCCCTCAGCCAGTCGGAAGCAGAGGCAAAACAGCTGTCTCCAAGTTAGTGACTGAGCAGAGTGGGAAGCTGTTAGGGTGGCCCAGAGTCTACCTCAGGCCTGGTCCTGCTGTGGCTCGGGTGTGAGGGATCAGGGATCAGGTTAATGATTTGAAATCAAAGAAATGAAAGATCTGAGAAGCTAGCATAAGCCAGTCCAGTCCTCAGGAAGCCTGTGTGGGTGTCCAAGTGACAGGGTAAACCTCATGTCTGTCACATGCTAGATACCAGTAGGTTTCTGCTGAGTTAATATTTTCACTAGCAAATCCTTGAGCTCGTATATATAGTCAGTGCCTTCACTCCAGGGTGCTGCCTCATCTAGCCCTCTTGGCTCCCACGTTACATCTGCTGGAGGCAGGAAGCACCTGATCAGCAGTCAGGAATGAGTCACTCTCCCTGGACTCTGGCTTTATTCACAGTGGCTGTGGCCCACCATGGTCCTCGGGACTGGGCTAGTTCTTCTCAAGCTGTGTAATTTTGAATTGTATGCTCATCTTTGGTGAGAATTTATCGTGAAAACCCTCGATGTTTGCTGGCATAGCTCTCCTAAGAGAGACTTTGTACTTGCTCCTCTAAGAACCTCTCAAACCCCAGAACTAACTTTTGTGTTGAGCTTGCAGATCCGGGCAGATGAACCCCCAATTATTCGCAAATGCAGAGCTGTTGTTAGACAGTCTCAAGTCTTCTGTCTCCTCAAACCAGTTTCAGGTGGTCCAGTCTACTACCCTATTGCTAGAGGTCTAGCTCTATCCAGAGGAGTTAGAGAAAAGACTGGAACCCAGAGAAGAGAAGTGAAGCGAGCCCTCTGCAGCCACGCTGCAAGCCTAGCCTTCCTATTCAGTTCTGCAAAGGACAAGGGAAGGTGCCTAGTCACGAAGCCAGGCAGTTAGGTTTGGATGGCCTTCACTCTCTGTCTGCAGCATGCAAGGGGACAGTCAGGTGTGGGTAACAGGGAAAGAGGGAACAGATTCTGGCCTATGGGGTGTGGGTTAGGTGAATGGAACATTGAGATAAAGCTGGCACACTCACGCTTCTTGGAGCCTGGCTGCTGCAGCCCCACGCTGTACACGGAGAGCCGGCGAACAGCCCCACACATGGAGCCTTTCTCCCCCTTGCACTCCTGATTGCACTCCTTTAGGCTGACACGTGTCGCCGGCAGCCTATTCCCACAGTAGCACTCTGCACCAGCCTCCAAGCCAGCATAGACATAGGACCTGCAGGGACACCGAGTGTAAGTGAATCCAAGCTAGGCCCAAAGCTAAGGCTGGAGTCCAAACTATGGAGAGGTCAGAGTCAGGGGTTGGCAGCTGGGTTGTAGGGATGGACTTGAAGCTGAGATGAGGTCTGGGTGAGTAGACAGGGGCATGGCCATCAGCATGGCCTAGAGCAGCGGTTCTCAACCTGTGGGTTGTAACCTCTTTTGGGGTCAAACAAGTCTTTTATGGGGGTTGCATATCAAGTATCTTATATATCAGATATTTATATCACAATTCATAACAGTAGCAAAATTTCAGTTATGAAGTAGCAATGATATAATTTTATGGTTGGGGGGGGGTCACCACAACATGAGGAACTATATTAAAGGTTCACAGCCGTAGGAAGGTTGAGAACCACTGGCCTAGGGAATCAGACTCCACCCAGAGTTAAAGGTCACCGAAGTGTAGGGAATAATGTTTTCTTTAGAATAAACTGTTTAGCTGATAGTCACCGATCTGTCTTCTCAGCTTGGAGAATGAATTTCAGCTTCATCTATGGCCTCCAGTTACAAAGGATCACACGCTGATGTGTGGGACCGTGGTTCTCTGTAGGCGTGCAGGGCTCGGAAGTACATTGTTTGCCCATTCCTATGGTGTAAAGACTCACACCATACAGTGTTTGCCCATTGCTATGGTGTAAAGACTCACACTTGAGATGACCTCAAGCTGCCAAAACACAGATCACAGGCAGAGATCTAAGCATGCTCAGAGCCAGCACCAGCACTGGCCTGCCTGAAGCCCACACAACAGATGATACTGTGGGGCCTGTTGGCAACCCCCTTCTCCTCCTCCTCCTTAGCCACAGCATAATAGAACAGCATAGGAAACAGAACCTATAGAGTATCATACAGGGCCACAGCTACAGAAACTGGACCATGGGAAGAGCCCAGAGTGAAAACCACAGAGTAACAAAGTCCCATCTGCCTGCTGTCTCTCTACAGGATGAGATGGTAGATGTCGTCACTTGTTCCCTTTGAGCCTCAGTTTCCTTAGGTAGGAATAGGCCTGTTCAAAAAACTCCCATGGATCATAGGGCGTGTCCCTAGCACAGCAGGGATGGAAGCCGGGATAGCTGCTACATTGCTGCTCCACATTCTCCTGGAAATCAGAGTCTGAAGAATGGAAGTGTAATGGCCAACCAGCAACTGTGATGTCCCTTGGTTCTGAGACTGCCTTCTAACGTCATCCCAGTGCAGTCAACAGCTCAGCTCAATACTCACCGCTCAGCACAGGCATCCTGGCAGTGGGACACTGTCATCTTTCTCAAGTCATAAAACACTGCCCCCTTCAGGGTTCTCTCTTGACCTTCCTCACTGAAGCATCCCAGGTAATTGCCTGCAAGGAGAAAGACAGCTGAGATCATAGGCCCAGGAGTCAGGGAGGGCCCCAACCATGGGCTTCCATCCCTGGGAAAGTCTGCCCACCTGCCACCAGTGGGGAAAAGCTGGAATCTCCAGCCCTGCCTGGACAATGCACTTCTCCAGAAAGTGGAGGGGATGAAGGCTCTTCTACTACTTCCACTCAGCATAAGAGCCAAGTGGGCAGCTGGGCAGCTCTTTGCTCCTTTGCTCAGTTAATGGCCTACTGTGTATATAGTTAACAGTCTACTGTGCACCCAGAGGTAGTGCCAGGAACCCAGAGTTAGCCTAACTGCAGCTTTTTTTCAACACCCCTCTTTCCTGTGCTTGGATCTGAGTTTTCAAAAGGAATTTATTATTCATTGTGTGTATTGGTGGGGTACAATGTGATGATTCAATTCATGTGTAGAATGATCAGATCAGGGTAGTTGGTATTTTTACACACTTGAGTCCTTGGAGCATTGGCTTAATGAACTCACCCTTCCTTCTCTTGCTAGGCACAGGGAGGCCTCTGCCTCTACTATGGTCCTAAGATACTTGGTCCCATTTGCACAGGAGCCACAGGGAACTTGGAATCCAGGTGAAGTCTGGAATTAGTTAACCTAAGAGTTTCCATAAGCAAGGGACTCTTTAAAACAAATCTGCCGTGTTTTTCTAGCATGGCTAAACAGAGTCTGCCAGTTTTGAGGCAGGTGTTCACGTGGGAACTGATGCAGCCAAGTGATCAGGAAGCCCTCTGCCATCCCCTCAGCACTTCTCCAGTCAGAGACACTTGGGGATGAGTCCGGAGGGCAGTGTCACTACTGATCCAAGCATGCGGACACCAGTGGGAGCTGCTGGTAGCCCTTCCTGTCACGGACAGAAAGATGCCTTCCAGACTTGCAGAGAAACTTGGAGAATGCAAGCACAGCCCCACGTGCGTAAATGTCACACGCATCACTGTTTTGAAGAAATGGCCTTTGGGAATTTGCAAACACACTCTCACATGGTCTGCGAACTGGGAAGGCACATCTACAACTGCTGTGTTGGGAACTGGATAGGACACCTGTGCTGACGCTGAGCACACCCTGAGACTGTGCTCTGCTGCTCAGCACCTCTGAAATGGTACCCGGAGTGTGCGCCAGGAACACGGATCAGACTCTCCAGCAGCCTCGTGGCTTCACGGGGCTGGCTAGAGAAGAGCGAGGTCATGATTCCTCAGAAGGAATAGTGGCTTCTGCTGCATAGCAAGGGGAAGACTGCCACACCATTCATTTTTGAAGCGGGGGTGGGGGGAGCTCTTCTGTCTGTGAGTGCTTCTATAGTAAAGGCTATTTTGGACTCTGCTGAATCATCTCAATTGTCATGCCTCAGTCTCCCCAAATGTCAGGTGGATACATGCACACCTTTGCTCTGGATCAGTTCCCTCCTCCCATCTAGCCAGAGTTTTTCACCTATCCTAAGGCCAGGATCCTTTCCCTATCACTTCAGCTCTCCCCAGGATCTCAGGACTCTAAAATGTTATGACTGGGATTGTCAGCCAAACCCCAGCCACCAACTTGCTGTTAAAAATCTTCTAAACCTGAAGCCTCCTAGATGGTAGGGACAATATCTTTACCCCAAGTGACTCATCAGGGTTAGACACAATGTCATTGTTATCACCTAGCTGGAAACAATGGGTCACAGCTCCTACAAACAAAACCATATTGGTAGTCCCAAGGCCTTGCGTGTAAGAGCAGAGGAGCCTCTGCACAAGGAGGGTGGACCAGTTGGCCATACCAAATCTGAGTTTCAGGGGTTGGAATTCCTAGAGCAGATAACAACCAAGAGAACAGGAAGCTGTACCACAGAGGGCTCCAGAGAATCTCAGGTCAGAAGATTGCCAGTAAGAGGAAGCCAACAGTCACCTTCCATATGGTTCCTTCTAAACTTCAGGCCTCCTTAGGTCACCTGCTCTCAGGTGGGGGACTGTTTCTCTGGCATGGATCACTGTAAACTCTCTCTCTTTCCCATTAGCCTCAGTATCCCTGAATCCATTATATATGGCTGCAGAAAAAACCCACCGAGAGCAGTGGACATCAACTATTCTCTGCCCATCTACTCTTGCAAAAGAAAAGCAAAGTGTCTGAGAAATTTCTGATGCGTTGGTTGATACAGAAAGAAAAGCCCATTATAGCTTACAACTAAACATTCCGAACACAAGGAGGCACAAAGCTCAAAAGGCACCTGGTCAAGACTTGCCAAAGCTGGGATGGAGCATCCCCATTTCTGAGAATGGAATGGTGGAGGTTCAGATTCCTGTTTCTCCAGGACAGGGCTGTATGACCTGAGTTGTGCAGGTCCCCCTCTCTAAGATGCAGGCTCCCCATCTACAAAAAGGGGACACGGTACCGATTCCAGAAGCTAGTGGTTGTGAGAATTCCACAAGATATCACATGTCTAACATCGAACAAAAGGCTGGGAGTGTCAGGTACCAGGAGTGGCTGTTTTATGTTTAATAGTTCATTTTTTTTAATAATGAAGAACTCTCAGTTACTTTACAATCCCTGGAACTCACATCCTTCTTTCATTGTTGAAATGGCGAGAGCACTGCTTACATCAGTAGGCTCTTTGAAGATTAAATTAAACAAGATGACAGATGGACATCTACAAACAATGATGCTTCATACATAACAGATGTTCAAATAAATAACATCTATTATTATTCTGATCCTATATTCTAACCTGGGACCTAGCAGGACAACAGATCAGTAAATATTAGCTGAATAATTAGCACATTAATAGAAGAGAGGAAAGCAATGGTTTCAACAGCCAGGCTGAAAGAAGTGGCTGAGTACCCAGCATCTGTGTCTGACCAGCATGGAGAGAAAGCCCCCACCCCACCTCAGCATCCAGCAGCCCCCATCTTGGGGTGCAGCCAGGGCTTGAGATACGGATGGCCCCTCTAGGTTGTAGGGGAGTAGAGGAGCCTTTTGTCACTTAACATAACAAATGACTTTTCTAAATCCCTGACAGAGGCAAGAATGTGCAGAAAAGCAAGAACTTTCCAGGGATGCGCTGGGACGCTCCTGAGGCGGATTTATTACTTTGGGCTGAAACGAAGGCGATGCATTACCGCCTGTGACTCTGCATCTGTTCATTTGCACATCAGAATGGACAAGTCGTGAGGCTATTAACGATGGCTTTGGAGATATTGGAATGTCTTTGGAAATTACTATCAATAAAAAACAAACTGGCTATGGAGAAGTTACTATTTTTCCCCTAGTAAACTTACTGACATTTTATTCCATTATGGATGTTGTCCAAGGTATAATGAAATGCGCAGTGATTGATGGAGACTCCTGCAGCTTCCGTGGCTTGCAGGATCCCTTTCAGGGGATGGCGGGATGCCCGGGCTGCAAAGAGATGCTCGCTTTGTCTGCAGTCCTAGCAGCTGGTCTAGGGCTACACTGTGGGCCACTCTCTAGACCAAGGAGGTTGCTTGACCATGCAGGGCCACAGAGTTCCCTAAGAGAAAGGTGCAGGGGTTCCAGGGCTAGTGTTCTGCCTTCCTCTAGGTTCTCTGAAGACTTCCAGCATGTCATCACATCTCCCTCAGACGCTGCTCTTTTAGAGTCTGTAGGGAGATCAACTTTATCTTTAAAATCCTGAAGAAGAGTAAAAATATTTAATCTCCCATGAAGTGATAGTGCCCATTGACTATTCAAAGTCCTCACTGCCAAGCCCTGGGCCTGGACCTTGGATGCTGCACTGTACAACAGTGTGGCCAGAGTTAACCCTTTATTTGTTTGGTAACTGGGGTACTCCAGAAATCACAGACAGGTGCTATCAACAGGTAAGGAGAATCAATAGGTATTTTTATTCATACCCCAAACCATATTGTTGGAAAGCAGTTGATTACTGTCCTGCTTACATCTAACTGTGATTTCTCCTGCTTTTCTAGGACCCCTTCCTTCACTACTGTGTCTCTGGAGGTAACTAAATGGTTCTCTTGGACACAGTGTATGTATGGCCAGAACTAGATTACCAGTCCACTTCATCACCTTCTCTGAAGACCAGCTGTGAGAGGTCTTCTCTACCTCAAGTTCCATGCCATGCCTTAACCATTCTTCAGGAAGTCTGCGCAGTAGTTATCTGGAAACATAACCGACTCTACCCCAGACAGAGCATTCAAGGATCCAATGCAAAACACATATAGGGACTAATGCATAGTGAACACATATTGAAGACTAATGGTCTTCAATAAAGGAGGATAGAGAGAAATGAAGAGAAGACTCCATCTAGGTCAATTTGTCCAAGGTCATAGAGCCACGAGGTGGCAACAGCAAGAGAGGAACTCAGCTCTGTCTTCAGCAAGGATGCACTTCACAAAACTTCCTCTCAGGAAACCCACAGGCTTTTTCCTGGTCATTGGCACTTTAAACTAAATTAATTACCCTAGCAATGTCTGCTTGGAGACCCAGTTTCTTGGTGTGTTGGAGAGATTACAGAAGGCACACACATAACATCAGCTATATTATCAATTCCTTTGTCTTGTTACATATAGGCCATGCTAAAGAACTCACTGTGAGGAAACTCAGCTGGATGATGTCTGGTCTGAAATGCATCCTTCCCTGGAAACAAGAACCCGCAGCCTTCTAGTCTTTCCTTTGTAGCGGGCCCACTGAGTCATTTCCCCAAGGCAAGAGAAGCTAGGGTTCATTATTTTCAGAATAAATCAAGGATTGGGGATCTGACTCAACTGTGGAGGATGTGCCTAGTATCCCAAGACCTGAGATCTGAATTCCAGCAGCACACACATCAGCCAATCAATCAATCAGTCAGTCAGTCAACCAACCAATCAATCCCAAATCTTAGGCTCGGTACTTTCTCTTCTGCCTTCCCTACCCTAGGTCTGATGCTCTACTTACTTCATCTCCTACAGTCTTCTACTTAGCCCTCTAGGCTAAGAACTCTGTACACTATGCTTAGTAGTCTGTGGGCTATAATTAGTACTGTATGTGCTATGCTTAGTACTATATGTGCTATGCTTAGTACTGTATGTGCTATGCTTAGTACTGTATGTGCTATGCTTAGTACTCTGTGCTAAGTACACTATGCACTATGCTTATGATAGGTGCTCTATCGACTATGCTTGATACCCTGTTTAGTAAACCATGCACTTTATTTTAGGGACAGGAGCACCACCTCCTCTGATGATAGGGCACAGGACCAAATAAGTTGGTGAGAGGATGATCAGAGAAGACTGAGTTCAGCCACCCAGGCACAACTTTAACATGTACTGTGTGCTCCCCGGCACCCAGCATGTTCCCTGGCCCTGCAGAGAGAATCTACAGAACTCAGTGCAAAGAGCACCAGGCCAGAGTAGACCATCTTGACTTGGGAGTCCCAGCAGTACGAAGACAGATCCCATTACCACCCACCTCCAGGCCTGCCCCTCCAGGGTGCCCTGAGATGTATGTTCTGTTTTGCCTCCATCCCCCTACCACTCACACAAGCTCCCTCAGCCTGCTCTTGCTCCATGGTACACCTCTCCTGGCTGCCTTCCTTCCTGGTCTCCCTGCTATTCCCCAGCCAGGGTTTCCTGGGGTCACCGGCCAGATCTACTCCACATCTGCGTTCTAACTTCAAGGTTAGGTTCTAGAGACCCCAAACGTGGAATGATCTTGGCCATTCACTTAGTTTTCTTGCACCTCAGTATCTTCCCTGTGAACTGAGGAAGTGACAGTGTCAGACACAGGAGCTTCATAGCAGAGCAGCATTGGACAGACAAGGCATTTTTACTACATAATAGCTTTCAGTTAGAGGGTGAAGTAACTCATGAAGTACCCTTGCCTAGTGGTTCTTGTCTTATGAGTACACCACGATGACCTGGAGCAGTGGTTTGCAATCTGTGGGTTGAGACTCCTTTGGGGGTTGAATGACTCTTTCACAGGGGTCATATATCAGATACCCTGCCTATCAGATATTTACATTTCTCTTGATAAAAGTTTCAAAATATAGTCATGAAGTAGCAATGAAATAATTTTGTGGTTGGGGATCACCATACCATGAGGAACTGTTTTAAAGGTCACAGCAGTAGGATGGTTGAGAACCCCTGAGTCAGACAGTAGATACAGGGACTGCTGGTGGCAACCAAAGTAGAAGATTCTGCTCTGTTAAATGTGTAAGGACCTGGGACTGTACGGACACCAGTTCCCACAGGCAGCGGCTGCTGCTGCTGTTCTGGGACCACCCTTGGCATCCTGTGATACACTGCTCCAAGCCACCTTAATACATTTGCATAATAACCCTGGGGTCAATGTCTCTGTCTCGACCTGAGAGGACCCAGAGACAAGTGACATAATCAAAGTTACCCAGGAAGCTGCGACTGAACCAAGATCAAAGTCATAGCTTTGGGGGACAATATCACACCCCTCGGCTACCACAGGGACAAGAAAAAGGACAATACATATAACCCTGAGCATGACTTGTGGCAGCAGCAGAAAACCTACCTTGGTTATGGTTGGCTGGTCCAGAGGCCTCCGGGCCCAGGGTGGGTGGCCCCTTTGGGTCACTAGTGAGGTGGTGGAGCCAACGCCTCCGCAGTGAGCTGCGGTTCCTCCGGGGCCAGCGAATTCCAGGTGGCAGTCGGGCCAGAGGGCTCCTTAGTGTGTCCACATCAAGTAGTAGGTCAGGGCTACTGTGGGGATCACGAAGGCTCCTGCCATCCAGCAGACCCACACCCAGTTCCACAGTGGCCACTGGTAAGGCCTGCAGGCTGCCGGGAGCCCGGAGGGCCTGTGGGAGGGCCACTCTGGCTCGCTGCAGGAGCAGCAGGCTGCCGGTCATCAGGTAGGCGGCTGTGAGGAAGAGTAGCAGGAACTGTGTTCTTCGGAGAAACTTCTGGAGTCTGAAGAAAGGTTTGGCCATGCCCCTGGGCAGCAGGGCTCCCAGCTGGAGCCTGGGAACGGCTCCTAACACCTGGGCAGGAGGGACGCCAGGGCCTCCAAGGGCCTCATCCCAGCATCCTGGCTCTCAACACCTGTCAGCACACTTGTGAGATGTATCCCTGTGGGTTTCAAATGTCACCATCACTTCTCTCCAGCAGCCACAAGCCCTTTGTTGGTAGCTTCTGCCCAGGGGTCACCATTTCCCCCATTCCTTAGCTCTCTTGGCCCTCGTCAGTCTCAGGAACCTAGAAAAGTGGAGAAAGAACATTAAGATGCAACAGGATCCATGGCCCTCTTCCTGGGCCAGGGTACTCCCCAGCCCTATGACTGATTTACCAAAGGGGTAATAAGCTCTGTGTCAGGAACACTGGACAAAGAGTTCAGATCCTACTTCTGCTGCTGGCCAGCTGTGTGACACTAGAGAAATTACTGAACCTCTCTGGGCTTCAGCTCCCTCATGTCCCTTTGGACAGTGGCAATGAAGGTCCAGTAATGAGAATGGCAATAAGGAGGAGGAAGGAAACAACCATGGCTTCCTTCCACTGAGTCCTCAGTGACCCAACGTACTCATCAAAATGAGTTATGAAGTCATATCATTGTACTCTCATCTGTACAATCTAATGGGATAGATATTGTAATGTCCCCACTACACAGATTTAAAAAAAAAAAAAAAAAAAAAAGAAGAAGAAGAAGAAAGGAAGAATAATTTCCTGAAATGCCACAGCTGGCACACACAAGAGCCAACATCCCAATATCTCTCTCCAGATCTGTTTTCTCAACTACTACACAGAGTAGCCTGAAACATAGTTTTACCCTAGAGCACAAGTGTGCGCCACACAGGCCGGTGTATACTGAAGGTGCTTAATAAATGCACACAGTGAACTGCCTCCCTGTGATGTGGTGAAGCTGTGATCCGTATTCTGGGAGCACTTCTACAGAGGTTGGTCATTGCCTCTCACTAAGACAGAGGCAGGCTCATGTTAATGCTAAGCTGTGGTTCCCACTGGCGGCATCTCTAAAGTAGCTATTAAGGTTGGTGGGGGCTCTGCAGCTGCCACGAGCTGGGCTGCTGTGTGAGGAGGGCTCTGAGCACAAGGGTAGGCTTGTCCCAGAAGAAAGGACCCTGGAAGCGTGACTAAGCTGCTGGCCGTAACTAACATGGCGAGGGCAGCGTTTCAATGGCTGTTCTGTGCACAGACACGGCCTGCTGGGTGTGAGAAGAAAGACAATGTTTTGGCTCTGGGGCCCAGCATTTCAGACTGCAAGGAAGCTGGGGGCCCAGCAGACTCATCCAAGGGGGCCCAGGCCAGCCTGAGCCTTCCGGATTAAGTTCTGAGAGCTAAGGGGACAGAAACCTCCAGGAGGATAGGGGTATGGTTACACAGGTCCTCATCAGCAAAGGACAGTGGAATCCAGCTGAGTGGGGAAGCCTTTGCAAGATGGTCTCCGAGCTTTTCCTTTCTGTCTAAGCTGGTATGTCGCCAGACCCATCCCTGCCAGCCTCAGATTTGTAAAACCACAGAGAAAATCCCACGAAATCCGGACTGATCTGTCGGCCCCCAGCTTGGGCTCTTCCAATCCACAGCACACAGGCTGCCGGGGTGAGCCTCCTTACCACGTGAAACTGATCATGACTTGTGTTCTTCTGCTTAAAACATCTTTTCAATAGCTCCCCAGAGCTTGGGGATCAACTGCAAGCGCCTTAGCACAGCACACAAGGTCTCCTCCAACCCACTGAGGTCCACTATGCCTCGGTATCTCCATCATGCACGCCTATACATACTCTATGATTGCAGCAGGGCCTCTCCTGCATCTAGTGTCTCAGCCTCTGTTTCTTCCCTCTGTCTGGTTAATCTCTATATGACCCATAAGGCTTAGCATTAATGGCACTTCCTCCACGTTTTCCCTGATCACATTCACCTACAGAGAAGGAGAGACTCCCTGGCTCCCAACAGCCTGTGCTAAGCCCATCCCAGCACGCACCACTTTGGTGCAATTAACATTCTCACTCCCCAAAGGACTCTGATCAACTCAAGTAGATGCCATCCCCTATTTATTTCTATCACTGTCAGTCAGCATGAAGCCTGGCACACAGTGACACCTCAGTTGTCTTTGCCAGTGTGTGTGTGTGTGTGTGTGTGTGTGTGTGTGTGTGTGTGTGTGTATGAAGACTAAGTAGACAGGAGAACTCTGATAGGTTCTTGAGCGGTCTGAGAGCAACCAAACTTCAAACTCCAATCATCCATAGCTGTAAAGAAGCCTGAACTAGACAGATGCTGAGCAGCCATCGGTCTCAGCATCACAGAGCTGATGTGTAAGATTCATGTAGATTATCAAGAACCCCTAAAAGCTGGATCTTTTCTGTTCTATAAGAAGGTTCTCAGGTGTGTTTGTGGGAGGGTTCTGGATGCAGGAGATCCTACTAGTGTAAACTCCTACAACCTAAATGATAAGCAAAAGGTACCACACCTGCTGTGGAAAGAAAACTTCTGGTAAGGTGGAACAGACAGGTGGGTGATGGTCCCACCCCTGTAGCTGTGCACTGTGACTTCCATCTTATGTGATAGACTGGATCTGCATACATGAGACAAGTAGGGTAGCCTCTTTGTCTATAAGTAGGGTGGGATGTGTGTGAGAGAGAGGGGGGGTTGTCAGATGTCAGAGATGAATCCATCAGGATTCAAAATCACCCAAGTTCTCCAAGGCCTTGCAAGTTCTTCTAGAACCCCCTAGACCCATTCCTGGAGTGGGTTTTCTAATCAGGGTAGCAGTGACAATCACTTCCAGGCCAGAGTTCCACATGCTAGGGCCCCAGAACCAGACTTTCATTCTCAGGTCTTAAAATGGCAAAGCTGATTCCCAGGTCGGCAGGGGGCCACACACTCAAAGCATCAGGAACTTGTCCAGTCCTGATCCTCCACCACACTTTACCTGGTGCCCAGCCCTGCTTATCCGTTAGGCTGATGAGGCCCCTCCAGGTCACAGATCATACCTGGCCCATCTCTATCTCCCCAGATCCCAGCAGACAGCTAGTTGAGTAGCATCCTCAAGAATTTGTTAACATGAAAGCAGTCGAGCCAAGGACTGCCAGCTCACAGACAAGATTAGAGGTGTAAGACAGCAGAGCCAATTGAGACCTGGCAGAAATCTGGTCACTTTTCATCTGTACTGGACGTGGAAGTCCATTGGCTAACCCGCTATATCCCAAAGTCACCAGGCCTTCGTTATAGCAAACCTAATCCCAGGGCAGGACCTCAGGCTTCTTGTCTGTGCATGGGTAAATGAGAATGGTTGTAGATCCATACTCTGGTTGCCTGGACTGGCACATACCGGTTATGAATGCCAAAGAGACACACAGGAGCTGCTGGAGGACAGACCCATAGCAGGTGTTCCTAGGAAAGAGTCTCCTTCCTTCTGGACCTCCTACTCCCAGACAGGCCCAACAGCTTCCTCTTGCTTGAAGTTGATCTAACTGCTGTTGGCAACTGCTTAATTTTCAATGACACCATTTATTAGGCTCTTAAAGTGTGAATAAATAGATTAGTTGGCCTGTGTACCTCACAGGCCTCTGGATCCTCATGGGAGGCAGACGGCCTGCTTCCTGTCAGTTGAGAACTGTCCTCATACCTGACTAGAGAATCAGTATTCACACCCAGACCATCTGCTCCTGTGGCCAAAAATCTTCCAGTCCCTTTCCCCGCTTGAGTTCTGGCTCTGCACGTGGTAAGATTTATTCTTAAAATTTTAGTGTGTCTCCATCACTGGTTTGAAACTATGCCAGGCAGAAGCTTCTCCTGTTCTGCCCTTTCCAGTCAAACCTAAGAAGCACTGTCACAAGCGGGCTCTAAAGCTGCCTTTGAGCTCTCTCCCCTCTTCTGGGAGTCCTGCTTCTCGGCTGCTTTTCCTGATCTGGAACCCTCGGTGAGGAACTGCTGAGTACGCCCTGTCCCAGAACCTCCACTCTGTCCAGGTTGGACAAATGTCCGTCTGCTCAGCATTCTCTGCATTCTTGGAATTATTTTAGGGCCTAGCGAAGGAGTCCCTGAGATAGCCCAGGAATGAGAGGAGGATAATCGAACGGAGACTTCAGAAGTCTCAGAGAAGAAAAGCAAGTCCCTAGTGCAAGGGGGACTCAGAAATCCAGGGCTCTGGAAGAAGGCAGGTAGCACTTACCTGTGGGCCAAGAAGGGGTGGGAACCATATGAGAGTTAGCAGAAAGAGGAGGGAAAAAGACAGGAGAGAAGGGGATCACCAAGGCTAGCTAGGACTGGCCCCTAGGGTTCAGTCATGTGACTCCACCTCCCTTCTACCTTCTGGCTAGTGATGAAATGCATTAATGGGAAAGCAAATGACCTGTGCTCCCCACATGGATCTCAGCCACTGTGGGCCAAGGGTGACTCAAAGCTGTCTGCACATAGAGGAGGATTCTGAAAACAAAACACAAGGTCCGGCAGGCTGTTCCTCAGGCAAGATAAGGACCCATGTTCCAGCTGCTCAGAGTCCAAGGTCACACAGAAGCTAGTAGCTTTATGCTTTGAGACCTCAGTGAAGCTGTAAGTGGGGCTGGGCTGCAGTGTTCTCCCATCCCTCACTTCACCTTCTCCATCCTCCGATGCTCTGTTCAACGCTTGCCATCTGAAGCTCATCCCTCTTCCAGGGGCTGTCTCCTCCCAGCATCCCAAGAAAGCATCTATCCTAGTGCATAGCACCAGTTATGCTACAGCTTGCATGGGCCACAGGGCAAGGAGGAACTGGTTCAAACTCCTCCATTGTCTCTCAGTGTCCTGTCTTAGTCTCGCTCCCAGCACCCTTCCTCAGACTACTCCTTACAGAACCCTATGTCCAAACCAGTGTTCCTGGCCAGCATGAGATGTTTCGAGCTTCCTGATGGTGCGTGTTACTCAGCCAGCCATGGATGCTCTGCCCAACTCACAGGCCTGAAAATCTTTCCCACCCTCAAGGCTCAGCTCAATAACACTTCCTCCTTAAAACCTCCTCAACCCCTGAAGCAGAGTGGTTCTCCAGTACGGATGGAGAGGCTAGAAGCATGGCAGCCGGTGGCTGGGCTTGGGTTCTACTTTGAAAGTCTGTTTGTTAGTATCTCTACATCCTCTCCCAGCCTGCAAGCCATTCCCAGGCATTGTCAGTATCTCTCACACTTCTGGGAATACTGCCCTCACTCCAGGGTCATCTGCACTCATGGTCTGAGGCTGAAAATGGCGAGGGGGGGAGGTAAGATACCCACAAAACACAAACCTGCAGACCCTTGCTGAAATGGGGTAAGGACTCCATCTTTGAAGAGGCAAAAACTCTTTGAACTTCAGAACACAAGAAAAAAAAAATCAAAGAAAAATGTTTCTAGGAGTTTGGGGAGATAGCTCGGTGAGCAAAGTGCTGTCTTGGAAAGCATGAGCTCCAGGCACAGCTGTGCTTCTATAACTCCAGTGTTGGAGAGGGAGATCCCAGAGACTTGCTGACCAGACAGTACAGCTGAAGCAAAAAGCTCTGTGAGATAACCTGGCTTGTAAAATAATATAGAGGCCAGATGTGGTGGCACACACCTTTAATCTCAGCATTCTGGAGGCAGAGGCTAGCCTGGTCTGCCAAATGAGTTCCAACCAGCCAGGGTTGTAACAAACTCTGTCTCAAACAAAACAAACAAAACCCAAACAACAATAGTGTGGACAACAACAGAGAAGACGGCCTAACACTGACTTCTGGCCTCTGCAGATGCTTTCACACACAGATGTGCACACACATACCCACACCCACGCACAAGGTTTCTTTAAAAGTATAAAACAATAATAGTTAATTAGATTAATCATTTCAAATTATATACATAGCTCCAATGTCACAGGGTAGCTTGTTAAAATATACAATTACGATTTGTCAATCACAAATAGTAAGAATAGCATTAGTAAGGTCACACTCCATTCAATGCAAATGGGGTACAAAGCCTTCAGTGGACTCAAGGCTGAACAATAAAGTTTTAGATGTCATATTAGAGGTTATATGTGGTTTCACATGCTACCAAGTGTGTGACATGAATAAGCAGATAAACAAATGAATGAGTGATCTTCCCACGGGCTCATGACGTTAATTTATGAGTCATTATCCCTGTTACATAGAGGCAAAAGGTAAAACACTGGGGGCTAATTAACTTGAACAGAGATAAACGGCTAGTGCTAGTTGGAACTCCAGCTTTCCCATTCCAAGTGTGTGGCATCACTTGCCTGTCACATGGTCCCAGTGTCAGATGGAGACCCTTCTGTGCATTGTGCTAAGTGCCCTGTGCAGCTGGGATTTCCCCCTCTCTACTTGGTTGACCTAGGGTTCAATCCTACATGACACAGCCAATCACAACCCCTTCAAATCAGCACTCTAATTTGTTCATCTCCCTCCATGCATCTGTTGATGGTGAGTCCCTGAGCATGGCCTTGGGCCTTGTGCAGAATGCAACAGGTTAAATAGGTGTTACAACGTACTTCAGGGATTTGGATAAATCTGGACAGGTGAGTCAGTTAGCCCTATCTTTCTCTGTCTCCATTCCTGCCAAAAGACAGGGACTCAAGCTATGGGATGTGGCCCAAGACACCCTATACATCCCTGTCCTTCCTTACTCTTGGTCCCTTCACACCAAGGCAATCACCTTCTGGGAGGGAACTCCCATCCCAGCGGAGAGGAGGAGCCTTGATACAGAGGCACCCAGCATTGTAAGATTTGCAAAATTAATCTGGCCTAACTGCCATCCACTTCTATTCCCTCCGGAAGAAAGGACACATGTAGAGTTTCTCCCTGACCATGGCCCTTCAAGGGGGCACATAGGAATTGTGTTTTAGATACATGTTGACATGGTGGTTATTGAAGTCAAGGTGTGGAGAAATTAGGGAAGAGAGGGAGAAAGCAAAATTATGAGGGTCCAGAGAAAGATTAGGTCATGTCCTCCAAATAAGCAGGGCTGACCTCCAGACCTGCCTGGGTAAGATACCAGGACCCCACCCTGTGACAATGACTGCCACTCCTGTTGTATGGACATAGATCCCCAAGGTTTAAATGCTGAGCTGCCCCCAAGAAGCCTTGATTTCACAGAGAGCTGGTCTCAGGAAGACTGGCCAGGATGGAGTCAGATGGGAGTAAAAGCTGGGAGTGTCTGTAAAGAGAAGTGTATCTTTCCCATCAGACCCTGCTCACATATGGCTCAGCCTGGACCTGAAGGCTGCGTGGGTTCCCAGGCTCTAGTCATTGACTCTACAAGAACCATCTGTGACCATCTGAGAGACTCACTGACTTGCACTGCAGTCTTTGGGTTAAACTGGCCAGGCTGAGGTTCACCTTTAGCAGCAGACTAAATGAGGGCCCAGAAGGGGCCACCTGCTGGGGGAGGGAGATAGGAGAAAAGGAAAGGGGTCCTTTTCATCTTCTATCTAAATCCCAAGTTGCTCCCCACTTCTAATCAGAACACAGGACAGTAATGTCTATGCCAGGGCTTCAATGCCCATTGAAAAGAGGGATCCCCTCATCCCAAGATAAGTTTCTTCGAAAGATCTATGAGGACAATTTTGGGATGGCTGGGGTTGGTCATGATGTCAGGGAGATAAGGGGACAGTTGTCTTTACTAACCCTGGGGTCGGCAGGTGTCCAAGCTGCCCTCAGCCACTACTAAGGAGATGCCTGGCTCTTCACTGAACCTGAGGGCTTGGCAGCCCCTCCTCACAAGCATCTTAGGGGATTTCAGTTAAGATTATGTGTGTGGTCGGAGGTCATGCTTAGAAGAAACAAAACTTGCTCCTATACCAAGCTCTCCCTGGCTCTCTGGCCAGCACTTGTAGCCATTCAGCTAGATAGCCACAAAGTGAGGACACTGTGAACAGAAAGAGCCACCCAGCCCAGCACAAGGCTCTTCTAATTTTTATGACTCCTACAGCCCTCACTTCCTGTTCTGACGTTGGGGTCCTGATCCCACCTATGGATTCCTACGAAAGCTGGCCCGGTGTCTCCTTAGACATAAGAATGCTGTCCCCGCAACAGGAGAGAAGAGGTGACAAAAGTACAGTGGAGTCCCGAGTTTGTCCATTCTGTCTAGAAAGTAGCCTGCGACGGAGGAGAGTGAGGGCCAGGTCCCAAGGTAGGGCTGTGGGGGCTAGAAACTGACAGTCTGCCAGCAAGCAGACAAGGCAGAGGTCCTCTTCCCATTCTGACTTCCCGTGGGCTAGCTGGTAGGACTAAGATCATCAACGGAGCATAGACACGCCGAAAAGCAGTTAAGACAGGCTACTCTGAAGCAGCTGACCCAGCCAGGGATGTTTCTGACTAGCAAAGAAAAATAACACACAGAGCATCCAGCCACGAGTCTCCATCCACACCTTAGGAAGATGCAAAGCGCGACACCGGGTAATTCTCCCAACAAAATACATACGTTTCAGTTTTGCTTCTGCCTGTGTTCAAGTTCATCAAGAGACCGGAGAAAACCCTTCGCTGACCGGAAGCCTGGTTTGGGAACGTAACGAGAGAGGGGGAGCAGCTTCTGGCGAATGTCTCCACCTAGGAGGGAGGCAGTGCGTACCCCAAATTCTGCCCCCAGCCTGACCAGGGTCTCGGACCGGGCGCCCCCGGGCTCCCGGCGGAGAAGCGGCTGGTGCAACTGCCTGTGCACATCCAGCCAAGACCAGACGTGGTGAGACGCTACCCACACAACCGCCACGGTCCTGGCGCGCCGGCCCCGAGAAGGCGCCTCGCCAGCGCGCCCTGTGCCCCAGCAGGTGCAACCCCGCGCGCTCGCAGTCGCATCTACACAAACTTGTTTGCCCGCGGCGGGGGTAGATTTAGCTCGCAGCCCGTAGTAGGGTCCTGACTGGGAGACCCCGAAGACAGGACTCACCCCGCGATCACAGCCGGCTGGGGCACCCGCCTTCCGGGGCGCCAAGCCCGCAGCCCCGCAGTGCCCAAAGCTCAGACGCCCGCACTCCCCCGACGTCCGTGGCAAGCGCACTGGCGCTCCCAGGCCCGCGTCGCGCAGCTCCCCGAGGCTGCGGACTTCCGCGCTGAGCAGTGGCGGAGCGGGCGGGCGCGGAGCTGAGCCGCGGGCGCGGAGTGCAGCGAGTGGCGGGCGCGGAGCGGGCGAGCGGGCGCCCGGTCTGCACATGCTCACTCGCGCGGCCTGGGGACAGCGGCCGGCCTCCGCCGGGTCCTAGAGGCTTCCGCGCACCCCTCTCTGCTAGGTTCCCAGGAAGGGTCGCAGCTTGGCTTCTTAGCGGGAAGTGTGTGGGTGATCTGTCCGGGCTTGCGAGACAACGCATACACCGCAGGTGACACGCACTACTCGCCACCACCAAGACAAGACGCTGACATCGCTCTATTGCACCCGCCCAGCCACAGCCTACCACTGCAGCCTAGCTGGCTCTAGCACGCACCATGGTGCTCACACCAGACGCATACAGGAATACACTGGGCATCGCCACTCGCAGCAGTACGCCGCCACACTCAGATGCAGACGTGGTGGCAGACGCACAGTGGCTGATACAAATACACACTGAATCACCAGACACCCACACTCACACACTCTGTGGGCTCTGCTCTACTCACTCAGAAACAAGCTAGGACACGGGCAGGTGCACACACATACACAGCCACGCAGTTTGTATCACTCTAATGTCAATACTCAGACACACACTTGATTACTGTCCCATACTGGGGGAGCTAGGCACATTGACCTAACCCTCCGTGTCACTCATCCACTCAGAAACAAGCACCTGCTAGAAACACACACAGAGACACAATTTGAGACAGTATCACAGAATTACAACCCTAATGGCAAAGATACTCACATCATCTCTTGATACACCTGGGGTTCTGCCAGCAGCTTATCACACTGCCCACATTGACACACGGGGACAGACCTTCTTGATATAGTGTGTAAAGGGACATTACCTCACCGGTATACACACACACACACACACACACACACACACACAGAGAGAGAGAGAGAGAGAGAGAGAGAGAGAGAGAGAGAGAGAGAGAGAGAG
>JANHMN010000002.1:48208675-48224874 GCA_030674055.1 Rhabdomys pumilio
GAGAGAGAGAGAGAGAGAGAGAGAGAGAGAGAGAGAGAGAGAGAGAGCGCGCGCACATAGGTCTATATACAACCCCCCTCTTTAAATAAAGGCTTACCCCACTGAGAAGCCCCGCTCTCCCTCTCAAAGCCCCCAAGTCACAGCATCTACCCTGCTCTTCCAGGGACAACAGTGAGTCTAGTTCTCACCCAGGACTGACAGCCGAGATGCTTCTGGAGGCTGCTGGAGGGGGAGGGCGGCGGGGGGGGCGGACAGGATGAGAGGAGGTATCAGGAGCAGGTGGCAGTGGCTCTAACCGACTTCCTGAATGGAAGTTTCTTACTTCCAACTTCCGCTAGGGGCAGAGCTGCTCAGCCACTCAGAGAAGTGGCCTTTCAACAGGTGCAGGGCTGCAGAGGGGCTTGGTACAGGACCAGTAGAAAGCTTCTGGCGGTGCAGCGCCATCTGGCAAGGCACCGTGGTAGGAAAAGGGGCTAGCTGAAGTTTACAATGAAGAGTCTTGGGTCTAGGGACGAAAGGCTGATGAACTCTCTGGAGCCTTGGGATTTTTGGGTAGGAGCAGAGGGAGGGAAGGATTCTGTGCTAACTCAGCATTCCAGGCCTGCAAACCCCTCTCCACAGCCTTTAATCATTGTTTTCAGCTGTAACTGGCTGCGCCCTCTTACAATGTTGCCTTGTGTTTGAACCCTCTTCAGGACTGACTGCATAATTTATAGGGTCCAGTGCAAAAGGAAAATGTGGGCTCTGTGATTAAAAAAAAAATATTAGAACTTCAAGACACGAAGGTGTAATTTTAAAACAGAGTTTAGGGTCATTGGGAAACAAAGACTCCTGTGTCTTGTGCAGGCCTTAGGCCCATGAAGTCACCCATGGTTCGTATATCCTTTGTCCCACTTAATAGTTACAACAAACTACCTTCGTATGCACCCACTGCAAAGACGATGTTCTTAACACGCAAAAGGAGATGGTGGCCCAAGGGTTGCAGCGAGGACAGCCCTTGGGGACCTCCAGATGAGCTCCTCGGGATTCCAGGCACTCCCCTGCAGCTGCTGCTACTTGGGAGATGTCACCTAGAGCAGCAGCTACCTGAGCCATTGAGCTGAGTTGTCTGTGTGAAGTGCTTGAAGGGTGGAGGGGGATGTTAAGGAAGAGTTTCATGTCCAACTGCACCTGCAATTCGCAGCACTCCGGGAAGAACCTCCAAGTCTCCATGTGTAGAGTCCAGTTGGTATGCCTGCTGACTCTGACAAGAGACACTAAGAAGTGCACAGAGGAACCCATAGTGTAATTAGTTGAGAAGGGCGTAGGAAAGGCAGTTTGAGTGTCAAAATGGGCAGGAATATTTCTGTGCTGGAATGAACTCCTTCTCTTTAGCACTGGTTGCAGATAAAGATTCAAGAAGCCACCTTGGATACCCCTGACAATAATGTTCCTTTCAAACCATGCCAAGCCCCTCCCTATGCCTAGATCTCCTTGACACGAGGCTCAGATCCACTGGTAGTCGGCTCCATATCACTTGTTCCCATATGGCAAAGGCATCCGAATGCCTCAGGGACTTCTATGGTGGTCTCACCATAGTGTTGACACAGATCCAGCTACTCCTGAGTAATGCAGTCACCCTTGCTTCCCCTGTAAGGCTAAGGCTGGGAATTAAAATAGTCTCAGCCTGCACTCCTCCTGTCTCTCTGTGTCTGCCTGTTTATTCCATCTGCTCCTATTTCTGGACTTTAATCATTAGATCCCAAGTATATGTATTGCCTTCAAAGTTAAAGCCAGCTCCCGGGGTTTTCCTTTCCCTTCCTCTCCCCTCCTCAGTTCCCCCTTTCTCTCCTCTCCCCTCCCCCTTCCCTTCCTTCCCTTTCCTTTGGCTGCCCTCCCCTCCTTTCTCCTTTCATGTTGTGCTTTCTTTTACATGCCAAGAGAGACGCCCATCCTGTGTTAGATTCCTGTTGAATACTGGACACTGTTGAGCCAGTCCACTAAAGAAGCATCCGGCATGGACAGCTGGACAAGGAAACAACCCCCAAATCTGGGCCAATACGTGTGTAAATAAAACAGCACCGGACACAGCATGTGACCTATTTTTGTAAGTATTCCATGCAGGGGTTTTTCCTGAGGACCCAAAATGCCTCATGCTGTTCAGTGTTCCCCCAAGCCCCCAGATTTGTAGTGTCTGCTCCTCCAAATGGCACATTGCCCAGGAAGCCAAGGGAAGTCCAGCTGGAGCACCCGCCCACTGTCCACTCCTCAGTCCTTACAAGATCGATCACTACCTTTACTTTATGGCTTTGCTGGCTCATCATCCTTTTATAAACCTTCAAAGGTCCCACAGCTAGAATTTGAGCCACCAAATAGCCAGAGGGAATTTCTCTTATATAGATCTATTCCATACATAATCCTTAGTGAATATACATGCTCACTCAATACTCATTAAGACTTATTTATTTATTTATTTATTTATTTATTTATTTATTCATTTATTCATTTATTCATTCATCTGGCTTCTGAGACAGTTTTACTTCATATTCTAGACTTGCTTGGAACTCATCTTTAAGTCAGTCTTAAACTCACCAGCAATCCTCCTGCCTCAGCCTCCCAAGTGCTGAAGCATGTTCTCAGCCTGTGGATCACAACCCCTTGAGGGTTGAACTACCCTTTCACAGGGGTTGCATATCAGATATTTATATTATAATTCATAACAGTAGCAAAATTATAGTTATGAAGTAGCAATGGAATAATTCTAGGGTTGGGGCGTCACCACAACAGGAGGAACTGCATTAAAGGGTCACAGCACTGGAAATGCTGAAAACCACTCTGCAAAGGTTACAGGTGTGAACCAGTTTGATGGTTAACACTGTAAACTTGATAAGCTCTAGAGTAACCCATCGATATCTCTGGGCATACCTGTGAGGAATTATCTAGAATAATTCTCTGGACCAGGCTGTAAACAATTATCAAGCTGATCTTGAGAAGAGAAGACACACTCTGAATATAGGTGAAGCCACTCTACCAGACAACAGATGTATAGAAAGGAAGATGATCTGAACACTGTATTCAGTGTTCTCTGCTAACTAAAATTGGTACAATGTGTCCATCTGCCTCAGGTCCCTTCTGCCATAGTTTCTTCACCATGAAGAACTGTATGCCTCCAAACTGTGAGCCAAAATAAATCCTTCTTCCTTGAGTTGCTTTTGTTCCACATTTTTGTCTTAGCAGCAAGACAAGCCACCCTGCCTGTCTCAAGCATAATCAGTTTCTAAGGTTCAGTGTGTGTAACGTGACATTTTCCAGGAACGCTGGTAAGGTCCCTAATGGATGCGTTATTTCTTCTGAAGAACTCAAAAAAGTGCTTACTCTTGTTCTAGTTGCAGACATCTCTGTTGGTCCCCAGCCATCTTGTGATTGGCTACCAGAGTCAACTAACCACCAGTGAGATCATGGAGAAAAGGGGGAGGCTCACTCTGTGTTATCTACCTCCTGGGGAGGAGGCTGTGCCAAAATGTGAAAGCCAGGGCCAAGGCCCTTCAGCACTTCAAACACTCATGTCTGAATGCTTCCGTCTTTATTCATGCAGTTGTTGCTTCACTGCCCTTGGCCTTTAAGGTCATGTGAGGGCTGTTAGTCCTCAAGTAGTCTGTGAAGGTTGCCTTTCCATCCTGTACATTTTCTGGGGATGTGACCTTCAAAGATGGACAGAACCTTTGACAGCATCTCTGAAGAGAAGACACAATTTCTTTTTTCCCTCCCAGTTTTTCCCACGGTGCCATGAAGGCTTCATGGTGTATGTACACTGAGACTTCAACACTTCACCGGGCTGTAAGTATTTATTTGCGTTCTCCTGTGCGTGCAGCAGTGACTTAAATGTGACTCTGTGGAAGATACCAGCTACATACAGATGGCAACTGCACCCCCTGCTGAGATGGGCGTGCAGAAAGCAGGGCTGTGGGGGGTGTACAACAACAGGGCAGCCAGCCTGGACCTGTCTAAGGTCAGGCAGTCTCTCTGAGTGCTGGTCTGACTTCAGAAAAGATCGATTTTCAAGATGTGGCCCAGAAACCCCAGAAAGTTACAGAAATCCAGAGGTGGCAAGGGGCACAATGCAAAAGACTTCTTTGGTGGTGTGGTCTGAGAAGGCTTTGATGTATGGTGCAAGCTCATGCCTCCGGATCCTGGTGTCTAGCTGAGGAAAGCGTATCGCTTCTCTCAGAGATAATGTTTTAGCTTAGTGGTTTTGTTTTTGTTTTTTTTTTTTCTTGTTTTTGTTTTTTAAAATTTCGTTCCCACTAGCACAGCATCTAGTCTGCAGCTCAAAGATCCAAGAGCAATTTCAACTTTTGGCCTTACTATTTAAGAATACTTTTCTTTGAGGCTATGACTGCTCCAGCTTGTGTTATCTCTGGTGGACCCAGGAAAAGTCAACCAAGAACCTTCTAGAAAGAATTAGTGGTTCTAGATCCCATTGAGAACGTTAAGGATTCACATAAGAAGTCAGGATAGTAACATTGGCTGGAGTTTGCGAGAAGCTGTTCTATATATTGTAGATGACTTTGAGAAGGTCAAGACAACAGTAGCTGTAGCTATGGTGGAAAAAGCCAGAGATAGGCAACAAGAACCGGAGAAGGAGCTCGAGGATGGGCAGAATTGCTCCAGTCTCATGATGATCAACTCAGTTTCTCCAGATGGAATCTACTCTGGTGACCATGATGTGATAAACACTGCTGAAATGACCAAGGGGTCTAGAATGGCACATCACCTTAGCTGACAGGCAGAGGTGGGATGAGAGAGGATTCGCTCTGCTCTGGAAGGAAATTCTCCTGTCGGGGAAACACTACAACATCGTGGTGCAGGCTGCAACATGGGAGAATGTTTGATGCCTGGGTTGAGCTTCTAGAAGAGTACAGACGCAAGAGACTTCTAATAATTCTTCCAAATTCCAGTCCCAGTACTGAACCTAACAGAACAGCATGTACTAGAATGAGAGTCTTTAGAAGTAGGTTACAGACGTCTGGTTCCATCTTTCATTGATATAAAGGCAGAAACTGGGTGAGTCAGAGGAACAGAAAGCCATGAAGAACCTCAACGTGCCAGCGTGGGCTGGAGTAGCCATGAAGTCCATGGTGTCAGCTGTCAGCTAGAAAGAGTAAGGCTAGCAAGCAAGCCCTGGTACAGGAGGATGTGCAAGTGCCTCCACCCTGTTTTACTCTCTCACTACCTTTCCCGTCTGCACCCATCAGACACTGACGCTTAAAGAAGCAGCAGCTCCAGCCAGGCTACACAGAGAAACCCTGTCTCAAAAAACCAAAACAAAACAAAAAAAAAGCAGCAACTCAGCTTTGTCTGGCTTTTATAGATTTCTCTGTAAGTCTGTCACCAAAGGTCTTGAACCTGCAAATGATCTCTATGAAGCTACTGGCATACTTCTCGCATACAGCACTGATACAAAAGACCATGTTTCAATTTTGAATAAGCTGAAGCTCACAGTCAAGTTGCACAGAGAAATGGGGTTCTCCCATACCTCCGTTCATTTTCCCCGTGGCCGGCATCTTATATTTCTATGGTTACTTTTGTCAGAACTGAGACCTTGGCTGACATTGGTACATGGCTGGTAGCTAAACTCTGAACTTAATTTGGATCTCACCCGTTTCCCCATTAACACCCCTTTTCTGCCCCAGGGTGCCTTGCAGGGTTGCAGAATTCTATGAACTGTCTTGTCTGCCCAGTGTCCTCTGTTGATGGTTTCTCATGGTGCCTGGGCTTTGCATGACCTTGACAATCTCAAGAGCGCTGTTCAAGCAGAATATCCTTCAAGCTTATTCCAAATCACTGGGTATCTCAAACTAAGGTGGTTGTTGAAGTTCCTGGCATCACGTGTTCATAGATACTGTCTCCTAGGACATAAGGCCCTGGCTCCAGGAAGGGAGAGCAAGGCAATGTCTTGAGGGAAGGCAGGGAAGAAATGCTTCCACAGAAGAGGTTCTAACAGAATCAGGGCTGACGATGGCTGGAGGTTGAAATAAGATTCTGGAGATATCAAGTTCTGAATGTGCCACTGGCAGATTATCAAGAGATATAGCCAGGATACAGGGCCACATCTTCATTCCCCATGCCTCCTGCATCCAAGGCATCTTCAGGATACAGTTGGGGATACTTATTCTTTCCCTATCTCCTCTGCATCTTAGGTGACCCAAGGGTACTGGTGGGGCCTTTTGAGAGGAAGAGCATCTCTTCCCAGCCTCCATGTCTAACTGTGAGCCTTCACTCCCCGTAGAAAGATCCGTCCATTTCCTCAGTGATGGGAGTTCTTGTTTTCTCTGTGTGTCCGCTTGTATCTCCAGTCCCCCCTTCATGCATACTTCTTCTATGTGGAAGACGTCTCCTAGTGGACCAGTGAGATGTCCCCACTCCGTCCTTTCCTTAGACACCTAATTGGCTATGACAGAAATTGTCCTCTTCTTCTCTCAATGTCAATCAGAGGCTCATCACTCCTTCCTGGTGTCAGTCCATGGAGGCTTCTTTATCTCTCCCCACACTCTGTAGTGGGGTCACTCCTCACTCTGCAGTCACATGAAGCTCCAATATCCTTCATTCCCAACTTGTTCCCTGTCTCACCCACAGGTTTCTCTTCTCTTTCTCATGGAGACTTAAGGGTTCTTTGGAAAGTCTTTTGGAAAGTGTTTTGCTGGGGCAGACACATGAAGGAATGTTTTGTTAAGGTGGATATAGGTGTGAAAGGCTAAGACAGACTCGTGAAGGAATATTTTGCTGAAGTGGACACGGGAGAGAGGATGCTCTGCTAAAGCAAGCATGTGAAAAGACACGTAATGAGAGATTCTTTGCTAACAATATGGATGTATTGGCCTGCCTTGCATTGCATAGTTGAGATGCTTTTGTCAGTATGTCATAGAGAGAATGCACCAAAAACCTTCTGGTGCTGTACTGCTGTTTATTGCCACCTCAAAAACTCAGACTGACAGGATGCACATGCTGAGGCAAGACTCTTGTTGAGGTAAGACACATGCTATGGCTAGACCTGTACTGAGGCCAGGCATGTGGAGGACATATGTTTGGAGATGTGTTGTATAGGACTCCATGGAGTGATGGAGACAGAGTTTAGCTTGCTGGTACAGTTATCTGTGCAATGCTGTGGGTCTTGCTTCTTCGCTGATCTTCGTTTCCCTGAGAGAGGCACAGCTGAGAACTTCGGGTGTCCCTCCGGGTCCCGCCTGATGACTCGAGCCGAGGCTGAGGCGTGACTGTCTCTGCTAGGTCATGTCACCACTGTTGCTAACCTGACTCTACTGAACTGGACTGCTGGTGTATCCCTGAAGTGTTTGTTAGTGGATCAAGCTGCCACTGCCTGCTAACTTGTGAATTGAATTTCTAGACAACACAGACAGGAGTTGCTCAAAAGAACCTTTCTAAACAGGTCCACTTACCCCATATCTTTTCTTTTCCACTACCTCTGGTGGGTGGTGGGCCACAAGGAAGATTAAGGCACTTAAGAACCATCATTAAAAATAGGATTTGAAAAAATTAAAGTTACACTCATCCTCTTTAGTCCCTAACCAGAGAATCCTGTATTCTTTTTTCATTTTCTTTCAAACAGCTCACAATGCATGATATCCATTTCTCACACTTTAACCCTCTGTTCCTTCTGCCTGAAATCCCATTTCTGCACTGTCTTGATCTCTGAGACTTTCATCGTTCAGGGTCCTGGGACAAATTTCTATCTCCATCTTATATATAAGACCTCCAAGATTCTATACCTGCAGTTAAATCTCTGCCTCTCTGTTGGGGTTTTGGTAGTTTTATGCTTAGGCTAAAAACCAGGATGGAGAGACACGGGTATCAAAGCAAGGAGAAATGAGGTGAATGTTTGTATCTCTGTGTTGTATGTATTCCGTAGGTGTGTGTGTGTGTGTGTGTGTGTGTGTGTGTGTGTGTGTGTGTGTGTGTTGTAGTTGGTGCTGGTCTTTACTGTCTGATTCCTCCTCAGCCATGAAGATAGGAGGTGTATTATTACTTAGGACAAATCTGTGGATTTCTGAGTTCTATGAGAGGTGTTTTCACATCATTTTATTTAACTCTCCCTAAAGCTTTATGCAATGCATGCTGTTTGAGTTCCTTTGTGCAGACGAGAAAATTGCAGCTCACAGGAGAGGGGCTAAGTGACTAAGCCAGAACCGCACAACTAGAAAGTAGAAATGCTGTGTAACAATTAATGTTATTATGAATGTATGAAGGAAATTAACACAATGGCAGTTTTTTAAAAACTTAGTCAGTTCCCAAGTAACGACACAAAACCATTATGCCTACAAATGCTGGGACTACAGCGTTTGTGTATTTGAATCCAAAGGGTCCCTTCCCTATGTGCTCAACCTTAGTTGCCATGTTTATTCACATGCTTACACCCAATCCCATGATCATTGGGGCACAAAGGGATCCTTATGGCAACTCCAGAGAAGCCTTGGGCTCATTCCCTGTGTAGTTAGTGTCCAGGCAACACAAACATATTCCTCCCCATCCCACCGATCTCTCAGGTTGGGAAAGAACTTCAAGGGAAAAGGACTGCTGAGTTCTTACTAGCCAAGGGCATGGCAATGTCACTGCCAGAGTACAGGGGACCTGGAAGAGGGAGCTACTGGTCTCTCAGTGGTCACTGAGCTGCTCTCTGCTCAAGATGCTCTCTGGGAAGGAGAGAGGAGCTGCTGAAGGAAAGCATGCATGCAGGCCCTGCTTCATATCCACCAGGTGCCCAACCCCAGGCAAGTGGAAGCTACCTCACAGATGGACATAAAGATATTTACACAAAAGAGGAGCCTGCTCCTCCATTTCCCCTCTGACGCCTCTGTGTTCTACTTGCTTTTTCCCAGAACAAAAGGGAAAGGCAGTAAGGATGAATGGAAAGGAGGTGGCTGAATGCTGTCCTAGGGTTACAGCAGACCGGGTGGCTCTGCAACTCCAGAACCACATGACAGTGTGTCCTCTTCCAAGTCCCTTCTCCTAGAGGCTCAGTCCCCTCACCTGAAAGATGGGGAGCATGAAGATTAAAGGGAAGGAGTTTGGTCAGGTCCTTGGCACTTACTGTACCACCAGCCTAATGTGTGTGACCTTACTTATTTCTATTCTTGTAAACATTTTATCATATTTCATGGCTCTATTTTCATTTGGAAACCTGCTAGTTCACATCTACTTCTGACTTTAGACTGCCTTCCTAGAAGAGGCTTGCTGGGTTCACAGCACCTGCTTTCTTGCAACCTAGGGCTGCATCTGCATAGATGGGACACAAGGAAAGCATGTCTTTCCATAGCTGGTGCTGCAAGGATCTCTCCTCTCTATATTTCTGCCCACAAAGGATTATGTATGAGGCAGAGATGGGTTCTTTGTGCTGCTGTGAGATTTGAGCACCTGCTGGGTATAGAACTGATAGTGGGAGATGGCTGGTGGCAGGCAAGGGACCTGGGGATACAGAATGTGTCTGTGTAATTCGGGAGAGCCTTCTGGTCTTGCTTTCATTGGCCTGAGCAGCCCATAAGAGAAGGAAAAACATTTAAAAGGAAAAGCAGATTTTGAGAGCATTTACAGTAAAAACTGTCTGGAAAATGTAAGTTTTGCATTTTTATTGTGTGTGTATGTGGGCATGTATGTCTCCTTCCCTCCCTCCATTACCCTCCTCTCTCTCTCTCTCTCTCTCTCTCTCTCTCTCTCTCTCTCTCTCTCTCTCTCTCTGTGTGTGTGTAAGTTAGAAGATAATGTGTGATGTGTGGGAGTCGATTCTCTCTTTCTACCACATGGGTCCTGGGGATTTAAGTCGAGTCACAGAGCTTGGTGGCAAGAGTCATTACTGCTGGCCATCTCCCTAGTTCATGAACAACATCTTAGAGTGATTCGAGAAGGTGTGGGCCAGTTAGAAATGAGAAAATATTACTGTGTTCTCAGGGGAGAACAGGGGCAATCTGGAGACTGACTACTAGGGGATTTGAGTTTCTCCCAGGGCCTCAGCATGTCTTTTGATAGTGGACAGGAGCCATGATCTGGAGAAGAGAAGGATGGTGGGTCCTGACTATCATTCCTGGGCCTGTCTGACTGTTGCCATGACAACCAGTTGTGGGGCACATGAAGAAATACCTTTCGCTTTTACATGAAAGTGATTCTCACAGTCTCAGGCTGAGTTTGGAACCAATATCTGAGGCACCTGCTTTTCCCCATGAGGGTCCCTTGGGTTAGGAGCAGTTTCAACATCCCAGTGACAAAGCCCTGGGGTATGGGCACAAGGCCCCACCTGGTTTAGACCAGAAATGACAGGGCTTCAGTGTAAGGTCAGACTTTCTGGCCAGCCTCTACCCAGTTCTATCTGCCCTGCAAGAAGCAGGGAAATGAGAAGTGACAGAAGGTGCCAAGAATCACCGAGACTCTGTCACCTTGATTTGTAGGCAGACAGAACTGCTCTTAGTGAAAAAGGCACTTCAGAGACACTGTGTCCCTAAAGGATCTGCCTGAGACAAGCAAGACTATGGTTCAAGTCTGTACTCTGTCTCTGTACCACCTACTCCTCTCACCTGCCCCTGCCATACCCTCCCCACCAGCTCAGCTCTTTCCTGGAACAACCCCTGCCCGCTGCCGGTGGCCCATACAGCCACAGTCTCCTATCTTCAGAACTCCTTTAGACCCCATCAGAATCCTCTTTTGTTGTCCATAAAAACATCTGGCTTTTCTGTGGCAAACCTCAAATACCTTTTTACCCATCTTGAGGCTCAGTCTCCTAGGAATAAATAACTCTCCATTTTTTTTTAAAGATAACCTTTACAGAGCTTGCTTATAATAACATCTAACAATTATGGGGTCAGACTCCCAGGAATAATGAATTACTCCATCTGTGTTCGATGTCTTTGTTGCCTTTTATTTTCTCTGACAGATTGAGAGGTTTTTCAGGCGGCAGCATCTATCTCCAAACAGCACTGTGTCGCTTTCTGAAACTGGCTAGACAGCGTCCTGCTTGTTACATGACAGACCTGGGAAGGAAATGTTCCAGAGAGAGAGACATTGGAGAAAAAGAATCTCATCTTGTATGTAGGCATTTATAATAGTCCCTTTCTGGAACAGCCTTACTCATACCCAGTGTTTTTGCTACCTTTATTCACAACGTGACTCTCAGCCCTGCATTAAATTTGCTGAAACCTAGATTGAGATTTTCAATCTAATCAGGTTGAGGTATTAGTGTATTTACACACAAGTACACACACATGCTGTATCATGCATACACATGCACACATCCCCTGTATGTGCACACATGCCTATATAAACAACACACATATGCATGTTGATGCTGCTTGGTGGTTGAACAGGAGCACACAAGCTAACGCACATACCCATGTGCATGGTATCAGAGGTGCATGAGTACATGTACCCCCACAGGTTTGCACACGTGTGTGCACACAGGCATGTACATGCTCCTTGGCTTATATGCTCATTTTCACCCTGACACTACTGTATGTGACTTTTTTTTTCTTGCTACAGTGGTTTGGGCTTTTTGGTTTTGGTCTTTCCCTTCTCAACTCAAGTCCTGGGCCCTCTGGGTAGAGGTGATCACAGCACCTAGTTTCGACACTGGTGGGCACTGTAATCAGGGAGGAAGCAAGACCTAATACTGACTGTGCTGCTGCTGGGCCATAGGACATGGCCAGGGCTCTGCTCCTCTCTGAAGCTCAGTATACCCCAGAACACAATGGGTATGAACCAGCAAGGGAAGGTGCTGCCATCTTGCAGCCCTTGAGATCCCAGGGGGAGTAGACTCAGTACCTTCGGAGGGGTCAGTCACAGACCACGCTAATTCCCACCACGGCCAGCACATCTCAGTCTCCCAACCCAGTTTATTTACGATGCTTTTAGCTCCAAGCAGACTGCTTCCAAACTCTTGCCCCTGACATAAATTACCTTAAAGGCCCGATTTGTATCACTGTGGTTGGATGGCACCTAACCAGAAAGCACTCTGGCTTCTCAACAGCTTCAATTCAGGCAGCTCTGTGGATTGTTTTTTTTTTTTTTTCCCATCCTAATTGAGCACCTCAGAAGGGGGGAGGCGTTGAAAATTTTCAATAGGTTTCATTTTTAGGGAAAGCAATTTTGACTTATTAGGTACTGTTGGCTTCAAAAAATGTGCTCGCTAATGACTTCTATTTAAATATTTTCCTCCAGCTGAGACACTTTAAAAAATATATGGTGTTAATGGATTCAACATTCCTTAAATGAGGATTTTCCCACTGTGGCCTCTGAACTTTCTTGACCAGGTCGTCTCCAGTCATAAGAAAGTACCAGGCAGGCCACATGAAGACACTTTCTATTGGAAATCCCCGGAGGATGGGCGATGGCCACTGTCCCCTCTTTCTAGTGATTACAGCCATTTATGCTTTGCTACCTGGAGGTACAAGTTGAGATAGGATTCCCCTGGCTGCCCGTCCCTACAGTTTTAAGTCCAAGCCATTGAGCCGGTGGGAAAAGCCCCAGCCTCCTTTACCTTAGATCCTTCTCACTATCGCACCTCTCAAGTTCCAGACTGAGAAGTGGTGTTGAAAGTGCCCCAAACCCCTGTCTATCTTCATAATGTGGGACTTGTGTGGATTCAGGGGTCTTGGTACCAAGAGGTCCACAACTGCTCCCATCTTCAAATTCTCACGGAGTGCTGAATGAAGTCCCACAACCTCAACCTGCACTGGGTTCTGTGTATTGCATACTCACCCATGGCCAGGCTCAGGGTTCTCCATGCCCCGCCCCCACATCTTCCTCTATTTGTACGTGTAAACCCCAACCCTACTGTTTGTAGTTCATATAATTAGACTTTGGGAAAGGTATAGTGGTGGACAGGAGAGAAGGCAAAGCCTAGGGCCTGAATGACATCAGAGACCAGAGCATCAACTTAAGCATGGACAACCAAAAAAAACCCACACGAAAAAATGCAGACATCTTATCCCTGCTTCTTAAGTTGTTGCAAAATCTGAGGGACAACAGGAGAGCACGTGGAAATGTCTAGCACAGATGGACTGGTTGACACTGTCTGGCACTGTTGCCGTCCCTTCAGGATTGATTTCATACTGACTCTTTATGAGGCCTTTCTTAGCTGTCTGGACTCCTTCCCGTCCAGGTAGCCGGCTCCTGTCTGTGTTCCCCAGCCTCCTTTCCTGTCAGTACTACAATTACACTGCTGTGTTACAACTGTCTGCCAGGAGAGCTTAAGATCACTTCTGTTTTCGAGTGCCAGGAGCTCGCTCAGACTTGGGCAAAGAGAGAGAGCCTCCTTAGAAGAAGGTCGTCTCATAGAAGACAGGCTGAGAATATTGTCTGGCCTTACTAAGCCTGGACATGAAAGTCTGGAAGCCTCCAGAAGTGCAGGATGTACCTGCTTCCGTCTAATTTTATTTGAGTGTAGATTCTTGCACTCAGTCTTCTTCCCATCTCCCTTCCCCCTCCCTCTCTGCCCTCTTCCTCTCTCCTACCTTCTGCTCCTTGGCCTCCTTCCCTTGTCCCTACTCCTCTCATCAGTTTTTTTTTTTTTCATGGCCTTCTGACTTTGCCTTCTGATTCTAGGCATTGCAGAGCTGGGGCCCCTACTGATTCAGTCTCCTGCAAAGGCCTAAAGGACCCCCCTGGCTTAGGTCTCATCAACAATAGGCAGACCAGTGCTGCATGCCAGCCTGCTAATCCCACTCCACCTCTTGTTCTCCACACCAGTCTACCTTTGCCTAAAGCACCACAAACCATCATCTTTGCCCCTTACAACATCCAATCCATGCCTAGACTATAAATTGGCTTTGAATATGGGAAGCCATTAACGATGGAGGCGAACTTGACTTCTAACCTGGAACATAACTTGAGCTCCTGGATATTGTGCTTCTTGTGGGAACCCAGAGAATAAGGCTGTGCCAGAATAAAAGCCTCCCAGGCAGCAGGTCACCAGAGGGATGCTGGAGGACTTCGCTTGGTTCCTTGGCCTCTTCAGGGAGACTCCTGATGACCTTTTCTTTCCCTCCCTCCCCAATTAAATCTGGGCTCAGTCTTCCTGAATATGTAGTGTGCTGCTTCAGGATTTAAGTTGATTTCCACAGGAGGGAACCTGCTCACTCAACAGAAACTATACTCTCAGAAATTATTAAAGGAGCAGAATTAAATTCACTGGGGTCAGAGGTCCAGGAATGCTGGAAATGCAGTCCCAGCAGAACTGCAGTTAATTGGCACCCAGGAACATATTGGGGGACAAAAAATGCAGCAGAACTGTGTGCTCTGAGACCAAAGCCGGTGACAGAACCTTCTCCCCTGGTATGGTCCCCACACTCATAGCCAGTTGGTGTTTGAGGGGTCTTCAGGACAATCTACCCCATCCTTGGTTTTTTGCAGAACAGGACAGGTGTGGGCATAGAAAGGAGAAAATGGCATGCTGGGTAGGATTCCTCAGATTAATCCATCCAGATGAGGAATTTGAAACAGAATCATCACAGCTTCTAGGAGGAAGCTTCATCTTCCCCTTCCTGAGTCCTGTCACTGACAGCATCAAGAATGGCTTAGAAGGAATGCCTTCTCTCCTTTCTTGGTTTACACATAGCAGGCTTTAAAAAAAATCTCTCTAGTCAGTCCCTCTCTGCCTCTGTCCTCTCGGGAATGAGCTGGCTGAAGGTAGTGGGTGCTAAGATGTTCCAGGTAGCCGACCCAAGTGAGGTCCTCAGCCTGGCTCAATGCATGATATATGGACCTTCATCTTTGCTCTTCTTTCAACTTGTTCGAACACAAGGTTGCACATAAGGGTGCTATTTGCTGAAGCGGGCTGCTCAGCACCACCAGTTTTTGCAGCAAAGGTCAAAAGCTACAAATATTTTCTCAAGTCAACATATTGCTCGGTCTAAGTCACAACCTTCCTGTCTTTAATGCAAGAGCCATTAAAGAAAAATCACAAAACCAGAAGGCACAACTGTTAAAAAAATCCAAGCTTTTAGAGACAAAGGTCAAATGCCTTCCCAGGTGCTATGGTTGAATAGAGAATGTCCCCAAAGCCCCATATGTTTGTCATGGTGTCATCTTCAGCTACCGCTGGGTAGTGGCAGAAGCTTTATGACATGGGCCCTAGTAAGATGTCTTCTGGCCATGTTGGGATGTGTCTTTGAAGCGGAAGGGCCACTCCAGCCTCCTGTTTCCCTTTGCTTCTTGACCACCATGAGGTGAGCAGATTGCTCCACCATGTATCCCCTCTGTCCTGCATGGCCTTGCCATAGGCCCAAAAGCAATAATGCCTATGAAATCTCAGAAATCATGAACCAAAACAAAAGTTTTTTTCTTTTTTAAGTTGCTAACCGCAGGTATTTTATTACAGTGACGAGAGGCTGACTGACATATAGGACACACAGCCACCACCAGCTCTTTTTTTTTTTCATACTCAAAATTGTCTTCAATCCCAGTTTTGTTTTCCTTTAGTGCACTGAAGTTTTAGAAACCGTGGGCAAATCGCGAATAAACTATACCTCACTCTCGCTCTTTAGGGTCTGAACACATTTGGAGGTAAAATTTACAAAGTCAAAATAGAGGCCAAAATGTCAGGCTATGTAACTGCTGGAGGCCAGGTGGACAGTGTGACAGTGCACTTGTTAGACAACTGCACCGCTAGCACTAAACCCTGAACCCGGCAGACACCCCCACCATGGCAGACCAGGCCAGAGTGCAGCAAGCTTCCCACACGGACCGACAGAAGGTCACACCTGAGTGAGACTTGAAACTCTCCCTGACCCCCACATGTGCGTGCACATGTTCCTGGGTGCCCACATACATCTATGTGTACATGCATGGAGGATGACAGCCGACATCGGATGTCTTTTTGCATTACTTGCCACCTTATCTGTTGACTTACCTTGTGGGACCTAGTACTAACTGATTAGACCACACTGGTTGGAGCTAGCCTCAGGGATCCTCTTGTCTCTGCCTCTCAACACTAAGATTACAGGTGAAGGTACCACACCCAGACTTTTTTGTGGGTTTTAGGGAATCCACATTTAGGTCCTTGTGCTAGTTTGGCAGACATCTTACTAACTGAGCCATCTCCTCAGACTCAGCTTTTGTCTTTTGTGGTTAGACTTGACCCCTAGCGGAGGGGCAAAGCTAAGATGTCTTTCAGAAAGAGAGAGAGAGAGAGAGAGAGAGAGAGAGAGAGAGAGAGAGAGAGA
>JANHMN010000002.1:48224884-48227384 GCA_030674055.1 Rhabdomys pumilio
AGAGAGAGAGAGAGAGAGAGAGAGAGAGAGAGAGAGAGAGAGAGAGAGAGAGACTCTGGAGGCCAAGAATTTCCAACACTTCACTCAGCCACCCTAACCAGGGCATCATTTGTTCCTCCTTCTTGCCCACTTAACAGTGACTAAGTCCTGCTGCCTCTACGTTTGCTTTCTAAATAAGCTTCCAATCTGTCTTCTCTGTAGCATACAACTGACACTGGTCCATATCATCTCTATCTCCCAGGAAACAGCAATAACCACTTCATTTAAGTCCAATCTTCATCTAGCAAAATAAACCTAAGATTTAAGTCTGGTCACATGGGTTCCTTTCTTAGGATCTTCTGCTTTCTGCAACTCTGCCTTCATCTCTAGGCTCATCTCCTCCCCCCTTCCTCATCATATGGTCCCATTACAGTGATCTCCCACTCTGGGCCTCCAATGTATCCGGTCTCTCATTCTCTGGAGGCTTTAAAATGTATAGTTTCTTCTGTTGTTTTATTTCCTTGGTTTTCTTTTACTTTTTCACCTGGAAATTTTTAATAATCTTTCAAGGTAAAAAAAAAAAAATAACAAAAAACCAAAAAAAAAACCATGTAGGAAGTCCTAACCTAATAGTTGTATGTCAGAAATATCTCCCTTAGGCTTCTGTTTTGGTCACTCTGTCACCAGACGGTGACACAATTTTGAGAGGTCATGGCATCTTTAGGATTGTGACCCAGATAGCAGAAATGGTAGGGAAACACCCCAAGTCCTGTGAATTGTTAGTTAAGTGAACGAAATGAATATTCAAATAGAAGAATGCAGGCGTTTACCATGAGAGATGAGGCTGTGGGCAGTCCTGCCTGGCCAGCTGTCAGCAGAGCTCCTCAGAGAGTTGGGTCCACAGGATGAAAGCCTGTGCAGAGACAGCACTGCACAGATTTCTTGAAATGTTGAAGGAACTGGAAAAGATATGACACTCTGTCTTCAAGTGTGTCTTAAATGTCTGCCAGGCTGTCATGGGAATGAGGAAACAGACCTATTCTGGAATCCCCCAAGTAGCCCATGGGATGGTATTTCGTAAGGCAAATTTTGTCACAATTTAACAATTAAAACCTCTGTGCTCTGCACACCAGCCATACAGAAGGTACTTAGTGAGTTTTTGATTGTCTGTTTAGTAGTTCTCACACCTGCCTGTCGGGGCAACGCACGCACTCACGCACGCACGCACGCACGCACACACACACACACACACACACACACACACACACACACACACGTGCACTTAACAGGAAAGAGCACATGTGCTTTGCTCAGGGTCAGTTGTGGGAAGATGAACTAGAATAGCCACTTAGCAGCAGCTCACTCTAGAGCCTACACTCTTAGGAGCTGGTCTCAGGGGATACATGTCACCTGTAGGTAGCGAGTTTCCATTCCTGTACGTGTTCAGTGAAAGGCTTGATCCACCACTTAGCTGAGAAGAAAATAGAAGGTGCTTGGGAGGCAGCGGAAGGGCGCAGTGAACTGGAGGTCTTCTGATCCCTGGGCTGTGAGCTCACCTATTCTTGTTATTCTAGTATCATAAAGGTTATTACAGCAATGGCTTTAAGTAAGATGTACCTGTCCTTGGGTGCTCAGTGTTTAAAGCACTCACCATGGCACACATCTCCAGAACCCATTCCTGTGCGTTTGCCTGGAGGTCATGGTGGTTTACCTGTCATCCCAGCCTCAGAAGGAGAGCACAGAGTAAGCTGGCTATCTAGACTAAGCATATTGGTGATCTCTGAGTTTGATTGAGAGACCCTTCTCAAGGAATATGGAAGTGAACTTGAGAGTGATTCCTGACATCAGTCTCAGCCTTCTATATGAATGTGCTTACAAGTGTACATGTAACCCCATAATACATATCCCGACATAAAGAAAATATGAATACATATACATATGCAACACACACACACACACACACACACACACACACACACACACACGGATGGGGGTCCTACTTGTCCTTTAGGCTGTCTCTACATAGTAAATCACATCCAGATCCTACTATCTACAAAACATTCCAAAACTTCCAGTAACCTCTATAAAAATGGTATTTTGATTGATTAGTGATGTCTGTCAAGGGCACAGAATAGTAGCTAGTAGATTCTTGCCACCCATTTGTCACCCTTGTTTGCTCCAGAACATACATTTAAGCTCTAAAGAGGCATAATTGGATAATAGCTGTAAAGCCACATGCATGGAAGACGAGACCAGAGAACATCCTCTTAGAGCCAGAAAACGGATTAATTTCAACATGGAGATTCACAGTCATCCAGATTCCAATTCCCTACATTACTCAGCTTGCTTCCTTGTGGGCCTGTCCTTTAATTAGGAGGCTCTGCAAACACTTCAAAGCTAAGCAGCTCCCCAGCCCAGTGCCTGTCCCTGCCAGCTCCCAATCTCCCCCCCAGCAGCACCCCAGAGAGCCAGACTGGATTTTGATCACACAAATCAGGATGTATGTTTCCCACTGTGAAAT
>JANHMN010000002.1:48229884-48235264 GCA_030674055.1 Rhabdomys pumilio
TCAGCTCACCTTGGAAAGATATCTAATATCTCCTGCCAAATGAAAAACAACCCCAGAGACTTTGGAGGTAACCATGGCAACTGTCTTCTAAACTGGATTATTGTTACTTTATCAGAGAGTTCTCTTCCTTCAGTATCCCAATGCCCCGAAGTTGGATGAATTTTTAAATGTGGTTTTATTGTATCTTGGAGCTAAATCTTTTCTGTGTGCAGCAGAGACCTGTCCTCAAATCACAATGAAAGCTGACAGGAGACTAGGATAATTTTTCAAAGCTCACCTTTCTTCTCCACTGCAACCTACAACCATTGCTGCCATCTACCAGAGCACTACACCTTCTGTGCCAAAGGGGTAACGTCACACTTTCCACTGGTCACTCATTGGCTGAGAACAGGGTGTCAGCTACTTACATTTATAGAACGAATTTGAGTGGGGGATGTATGACCACAGCAAGTCGAAGCAGGGCCATCCCCACCCTCTTCCATCTCCCAGATTTCTTTAGGCTGCTGCAACTGCTGGCCCAGAAGGAGCAGAATCCTATGAGGTTCTAACACAGAGACCTGACATACTGGCTCTGCAGTGGATGGATAAGGACACTGAGCAGACATGAATAACATGAATGGTTGAAGCCATACTGGGTTATTTTACCAGTAGATGATAAGTGAGACCCCCCTCCTCTTTAGTTTCCAGATTCCAGAGTCTGATGGGTTTAGCCTACTAAGCTCAGAGCCCACGGACTAGTTGTGTTTTACATGTGCTCTGTGACTGACTGAAGGAACTGGCTCTCCTAATTAATTCCTTGCTGTGTCTCTTGCAAATTTTAGATAACAGAATGATTACTGGAGTCCAGTATAAGCTACAAAGTGCTCCTAAGTGCACGAGAGTTTTGTGAGAGTCTCACTGGATGGTAGTAAGAAGGTCACCAGCAGCTTGCCTGGCCCGCCAGCTGAATGGCCTATAAACCTGGCTGGCTTAGGTTGACTCCTTCAGGTCAGCCTTGCCACAAAACTGAAATAAACTCTTCTATCCTTAAGCTGATTTTATCAGATATTTCATCACAGAAATAAGAAAAGTAACTAATACAGACTCTATTTGTGAGATAATCTGATTCTGGGGAAATAGTCAGGCTGGTGCTAACCTTCATCTCAGCCCTAAGCTTAATCTTAACCCTAAGGTATAGCTCTGTCCTTAACCCTAAACCTAACTCTATTCATCCCTCATTTCAGAGCCTTTACAGGGGACATTGCTTTCTACTTACAGAAGGTAAGTCTTGGACAGTGGAAGAGAGGAACATGAATACCACCACTAAGACAAGGGCTCCGGCAGGTCCTAGGACAGTAGCTACTGAGAAAGAAGTGTTACACAGCTCCACAGGCTGCTCATGACAGGGACAGTGGGTGCAAAACATCTTCTAGCAACTGTACAGATGGACGTCCTGGTCTTCTCATCTGAAACTCCAATACTCACTCTGCCCTGTAATGCTTCAGAGTTCATTCTTGGGCCCTATGGCCCCACATCTGTTTCTCTTTTTCTCTAGAAAACCCTTCTCAGGCCTCAAGCCCAGACTTCTAATAGAGTTGGAGAGATGGGGTAGCTGAGAGCAAAGCTGGCATGCCTGGGGACAGAAAGCTGTGGGAGGGGTCTGAAGAAGACAGAAGAGGTGATGACATCATGTAGAGGGTCAATGGTCAGCCAGAAGAAGGCCTGGACCTGAAGCCCAGAGGCCACTTCTTTTTAATGGACAATTTGCTGGCATAACAAGGTCAGGGTACAGGGACATAGACTGTCAGTATCTGTATCAGCCCCAAGTTGGTACCTGGAGAGCAGTGTCTTCATCCATGAGTGGTAGTATTTTGGGGAAAAACTCACTGAATTAGAGGGGGTGGCCTTTTGTTCTCCTATCCTGCTTCTCTGAGGGTCTCAACTTAGGTGGTCCATATTGTAAGTACTGCTAAAAGGCCAGGCCTCCTGGAGCCCACAGCAGGGACATTTCAGCACTAACTTTGACCCAAGGAAGAAGCAAAGATGTTTAAAAGTTTCAAGCTACCCTGGAAGGCTAGAACTTTCAAGACTCATGTTTTATTCCACCACTATGCCCAATATTACCAACCCATTCCTTTACCCCGAGAACAGCCCCTCGCATCGCCTTACCGACTTGTGCCTTAGTTCTGATCATTTCACTTCACACGATATCTCCACTTGCACAGTTGCTCAGCCTGCTACCTGGCCTCTAACTAACCCCCTAAACTGGACCCTCAAGTATTTACATAAAGACCACAGTCATGATGATGATTATACAATGATGGTAATGATATTGATGATGATAACTATATTGCTGCTGATATTGATGATGACATCAATGAGAACAAAAGCCACAATAGCATTAACTAGAGTATTGATACACATCAACCCTACGCTAAGCACTTTATGTGTATGGTTCTCTTACTCCTCAAGATAACCCTAAGGCAGAACTAGTATTATAAGCCCTGTTGTAGTTCAAATTCACCCTCAAACTCATGTGTAGAAAATTATTAGCTACACGACTCTATAACAGTCAGGGTCCAGTTACTGTGACAAAAATCATTAAGACAATTCACTTAAACAAAAGAGATTAATTTGGTCTTATGGTTTCAGAAGTTTGAATCTGTGGTTGTTTGGCTCTGCTGTTTAGGGGACTGTCTATCCTGGCAAGAAGTACATGTGACGTAAAGTCATTCATCCCATAGAGGCCAGTAAGTAAAAAGAGAAAGGAAGGGTCCAGGGTCCCCGTAGCCCAATCAAGGGCATGCCTACAGTGATATGACTTCCTTCCATTAGGCTTGTTCTGTTAGTTTTATTTCTATATCTGTGATAACCAACCCCTCACCCCCAAACAACTTAGAGGAGAAAAGGCTTAGGCTTGATCACAGTTCCAGCTTATAATTATTCACAGAAAAAATCAGTGTCAAGAACTTAAAACAGTCATATCTTATCCAGGCTCAAGAGTAAGGCACAACGAACACATGCGGGTTTGTTCAACTTCCTCTCTTATTTGTTTGGCACAGAATTCCCTGCCTGAGGATTGGTACTGCCTACAGTGGATTAGAACTTCCCACATCAATTAACATACTCCAACAGTCCCCCACAGACATGATCTAGACAATCTCCCACTGAAACTCTTTCCAGCTGTTTCTTGATTGTATCAAGTTGACAACTAAAATTGATCACCACCATCTTCTAAAGATTTTACTACTTTTCAGGCTGATGACTGAGCTTTCAAAATGTAGGACTCTAGGGGACACTGAGGATCCAAGTTACATTGGTGATAATGTTGGGAGGTGGAACCTTCTGGCCCTGCAAGACTCTGGCCTCATGAGTGGGTTGCTGCTGCTGTAAAGAGGGCTGTGGTAGCTAGTTCACCCTCTTTGTCTTCTGACTCATGAGTGTTCATAAGGCCAATGCCAGACGGCAGTACCTTGATCTTGACTTTGGAACTGTGAAGGAATACATTTCTGTTGTTTATGTTAACCAGTCTCTGATACCCTGGTACAGAGAAGAAAATGAGCCAAGACGATCCCTAATTTATACATGGGGGAGTTGAGTCTCACAGTAGTTGAATAAATTGATCAAGGGTCATAGCTACTAGGCAAATCTGGGTTTCCAACTGATATCACTGTGACTTTGCAGTCCTTATTCTTAACCCTTATATGCTATCCAGTCTTCATGTCAGTGTTAAATTAGGTTTGTCTAGAGAGACAAAGTCTCAGAGAACTGAGGAAATGGTGTGATAGGAGCTGCTGAGAATGAATGAAAGGCTGCGGAAGACTTGCCTGACTGCTGTAGCTGGAGGAAGAACCCACTGGGGATGTGGCATGTGAACCGGTGAGGCTGGGAGGTCAGAGCATGTTATGGAGGAGTGCATCATGTTGGGGATCCTGGTAGACACATGAACTAACAGTGGCACAATGGAGATGAACAAGACAACCACTATGGTTGCCAGCATCCCAGTACATGCCCAGCATGCTGTGCCTCAAACCTGTGCCATTCTTGTCTCAGTCAACCACAGCAGCACGCTTCAGATGCTCTGACCAAATTTTGTGTCCTTCTTGACACTTCTTTCTTATCTATCTTACTATCAGCAAAGCCATTCAACTCTAGTTCCAAACCGTGGCTGGAGACTGGTCCTTCTCACCACCCTTCTGCCCCAAAACTTGCTCCAGTTCTCACTTTGACCTTAGAAAGCTGCAAGAGATTCTGAACTTGTCCTTGTGCTGCAGGCTATTTCCCACAGCAAACAGAAGGTGATATTTTAAAAGTAAGTCAGAGGATGGGGAGATGGCTCAGTGAATAAAGGGAGTTGCTGAATAGGCATGGTGACCTGAGTTACATCCATAGAATACATGTAAAGGTAAAAGGAGAAAAATCATCCTGCAAAGTTTTCTTTTGACCTCTGTGTGTGTACACATACATGCACACATATCATGCACACACACACACCTTATACACACACACATATGCTCATCATGCACACACACATATATATCATGCACAAACACACTATTAATAGCAATGCTGATAACAATTGCAAAGTGAGTTGGGTTGTGCCATTCTTTTCTCTCTCTCTCTCTCTCTCTCTCTCTCTCTCTCTCTCTCTCTCTCTCTCAGACACACACACACACACACACACACACACACACGTACTCACACACACATGTGTGCACACACACACACCACTACCACCACCAATGACTGGGAAGATGGCTCTGTTGGTAAAGTGCTTGCGATGCAAGAACGAGGGCCTGAGTTTGAATCTCCGGTACTCACACAAAAAGCCAGGTGAGGTGGCATGTATAACCATCGCACTGAGTACGTGGATGTGGAGACAGGTAATCCCTGGACTTTGCTAGCCAGCCAGTCTAGCAATCAGTGAGTTCTGAGCTCAATGAAAGAGCCTGTCTCCAGATTTCTGAGTTCGAGGCTAGCCTGGTCTACAGAGTGAGTTCCAGGACAGCCAAGGCTATACAGAGAAATCCTGTCTCGAAAAAACCAAAAAAAAAAAAAAAAAAAAAAAAAAAGAGCCTGTCTCAAATATTAAGTTGTGAAGTAACAGTGGGAGACAGCTAATGTTAACTTCTGGGCTCCATGTGCGCGCACACACACACACACACACACACACACACATGTGCACACATGTGTGCACACATGTACACTTGCAAACCTGGCTTTCATCAGAATAAGCTAATAATAAGCCTTCTGTGGATCTGGACAATTGGCATCTGCACCACCTTGTTTTCCTGATTTCTTTCTTTCTCCTCTCTGGTCATACTGCCTCCAGCTCTTCCTTGAACCCCAGCATGTTCACACACACACACACACACACACACACACACACACACACACACAC
>JANHMN010000002.1:48241472-48284791 GCA_030674055.1 Rhabdomys pumilio
ACACACACACACATACACACACACACACACACACACACACACACACACACACACACACTAATGCCAGCTGAGTTTTGTCTCTAAATACAAAGAATTTAATGATAAAGTCTCTAGGAGGCAATAGAAAAATTATCCTTATGGACTGAAATTAAACTAGAAAGAAAGCATTGGGCCAGCTGGGCAATGCTAAATTCAGAGCTTCTCTGGTGATCCACTAAGAGCGAAAAAGACAATGACAAGACAGTGTGCGGACAGACTGTCAACACGTGTGGCTGATGAAGATGAGTAGAGAGTATGCGTTGCACATCTAGAAATAGGTAAGAGAAAAACATCACACAGGATGAGGCAAACCACTGGAATGGCATTTAAATGGCCAATATGCTACAACAATTATGCTTAAAATCATTGGGAATAGGGGACACACGTAAACCACAAGGAGATCTGTGAGGCGGCTTGAAACAGAAACATTTTCAGTGCTGAAAAAGACGTGGAAACGGCTGTCTTTTTGTTGTTTATGGGATTACATTTGATACATCCACTTTGGAAAATAACCTTACCTGACGTTAGAAAGATGCATGCCCTATTCCCAGGCACTCCATTCTAGTGCATGGTTAACAGAAATACCCACATATGAAAGGCACACACGGGGTTGTCCATAGCAATGTTACAGCTATAGACCAAAATGGGAAAAGCCTCGGGTGCTCAAATGCAATGTCCACTGGAATAGAGTGGGTTAATGAGTGGTTGCTGAAGTGCAATGAAACCCAGAAGGCCAGACACAGGAAAGTACACACCCTGCATGCCCATCTATACTAAGGTCAAGGTACACAAAGCTAACCTAAGGTGTGGTCACGACAATGGCTACCAAGTGGAAGGCTGGCTGCGTGGGTTTGGAGGCTGGTGATGTTGTACTTGTTGATCTCAGCGGAGCTTGCATGGATGCGATCGTTGTGGGAACCTGTATCAAAGTGTCCATCTGAAATTTGTATATTTCTGTGAACATATTTTAAATTTTAATAAAACAGTGCTTTGTTATTATTTTTGAGGCAGGGTCTCATGTAGCCCAGAACTCTGTAACTGTGAACTCTGTAACTGTGAACTCTGTACAGCTGAGGCTGACCTTCAACTCCTGACTCTATTGACTTTACCTTCCTCAAAAATGATAAACAGACTCAGGGGTGATTGTTCAGTGGGTAAAGCAGTTGCCATGCAAACATGAGGACCTGAGCTTGGACCCCACCCACATCAAAGCTGGACATGAGGTGTGCGGTTCTAAGTCCATCACTGGGGGAGAGGAATAAGAAGTAGAGGATCTCGGGGGCTGCATGATTAGCTCCTTTAGCTGAAATGTCAAGTGCTCAGGTCAGTAAGACCTTGTCTCAAAAGGGAAAGGTGGATCGATGGGGCCCGTCTCTCTCTCTGAGGAACTGTTAGTTATTGGTGGATGTTGAGAATGAGAGTCATTGTCTTCATCTGCTGAGTCCCTCATGCTTCAGTGAATAGCTCCACACCCTTGTGTCTCTGCCTAAACTCAGTGGATCACAGAACAAAGTAAAAAAACATGGGAGGGTGGGAAGGGGAAAGGGAGGGAGGGGTAGAGGAAGAAAGAAGACATATAGCAATAGGAGAGTGTTGACAAGATTGGGAAGAAGAGAAGAGAAGGTCCAGGGAGAATAACATGATATGCATCTATGAAATTGTCAAAGAATAAATTTAATTTAAAGACTCAAAATAAGGAAGAGAGTAGTAGATGAAGGTTCTTGAAGTTGAACTCTGGCTTCTACAGGTGCATACACACACAGGGCATCAGCACACACAGGGGCACCAGCACACACAGGGCACCAGCACACGCAGGGGCACCAGCACACACAGGGCACCAGCATACACAGGGGCATAAGCACACACAGGGGCACCAGCACACACAGGGCACCGGCACACGCAGGGCACCAGCATACACAGGGCACCAGCATACACAGGGGCACCAGCACACACAGGGCACCAGCACACACAGGGCACCAGCACACAAAGGGGCATCAGCGCATACAGGGGCACCAGTATACACAGGGCACCGGCACACACAGGGCACCAGCACACACAGGGCACCAGCACACACAGGGCACCAGCACACACAGGAGCACCAGCATACACAGGGGCACCAGCACACACTGGGGCACCAGCATACACAGGGCACCAGCACACACAGGGCATCAGCACACAAAGGGACATCAGCGCATACAGGGCACCAGCATACACAGGGCACCAGCACACACTGGGGCACCAGCACACAAAGGGACATCAGCGTATACAGGGGCACCAGCACACACGGGGCACCAGCATACACAGGGCACCAGCACACACAGGGCACCAGCACACACAGGGCATCAGCACACACAGGGCACCAGCACACACGGGGCACCAGCACACACATGGGCACCAACACACACAGGGCACCAGCACACACTGGGGCACCAGCACACACAGGGCATCAGCACACACAGGGCATCAGCACACGCAGGGCATCAGCACACACTGGGGCATCAGCACACACAGAGGCATCAGCACACACAGGGCACCAGCACACACGGGGCACCAGCACACACATGGGCACCAACACACACAGGGCACCAGCACACACTGGGGCACCAGCACACACAGGGCACCAGCACACAGGGCACCAGAACACACAGGGGCACCTGTACTTAGTTTTGGTCTTGGTCCACATAAGTGGGAACAGAGAAGGAAGAGAAGGTCATCAAACATTACTGCATGGTGGGCTCCATGAAGCTTATTCAGCAAGGAGGACCCCTCCTGGGCAGAGTTAAGAAAAAAAGATAGAGGAGGGAGCCTCCTCTCCTCTCCTCTCCTCTCCTCTCCTCTCCTCTCCTCTCCTCTCCTCTCCTCTCCTCTCCTTTTTTTTCCTCCATTCCAATGAGAGAAACCATCCACTGGGCAGTTTCCACTCCCGATGTATCTTCCTAGCCTGTTCTATGGTGGGTGGGTGATGGGTTTATTGCCCAGGCAGTTAGATTTACTTTCTGTTTTCTGCAGGTGTTTCACTTCACTGTAGTCACAGCACAGCAACTGCTGAAGAGCAGGAAATCAATAGACAACTTGAGTTTATTGGGTCTGATCTTATGACTTTCTATTATGAAATAATTTTTAGAATTGAAATCCAGAAAGTGAGGCAAACCCACAAGTATATACAAGATTTGTAATAACCCTGCCTCACTGTTCTCTACATCGGATCCACCCTGCCTGTGATTCTAAATACTATGTTTTTCTATTCTAAAACTCACATGCACACGCACAGGCACATGTGTGTATACACACACACACACACACACACACACACACACACACACACACGGGGGCACACATGCATTTGCATGTGTTCTAACATACAGGCACATTCACACACACACATACACCATGGACACACAAATCCCTGCCATGTTCTTGATCTCAGTTTCCCTTCATGATCACTGATGGGGGCTAGATGAAACAATTTCTCTGACTGTACTTTTCTCAGCTTCTAGATCCTTGCGCCTTATTGGAAGCAAATGGGTAAACTCAGGCAGAATTAAGAGCCCTCGGAACTGTGGCTCTAAGATAGTCAGCTTGGTCCCAAGTATGGCCACATGGTTTCAGCTTCATCCTAAATAAAAATTAGGAATTTCTCCTGTCTATAACAGGGATGTAGGATGGGTGGCTGGAGCTCAGAAACATCTACCTTCTCATCTCTAGTGCAAATAGTCCAGGATAATAACCTTCCTGCCCATAGAGTGCAGTTCTATCCACTCTTCCTCCCTCCCTCCCTCCCTCCCTCCCTCCCTCCCTCCCTCCCTCCCTCCCTTACTCCCTCCCTCTTTCCCTCCCTCCCTCCTTCCTTCCTTCCTTCCTTCCTTCCTTCCTTCCTTCCTTCCTTCCACACAGTTTGTCCACATTCTTTCCACCACATTGGAAGTCCAAAGGCTTGAACAGAACCCCCAACACTATCAGACCCAAGTCCCCATTTAGAATTGATCTGTAACAACAGACCATCAGCAGATGCAATGCCTTCGGCAGTGTAATTGGCCAGGGACAGCACAGCTCTCTTAAAGAACATCCTCAAATGGGGACATCATGTGGGGCACCTGGAGCTGACCCTGAAGTGTCCATCACTCATGGTTTTCTAACTCAAGTAGCCTCCTGTGCCGCTTCCAGTGTTCCTCACATGCCTCCCTCCTCGATGGTGAGAAGCCTGAGTACGGGAAGCAAAGCCACTGGCTCCCCTGCTCCCCCCCCAGGGCTGATGGAGACACCCCTGGGTAGAGCCGGGGTCAGTCTGGGTAGCTGCAATCAGCCTTCATGTGGTTCTCATGAGCAGCTGCATTAACGCTGCTCTTGGCTCAGTACATCACATTACCTGGCTCCCTTTCAGCACAGAGGCTGCTCAGCGAAGGGTGTAATTTCCTGACTCTAATGCATGACAAGGTTCACTTAAAGGATAAAATAAAATTACCTTGGGAGGCAGGCACTGGGAAGTCATAGATATGACTTGGCCCACAGGGATGAATACCCAGGGCTGGGCAGACTGGAGAGAGCACGAGTCCCCACTGCTAATGAGAACCAGTTTCCCTGTGACCAGAAGTCTCAGTTCCACTGGGCCAAGGCTCAGGCTGGCCAGAGTAAAGATTCTTTTTGAGACCATGGGGCTGATTGTCAATCAAACTGGCTCTTTCCTGGCTGGAATCCATGGCTTTGGGTACACTTGCCCCATGCTTTACCCACTGGCCTGTCAGCTCACTTTTTTCTCCCATGAAAATCCCTTGCAGAGATTGGGCACTCTGCAGTCATGCGTACAAACCTACCCAGCTTCCTGAACTGTGCAGAGCAACATGGGCCAAGGGCAGAGAAGGGCTGGGATATTAGGTTATTAGGTAAATCACTGACTTTGAACAGAGTGTTTGAAATTGGAGACAAGTGTATGAAACCAATGAAGAAGCCACTCTGGCCATCTTACGTTGTCCTAGGCTGTAAAAGGACAAGAGACAAGAGTAAAGAGGTAGAAGAAACTTAGCAGGAAAGCTTCTGTCTGGAGGTGGCAACATGTAGAATTCAGCTTCTCTTGGAGCCACTAGCCCAAGGCAGATCATGCTCTACCTACCATCCTTGGAATGGTGGTAGATCATCTCTCCAGGAAATCCTGTGTGCTTCCTGGACTCCTCTCCCTATCCGTATCTCCCATCCCTCCCTAGCCCTCTCCCTATGTCTCCCCCTTCTTCCTCTATCCCTCCCTACCTCTCTTTCCCTCCTCACTCTCTCTTGTCAGGGTAGGTAAGCAGGCAATACATTTCAGAAGGTGTAGGTGGAAACTAGATCTCCAACTCTGGCCTCAGGAGAGACTCAGAAGACCTGACTTAGTCATCCATATATGGCAGTACTATAGTCACGGTTGGATGAGCCTGGGTTCCCCACTCCCTCACTGTGGGGTCAAGGTTGGAGTTAACTCTTGAATCATTCATCTGTACCCTGGGTCAGAATCAGTGAATTTTGTTGCAAGAAGGACACAGAGCAGCTGGGCCCAAGGCATAAGCTTTCTCCATTTCTGTCTGGACTTGGAGAATATTGACCTGTAGAACTATTTCCAGCCTGCGAGTAGAAGATTCTTGATGATCTCTGAACTTACTCTGAAGATTCCAGTGGAGAGAGCCTATGATTATTAGAGCTGCAGATGGACTTCTCCAGTAGCTCTCGGAAGGATTGGTTCCCTTACTGTGATGCCTTAATCATCTTACTTCATTCTTTGAGAGAGAAACCTGGGGTAGGGTCAAGGTCTGTGATTAAGTTTTAATAGTTATCAAGCCACTGATTATTAAAACAGGAGGGAGCGGGATCAGAGCAACAACCAGAGATAGACAGGAGTGAGACAAGAGTCAGAAGATCCCAACTTAACCACAACATTATTGGACAAAATTGGCAAAACCATGTATCTGTCCAGATTTCGACTTATGAACCTCAGTTTTCAAAACAGAGACACTAAAGGCTTGGGCAAGGGACCAATGAACATAAGGCATAATGTCAGGTCTGTAGACTGGCAAAGGATGCTTTCTCCTACTGGCTCATTCACAGGAATTTAGAGTCCACTCAGCACCATTGAGATATGCTTGAGATAGCCAGTTTTACTCACACAAAGGACTGGTCCCTTTGAGGGGACTGGAGTTTGGACTGAGACAGTCTTCAAAGAGGAAACACCAATTATTTGAATATTCATGGAGTAAGTTTCATGGTGGGGGGTTAGCACTGAGCATAACAGCTGGACGGACGTGCAGGTTGCAAAGAGACCTAATTTTAGAGTTGTTTTGACATTTTTCCAAGGTTTAGTCACTGGTGCCTGGGATAAGAGGAATCCTTAAATAGAGAATTGCTGCTTTCTGAAATGTGTGTCTGTCTAGTTACTTCCAAGGCACAGAGAAGGTTCTAGCTAGAAATGGGTAGGAGATGCCATGGTAAGCTGACACTTTCTTAAGAGTTAAGTGTATAGCTATCTGCATCATGGACCTATTTCAGACACTCCTACATATTTATATGGGAGAAATGAAAACATATGCCTACAAACATCAAGGCTGTACATAGCTTTCTTGCCATAGTCAAAACGAAGAGACCACTTAGAAGTCCACCATAAAAATGTAGAAACTCTAATAGAGCCAAGCAGTGGGTCTGAAATCAGCAACAATGTAGAGAATGGAGACTTCAGACCCATGCTACATGGATGAGTCAGTCATCCAAATTCACATGCAGTATAACTGAAGCCAAAACAGAAGGAAGGGCATGTGTAATTGTTTAAGTGAAATCTCAGAACAGGCAGACTTGCTTGTGGTAGAAACCAGAGCAGAGGTCACTGTGGGGTAAGGAAAACTGACTGGGAAATGGTATGAAGGGAACTTTTAGAATGTTGACATTATCTTGTTTGGGAAACATCCTTTGTGTCTTTGGGACAAGTGAAACAGAATGCAGTTTTGTCTTCTATTTTCAGTCTTCTCTCTTGGCTCCTGTCCTTCATTCATCCATGAACCCCCCTTCTCTATGGATCTAGAACCTGGTACTTTGTAGGAACTAGGCCCAGGTATAGCCTTCTCCTTCTACCCTGTCCTTTTGGCATGCTTCTGTAAACTTCTCTGGCCTCTCTTTTTGGATCTTACTTCCTGTGTTTTGTGTTCACAGTTGGTTATTTATATCCGTGAGTTAATTCCTTTGCTTTATAGATTCTAGCTACCTGGTCTCTGATAGGTGCTCAATAAGTATAGGGTATGAAGACTAATCTTAATTGTCAACTTAACCGGATATGAAATCAACCTAAATGAAAGATTCTGGGAATTAACATGAGTGATCTTTCTAGGTTAGATTATTTGAATTAGGAAAATCCAACTTAAAATGATCAGCATTTTCCAGTGGCAATCTAGATAAAGGAAGGAAGGAAGGAAGGAAGAATAAAGTGTTGTGTTTAGACTGCTTGGCTTCACTCTTGCTGGCAAGTTTATCTACTCTGTTGCTGCCTCTGATACATTACTTTGCTGATAATAGAACCAGCATCTTTGAGCTTCTAGAATAGACTAATGGCTAGCAGTTGTTCAGGAATCCTGCAGGCTTCTCAGCTCTAGACTAGGACAACAGAGACATCCAGCTTCTTGGGCTAAGCATCTACGGGATTCTTGCCCTGTGCACCGTGAGATATACATTGTAAGTATGTTCATGTGCATGTGCGTGCGTGAGTGTGTGCCTGTGTGTGTGTGTGTGTGTGTGTGTGTGTGTGTGTGTGTGTAACTGTGGTTCTGGGAATCAAACCAGTACTTTGTGATTGCTAGACAAGCACTCTATCACTGTGCTACAAGCCCCAACCCTCCCCCTGCCGAACCCTTTTTTTCTGTATTTGTTAGAACTGCATTGCATAGTGCTCGGGCTCCCTTCATTTTTCATCCGTGTAGGATGCAAGGCACACTGATCTTTGCAGGAGCATCCTCTGGGCCTCCAGAGAAGACTAAGCTGCCAACATTTCATGGAGTAATTAAATGACAAATACCTGCGGGCTCTCAACTGGAAAGCTTGTAGCAGCACAGCCTTTCCATATTCATAGGACTTAATCAAATCTGAAAGCACAGATGCCCTTCTCAGCCTTTGTCCTAAGGGTCTTAACTAACAAGTGGGGAAACTGAGGCTCACAGCTTCAGAACTGTGAGTCTTTCAAGGACATATTGGGCTTGTGCAGGGCAGGATGTGTATCAGTGTTTCTTTTTTCCTGTTTCCATGAACAGAGGACACATCTGTACCTCTTTCTGGAGGGACAGAGTCAGAGGCACTTCCACCTTCTCTCCAACCCCTTCCTATTCTGAGAAGAGGAAACATCAGGCTGGGGGATTAGTGCAAAGAAGAGCTGCTGGGCAGACACTGTCCAGCTTGCCAGACATCCCAGCTTCTTCACATGCTGTAGACTCAGGGTCAGGACATCCTCATGCATGCCAAGGAGGTCCAGATTCCCCAAGCTCACTGAGAGAGGAGATAAAGGAGGGAAGGGAACTTTGATGCTATAGTCAGGCCTTAGCCCAGGGTGAGTTCATCACTGTCTCTATTGGAGATGAAGTTGCTACTGTTGTGTTGATCTTACAGGGCTTCCTGTATGTGTTCTCAGAGTTAGATGCAAAGAGTACTTTTGTGCTGGGGAAAAGCATCTGTGGACTGGGGTCAGCCTGATTCTTGCTGCCTGAACCGACCAATTAGTTAGGGATGATGGAAGAACTGGGGAAGAGGAGTTGTCAGGGGAGAGTTGTCTCAGTTTCTTATCTGAAGGACCAGATGGATGGGGGAGGTTGCTTTAAACAAAGTAAGGATCATGGGAATCAGGGAGAGGAAGGGTTAAGGATAGTGTAGTCTGAAGGGGCTGCAGAGTATCCTGGGAAGAGTCCAGGAGAAAGGTGGAAACAACCACATGAAGGTCCTAGGAGAAGCCTGGCCTGGTAGGAAGCATTCAGGCATGTGGGTGTAAAAAATATATATGGAGGGGACAAAGAGAGATAGTAGACAGACAGACAGACAGACAGACAGACACACACACACACACACACACACACACACAGAGAGAGAGAGAGAGAGAGAGAGAGAGAGAGAGAAGAGAGACAGACAGAGACAGTGACAGAGAGACAGAGAGAGAGACAGAGAGAGCGAGACAGAGAAAGACAGAGACAGAGGGACAGAGGAACAGAGGGAGAGGCGAAGAGGCAGAGAGTCTGAAGACTGGAGTGCGAATTCACAGCAGGCTACACAGGGACTCTAAAGCAAGAGACTCTAAAGCAAGGACTCTAAAGAAGAGCTAGGAAGCTGAAGGGTGAGGAGATGAGGACCAGTGGCTTTGGAGCCAGGAGTGTGCAGTGTCTGAAGCACTAAGAGTGAAGCCCATAGGCCAACAATCGCTGTCTCCTGGGAAATTCTTCCACCCTGCTTCAGCCCACTGCTTCAGAGGCCCAGCTATCTCCGGCTGAGCAAACACGTAAGTTTAAGATTCCACGGTGTCAGAGAGAGCCTTCGTTCACATTCCTTACATCTATTAGCATTAGATAAGTTTTAATGCTACGCTAAACATCATTTTTAAACTGATACTTCTAGTTGCTTATTGCTAGTATGTGTAAATGAGCTGATTTAAACTGATCTTTAATGCAGCCGCCTTCCCAAATTCCCTTGAGAATTCTAATAATCACATGATAGATTTGTTCCTTTGGCTTTTCTGTGTGACTCCTGAATGAAATAGGAGGATGACTGAGAAGAGGCCTTGGATCTGGAAATCAGCTCTCTTGGTAGACTTAGTGAAAACTGGGTCATTAGAAAACACGGAGCCCCAAGTTAGACTACAAAGCATTTTGCTAAAGGTTCTGTGTTTTCAAGAGAACTCTGCATATGGACTGGATTACAGACAAGCCAGAATCTCCTTTATATCCCATTAGGACTGCCATACTTTCACAAGGAGCCAAAACCAGAAGTTGGCCTTATTGAGTGACATTTTCCAAGCTAGTAAAAGGACACAGTTTCTCAGATGTGGGCAGGATATTATTCTGACTACTGTAGCCAATGATCCCGAGTTCCAGAAATGTGAAACCTTCAATCCTCAGGTCCAGACAAACCAGCACGGTTGAGCCTTCTTATCTGTAACTTGGGTGACACATGACATGTCCACAGAGATATTCTGAATGATGTTCCCTCTTGACTCACAGGGCAAATTCTTAGATATAGTTTCCATCTTGTGCCAAAACATAATCAATTTCAATGCAATAATCACAAGCAAAAGAAGGTATTCCAGGAATAACCTAGAAGTGTCTCTGATTTTCAGTTTAAAACATGAAATTATTTGAAAAAGGCCAAAAATTATAATGAGTAAGAGCCTGGGATACCTGGCATGGGTATTCCCTGATGTGTTCAGTACTTCCTGGAAGGATCTTTAGATTTGAATCGAGTCTCTTGGAGAGATATCTCCGTGTGGGTAGATGTGGGTAGATGATAGTTGGGATATTAGAGGTGACCAAAAGTACCATCAATGACAACAGGTTCTGATTCAATAGCCAAGATAGAGATCCCACGGCCACAGTGTCCAGTCTCATATTGGTTAGCAATGCCCTCCCTCTTTTCTTTCTCACTGTCTCTGCAGAAGGCTGAGTCCTCAATGAAGCAATAGACCTTCAGAGTTCTCTCTCTGTCAGGCTGGGTGCTTGAGGATCCCGGTGTCCTGCTATCTGGTCCAGCAGGGATCCTGCCATGCCTCATCACTGGGTAACTGGCTTTAGGGCAGTTTTATTTGCAGTAGGGAGAAGTGGATTTTAAGCTGGACATGGCAATATATTCCTGTTCCCAGGAGAAAGAAATAGGCAGGTTTCTGAGAGTTCAAGGCCAACCTGGTCCACATAACAAGTTTCAGGTCAGTCAAAACTTCATAGTGAGACTTGTCTTTAAACATTCTTAAGCTTGGCCTAGAGAAATGGTTCAGCAGTTAAAAACACTGACTGCTTTTCCAGAGGTCCTGGTTTCAATTCCCAGCAACCAGATGGTAGCTCACAACCATCTGTAATGGGATCTGGTGCCCTCTTCTGGTGTGTCTGAAGACAGCAACATTGTACTCATTTACATAAAATAAATAATTTTTTAAAAAAATTCTTGAGTTTTAACTTTTCTGAGTCTGAGCTTCCTTATACCAAATCTATCAAAATAAGCCTACAAAACCTACCAGTTTGCAGCCAACAGAGTCATAATAGAGGCAAGGATTCTGAGTGCCAGACCATGGGATGGCAGGATGCTAGAGGACAAGCTGTTCACACATTTTCTACTATCATCCCACAGACACCTATCAGTTACGAAAGACTTGAACCCAAGGTCCTGTCTACTTAAAGTCTTGAAGAGGACCTGGGAAGGTAATGATCCACTTTTGCTAAGGTTTCAGGGTGAAGGAATCCAGTGCTGAGCCAGATCTGCATTATGCACAAAAGGCACACACTCTGGAGACATCCTTGGAGCATCCCTCTATGCCTACACAGATTTTGCAGTCTGTCTAGTGGCACATTAAGGATGCTGCTGCTGAGGCAGGGATAGCCTTGGCCTCCTGGGCTGGGGAGAGAGTGGAATTCACTAGGCCTTGTGAAATAGTAGGTGACGCCAGGACCCAGCTCTTTCTTTCTATTTCCCCTACGCCCCCACCTTCTCTTTTTCCTCCTCTATCCTCTCAAACTCTCATGCCTCAGGTCAAAGTTCAAAGCCACAGAAATGCACTAAGTCAGTTATAGGTCCTACATGCTGAGCCTGTGGCTCAGGGTACTGACACATGTACTGTGTTGAGGGCAGTTGGTGCGTAAGATAGAGAAGACATCTTTTTTTTAAAAAAAAAAAAATAGGTCATGGTTTTGGGCCAGAGGTCAGGCAGGCTTTACAGCCTTCAAAAGAAGCCACAATCTCTGGATTCCAGAAACCAGAGCTAATGGGATACAGGTTTCAGATCCCCACAGCCAAAATGATTTCTCCTTTCTGACTTTCAATTTCTTGCATGGCTAAATGGAAACTGTGGTACCTCCATCTTAGAAAGTTTTTGTAAAGGTGGATGTGATGCTTCCTGGCTCTGGAAGATGATGGACTAAGTTAGTACAGAATCCTCCTCCATTATAAATACCCAAATGCAAAATAATTGGTTAAAACATAGAACTCAGTACCAAAAAGAAAATTCTCACAAACAAAGGCATTAAGAGTGTGAGTTGAGAAACACGGCGGTTACAATTACATCACTAACTCAAGCTCTGCCATGGCAACATTGTTTCATTCTTGTTCTTGCTTAAGTAAAGGTCTTAATGTTAATCTGGAACTTGCTACATAGACAATTGGCTTTAACTCACAGGTCCACCTGCCTCTGCCTCCCGAGAACTGGGATTAAAGGCGTGCACAACCACGCCCAGCTATAGCAGCTTATTTCAAGAGTTCCATATTGGATGCAGCCCAAACATTCACCTTAGACAGAACAAATAGAGATAAATTAGAATGATAGAACATTGCAGACAATGACAAAAAAGAAGCTACTTATACCAATAACGTGGATGAAGTTTAAATAAGGGAGACAGTGGAGCATTTGTGTTCTCTGAGTTTGTCCTTAGATTAAAATAGAGATGAAGACAGAAACTCTGAAATTGGGCAGCGGATGTATGACTCTGTGCATTTGTCACAACCTGTGGAAATTTATGCCGTGAAGAGTGAACTTTAATATATACAAGGCTTTTTTCTTTCTTCCTTAAAAAAAAAAAAAAAACTAGGATGCCAAAACACAATGTTATCTGTAACAAATAAATATGTTAGAAATGCATTGTGTGACAAAACTGAAGCACTGCGGAGTGGTGAGAGCTGACCTGAGAAATGCTGAAAAATGATGTGGCACTAAAGACAAAATGACTTGAACTCAAGGATCCTGTAACTGAGGATTGAATTGTACCCTAGGATGGACCAGTACCTGAGGATTAACCAGTACCTAAGACTGACCATACCTGGGGACAGAACTTTAGTTCTCACTGAGACATAGGTTGTCTATTCAGAAGTTACATTACAAGCAATCTAGAGTTGAACAAATAAGTTAATTAGTGATGAGATTTTGGAAGCCAGATTTCTCCCCCATCACAGAGTTACAAACAAACAGGGTAGTGAGGCTAGGATGTCTGCACTGACATTGGATGCAGGCCAGATGGTATACTAGAGACACAGATGGAGGCAGAAATAATCACAAGTCTGGATGCATGCAGGGGCTACACACAGTCACACATTTCTTAGCTGTGTCCAGTTGGGTGCTTTTGTGACAGTTGGGTGCTTTTGCCAAGCTATGGGTTTATATACGTCCTCTGAGTACACCTGAGGCAGGCTGGGCATTCTAAGGTATCAAGATGAGGAAGACTAAGTGCATTTCATTGTTCAATGTTACCAGTGCATGCAGGGTTTATCGGGATGAGCCCTGTTATAAATTGAGGAGCATCTGTACATGACATTCTGAGACAGGCAAATTGAGAGATACACAGTTGCCAAGGGGTGGCAATGTAGAGGAAGTTTTAGTAGGTATGACACAAGGGAAACTTCTAGGGCAATGAACTGTTCTGAGTGATGAATACATGACACTTTGTATTGATTGAAACTCTTGTAACCTCACAACACAAGCAGAGAATCCTAAGGTATACAGTTTTTACAAGACCATTTAGGAAGCTGAGGTACCTACTGACTGTATCATAAATGTATGGAACGACTCCCTGAAAGAGATGAGGGGATGGCAAGGCAAGGAACCTCAGAAATAAGTCTATAAAGTCAGAAGGCAACAGAAACTATGAAAGCATTTTGTAGTTGGAAAAGCTGCTTTCCATGGGGGCATGGAACATTAATTCTGAAACTTCTATACATGCCTGACAAAATCAAGTACAGAAGACCGATGGGAGGAGCCATATCTAAGGGAGGAGGCTACAGATAAATGAGAGGAAGAAATTGAGAACCCACATTGTAACTAGTTAGCATTACAGGCACAGTATGCATTTGTCTTTAGCTCACCATAGATACAGAAACTTAAATATTTAAAAACATAGGTATGTGCATATACACAGGTCGGCACACACAAAGATCTCTTATTATTCTGTAAGCTCAAATAATAAGGAACTACATTTGTTTCCATTTACCCCAAGGAGTACATTCCTAAGACCCCCACACTGCGGATTATCACCAAGCTCTGTGTACGGACTAGGAGTCTTTATATACAAACCTACCATGCTCTATACACACAAGATGCCTCCTATTGTGGATCACAATATAAGCTCGTGGCTATTCCTGTCAGCTGCGCCTTTGTTCCACTATCATGAATTCTGACCCTCTGAAACCATATCAAAATTTACAACCTTTTCTGATATTCCAGTAGAATTTGTAAGAAAGTTAAAACTACGTGGATGATTACACCAGAGAGTGGTCTAGTAATAGGACACATTCCTGTTACTTTCCCTACTGTAGATTAATGGAAAGGGGAGCCATGTGTTTTGCTGGTTAAACTGGGTGGAGTAGAACTTAGGAAGCTGATAAGGTCCGGTTACAGGAAGAGCTGACACTGTGGTCCCAGCTTCTCAGGCAGGAGAATGCAATCTCATTACCTTCTAGCAAACAAGGGTGGGGCATTTCCATGTGAGCTTGAATGAGGCAAAACTGTTTATGTTAAAGGAGCAAATTATGACTCTGAAACTCATTGGAAAATTCACAGATGCTTACTTAAAGCTGAACTGACAGCCTTAAAGGAAGGAGAAGGAATATGGATGGAAGACTCTGGGGGAGAAAAAGGTATTTGGGAAAATTCAAAGATTCTTGGCGAGAGAGATGGAAAAAGAGTAATTAGGTGGAACTCGGGGAATTCTGCGGAAGAAGAGATGAAGGACTATAGGAGCCAGAGGGGTCAAGGACACAACACAGAACCCACAGAATCAATCAAGCTGGGTTCACAGGGCTCACGGAGACTGAACTGACAATCAGGGAGTCTGCGGGGAATTGACCAAGTCCCTCTGCATATATGTCACAGTTGTGTAGTTGGTCTTCTTTGGAGACTCCTAACAGTGAAAGCAGGGGTGGTCTTTGACTCTTTTGGCTGCTTTTTGGACCCTTTCCTCCTACTGGGCTGCCTCATCTAGTCTCAAGAAGAGGAGAGGTGCCTAGTCTTACTGCAACTTGATATGTCATGGTTGGTTGATATCCACGGCAGGTCTTCCTTTGCTGAAGAGAAATAAAGGAAGAGTGGGGATGGAGCAGAGGAAAGGTTCGGAGAGGGACTGGGAGGAGGGGAAGGAGGAGAAACTGTGGTTGGGATGTAAAAAAGAAAGAAAAAAATTTATATAAAATTTTATATAAAAATTGAAAACAACTGGAACAGAACTCAACTACAGACAGAGCGGTATTGATGCAGGGTTTGGAGGACTTATGGAAACTTGAAGGTCACCACGGACAACTCTTCTTTAGCTCAGAAACTCAGGGAATTTATGAGCTGCTTACAATTTTGGAGAAAAGGAGGAATCATCCATGAGGTCTAGAGGTGATGTCTAAAGAGGGAAGTAAGCAACTTTGTGAACATTTTTCTCTCAGTCAAAATGGAAATTTCTTGAGGTGATCGAAATACTGGTTTAGTGAAGCTTAGACAATAAAAATATTGTGATACCAGGCTTGATTTAAATAAACTATGGTTCATGTAATATGCTTTCAGGCAACATGACACACTATAAAATATTGCCAAGTAGAAGAATCTATACATATAGAATTAGTATTTTGTGCCCTATCCCACCCAGCACTAGGGACTGAACTTAGGATCTCATATTCTATAGACTGGTACCCCTACTGAACTCATCCTCAGCCCTACAGTGCTGATATCTGAAGAGACAATTTAAGGTTTGTTGGCTTAGTTATTTAGGGTAGCCATAATTTAAGGGTTTAATGACTGTTTACTTTTTCACTTTTATCACCTTATTTATGCTTAGAAAAAGGATACTTAATGAAATACTATAATAAAAAATGATCTTGTTCTTTCTCTTTTAGACACACAGTATTGATACACTAGCAGAAGAGCTGGTTCTCAGCCGAGGTGGGATAGAATGGATCAAGGTCTCACCACACAGAACGTAGAACAACTTAAACTGTATGAATCATCTACTTCTGGATTTTCTATTTAGGATTTTCAGACTAGGTAGCTGAAATTGTGGAAGACAATACCTTCAACTGGGGAAATGATTGCATATCTCATAGCAGTGCACACAGCCAACACACACTCTTGGTTTGCCCTATTCTCAAAGTAACAATAGCAGAACATCTTGGAGAAATGATTAATACTAAGATTATTAACACAGGAACTGTGACTGTGGACCATGTAGTGCCCGAAGGTAAAGAGATATTCAAAGCATACCATACAAGACTGCAGAGACATCTTTGTGGTTAGGAGCACTTGCTACTCTTCCAGAGGACCCGAGTTTGCCACCCATGTCAGGCAGCTCACAACTACCATAACTCCAACTCCAGGAATCCAACACACTCTTGTGGCTTTACACACTCATTAAAAAATTATATCTATATCTATATTTATATCTATATCATCTATATCTATCTACCTTCATCTATCTATCTATCTATCTATCTATCTATCTATCTATCTATAACAAAAAACACTGCAAACACACATACACACAAAACATTGAAAAGACAGAGGAGCCACCTAAAAGACTCAAAATGGCTGTGCCTGGAACAGTTTTGGCCACAAAATAAAGAAATAAATACCAATGGGTCTACAATGGCATACATAAGTGGTTAAATGAATAAGTGGTAGAGAAGAGGGAAATCTCTCCTGCAGCATAATTCCAAGTGATTTAGAGAGGTGCTTTACCCTCAAAGATGTGAATACCACTTCTCATCCCTAGACTGCAACCCTGAGGCTCCATGGCCACTAATAAAATGTGGGGTGTGAAGGGTTAAAATAAAGTATCCTTACAACATATAAACCTGACAAACATCACCCAGCTCATAGGACAGCAAAGCTGACACCAACAGCCACATGTGCTGATCTCAAAAGCCCTTGCTCTGCTGATGGGAGAACGGCTCTCTTTCTGCAGCCTTCCTTCTCCCAGTGAGTATACTTAGTCAGATTATGAGACAAATGTTAGTTAAATCTGAATTGAGTATTAGCCTATATAGTATTTGGTTAGAACTCTTCAAAACTGTCATGTTACAAAACAAAGAAGGCTGAAGAAGCTCCCATATCCCAGAGGAGCCAGAAGAGACAACAGTGACAGTAGGTAAGGTGGCATTTAGGTGGGATCCTACAACAGAAGAATATTTGGTACAAACTAATAAAATACAAATGAGACAAGGCTAGGGAAATGACTTAGCAGTTGAGAGCACTTGTCGATCCTGTAGCAGACCCAAGGTCAGCTCCTAGCACTGATATGCTCACTGAAAACCACCTAGAGGTATAATTCTGGGGGAATCTGATGTCCTCTTCTGACTGCCACAGGCTGGAAGGCACATGGTACACACACACACACACACACACACACACACACACACACACACACACACTAATTAATCATATCCATAAAAATAAAATAAATCTATGATTAAAATAGTATAAAGTGTGAGATTTAGTTAATAATAAAGTATCAGCATTGATCTGCACATTGTAACAAATGTATTGAAACATTAAAGGCAATACTGATGCCAGAAATGGGGGAGGGGTGCATCCAGAGATTCAGTACCATTTCTCCAAGTGTTCTATAAATGCAAAATTACTCCACCATGAAGTCCTTACTTTAACATTTACTGAGACAGAGAAGAAGAGGATCATAGTGAGAAAAATGTAATGAATTCTGAAGACAGACCTAATAGAGGGAAAACTGAGGAAATCTGTGAAGGGATGCTGGGAATGAGCAGAAGCAAAGATGGGAGGCACCAGAGGGCAAGGTGAACACAACCTCAGTCATATTGTTCCCTAGTGGGACTCAGAATTCACTTCCAAAAGGAAAGCCACATGACTACTGGGCAGCCCTACCCTCAAGATAAGCCCACAGCTCTTACAAATTTCAAACTAATCATAGATTTTGGTGAGATGGTGACTCCATTGGCATTTGAGGGGGAACTCTATTTCATAATGGTATGTGACTTGGTGGCAAGTGCCAGGTCCCATCTTCAGACACCCTATTGTTAAAAACTGAGCTGTCTCGGGGACCTGAGATCAGGAAACATTCACAGGTCAACATCTTCAGTTTGGCTTGCTAAGAGCTGTTGGGTGAAAGAAAGCTGAAGGGCAAGGGTGGAGAGCAGCTAGACGGTGGTGGGCGGAAAAGTACAGACAGCAAGAGGCTGGCTCAGGCAGGCAACCACATAAGGAGGGAAGGCTCTGCCCTTGGTTGTGGGAAACTGTCATCATCAGCTGGGGATCTTATTGGGGTCTGAGCGCTCCAGCCTGAGGTTGCAGAACGTAGGATGCAGGAGGTGCTTTATTTGTCAATCACTGCTGAAGATCAGGAGAACTCCGAAGTCCCAGGGTTGTACATGCTATCTACAGGATCATCCCTCCATCAGGGTTATTAAAACTCAGGAGCACTTAGGAGCACTTTCCCCCCTTGATTTCCTTACTAACCACACATCAGACAGGATTCAAATCTAAGATATACAAAGAACTGCAAAAACTTAAACATTAAGCAACCAAATTATTCAATGAATGAATAGGATAACTGACTGAATAGATGATTCTCAAAAGAGGAGACACAGATGCTCAATAAACACTTGAAATGGCATGCAGCATCCTCTGACATCAAGGAAACACAAATTAAAACTGCTTGAGATTTCACAGACAGAAAGGCTATTATCAAGAAAGTAAATGGCAAGAAATGTCACCAAGGACTTAGAGAAAGAAAAACCTTTATACACTGATGGCAGAAAGGTAGAGTCTTGTAGCCATTATGGGAATCAGTTGGATATTGTGGGTCTCCCTGCTCCTGTGGACCATCAACTGATACAGTCCACATGGGGCAGTGGGAGCAGAGACGTGGAACAGGGGGTTCAGAAGCTCTGTGAGTATCTATGGTGAGTAAACCACACTGGACCACAGTCAGTAGGCAGATCAACTTTATTTAGGGTGATGGAAGGCTTATAAAGTTTTGGGGGACTGAGGGTAGGGACATCCAGGATGGGGTGGTGGTACCTGGAATGGCTCATTAGAATGGGGAAGCATTTCGGGACTCTCAGGTGCTGGCTGAACAGGTTTTGTGAAGAGAAAGGAAACTGGTCCTATAAACTGATTCAAGCTATGTGCCATTTCTCAGATAGAGGTGTATATGGGGGCTTAGAATTCCCCAGAGGAGGTGAGAAGGAGAAACCCTGCTAACAAAAGGGAGTCACCCATGCAGAGTCCAGAGGCTATCTGTTCATGGTGGATTTCCACCTTAATTAAAAGAGTTTTCCCACAAAAGATTTTTAAAAAGCAAATAAGCAAGCAAATGAACAAACAACAGCAGAGGAGAAGGAACTACCTATAAACCAGTTATACTCCTGGTATATATCCAAGATTTTAAGTCAATATACAACATAGATACTCGTATACCAATGCTTTTAACTATACCCCTTTTAGTAGTTAGCAAATAAAACCAGACTTAATATTTATCACCTGACAAATGATCAAAGTACAGCGACATGTATGTATGAAGGTGCCATGATGAAACCCAGAACAATGTACACTAACTTCAAAAGCTAACTTAAAAAAAAATAAGACTGTACCTTAGAAAATTATCTGCCACACAAAGGCAGGGGAACATCAATTTACGAAAAAAAAAAGTCATTGTTTCTGGGTTTGAGCATACAGAATTTCAGACTATTGAATAAAACCACCAAGACATGTTTGAAACCAAACCTTAGCAATTGGTGATGCATCCTGTAGTGTTAAAATCCTGAGGAAAATCCAGAAAGTCCCTACCATAAAAGACAGTAAAATAATTAACTCCGATGGAGGTGGGCTGAACTTTCCTGGGGGAGCTGGCTGTGACCTGTATCTAGGGTTGTGGTTATATGGGTCATATCTTTCAAAAAAATTCAAAGCTGTACTTTAGTGCTTTGTCAACTTTCTGTATGTGTATTGCAGCTCACATATGGTTAGGGAAAGGGTTCAAGACAAAGGAATGTCTAGAGATGTTCTGTAATTGATGGAAGTGATGAACTGCTAAAGATTCAGCAAATAAAGTTATCTATTTGTTTATTCTTCTCTCATACTATACATCCTGACTGTAGCCTCCCTTCCTTCACTCCTCCTAGTCCCTCACCCACTTTCCTGCCCCCTCCCCATCCACTCCTCCTCAGATCCCTTCAGAAAAGAGCAGGCCTTGCAGGGATATCAAGAGAACATGGCCCAACACAATGGACCAAGAGTAGGTGCAAACCCTCATACCAAGGCTGGACAAGGCAACCCCATAAGAGGAAAGGGTCCCAAGAAGAGGCAAAAGAATCAGACTCACACATGATCCCGCTGTTAGGAGTACCCCCAAACCCCAAGCTAAACAACCACGACATATACACAGAGGGTCTAGCACATCTAGCTCTAGGATCGCTGCTTCAGTCCTTCAGAGCTGCTGTGAGCCCTGGTTTGTTGATTCTGTCAGCCATGTTCTCCTGGTGAGTTTCCAAGGCCAGGAGTAAAATTAATCACAGGTTAAATAGCCTGAACTCCAAGTGTGAAATAGGACATGCTTTAGAATATAAAACTTTTTGAATGTCTGGGCACCAAGGATTGGGTTTTTTTCAGATTAAGGTTACTCCACTGGATTAAGAGTATACCATTGTAAAGGTCAGCGCAAACCCTCCAGCATCCAAAACAGTTCTGACCCAGAAGCACCTCTGGACCCAAGCACTTTGGAGAAGGGACACCCCCGACTTAAGTGACAGAATGCTCACATTGTATTCTATCCAGAAATTATATCTACTTGGGTCGTGTTGTTTTCTGAATGGAGGATTTTAAACAACTGCTATTAAATTTGTTCTCTGACAATTTTACACAGGTGTCTAATGCATCCTAATTACTCTCACCCCCAGCCCTCTTTTGTTTCCTTCTTGCCGATGTCAATCTCACTTTCTCTGCAAGTTCCCACACTCCTGTTGAATGGAGTGTTTTTCATCAAGTGTTTCTGTTTGTTCTGTTTTGTTTTTTGTTTGTTTTGGTTTTGGTTTTTGATGTAAGAGGAACCAATGAGAGAATGCAGAAATGTTTCTTGGTGTAAGTCAGAAGAGCAGTTACCTAAGAAGGGCTAGGACTGACCAGACTGCTCAGTTCTGGGGCATTGATTTTGATGTTTCCAACTGACCACTGTTGTGTAAATGTGCACAGAAATTACACATCACAGTTAAGATAAATAGACTTTCTGTGCTTTACTCCTGTGGGCTAAACATTGATCAAGAAGTTGAAAGTAATGCTTTAGGCACATGCCTGAAACACCCTGTAGATATTGAATAGGGTTTTTCTGCAGGGCAAGCAAACATTTATTGATACCTGAGTAAAAGGGAGTCTATGGCAGACACAGTGCTAACCCCATATCCCATGAGTAGGGGATGCTCAGGCCACAGGGCACCATAAGAAGTGAGGGAGGGGTACTTCCTGAAGAACTATCCCCTAGCTCTCCTCTCAGCCCATCCTCCCTTTTCTCTTTCCCAGATTCCTAGTCTCTCTGACACCAAATGGAACATGAGTCTGTAGGTGCTAATGTAAGGGGTGTGGCACTTATGTGAGTTGTCTTTCTAATTTCTAGGAGAGGGCTTTGCTTCAATGGCCAGCCCTGAACTGGCCACAGGAGTGGGCACTCTGAAACCTGTATCTGGGGCAGGTTGAGTCAAACCTATTTCAGTGGTGGACAAGGTGACAATGTGGGCTCCTAGAAAATGGCCTATGTGAGCAAAGGGAACCATGGGTAGAAGTGGAGCCCCAAATCTAATAGATGTATTCTATTCTATAGTAGTGACACATATATCCAATGTCTGACCCCATTCCCTTAGTTCTAGTGCCAAAGTTATGACTAATGTTTTCTCTCTGATGTCACTTTCAAGTTTGTGACTACATATACTATGCTTTACCTATCTGCCAGGCATGATGTTAAGTCTCTTGGCATGGATTGTCTTGCTGTAGAATAAAATGAAGTTACAGAGGTCATTAGACTTGCTGAAAGTCACCCAAATCAGAAGTATTGGATATAGAATTCAAACCTACTCAATCTCTCTGGTCTCAACATGTTCTACCACCTTCTCATATTGGTCTTTGGGAGTTTAAATTCACCTTAATCAAAGATGAAAGATGAATCTACTCACTCCTATAACCAATCAGGATTCCAGATTTCCTGATGTTTTATCCAAACAGTATTAATCCTCATCAGCCTGCATCTACAGCCGAACTGTGAGGCAGATCAAGTTTCCATAAATAGCCCATCAATATTTCCAGCCCTACATGCTTTTACATTTGATATTCTTTCCACTGAGAGATGGATTCTTGTTTCCTCCCATGAAACCTTGGAGAGCTTGTTGCTATGGGATTTCCAAGGGACAGTCATACAAGACAGCATACAACCTCCATGATATTCTCTTGGGAGGCTGTCTATCCCTTGGAACTTAAGTCAGGCCAAGAGAAATTGTACTTTTGCAGACAGTCACTAGGAAGAGTGGTTCATAGGGACAGAAACTGAGATGGCACTCTCCACTCTCAGTTCCAGCTGAGATCCTAATTAGCAGCTAGGGCCAACTGGCCAGCACTGTAAGTGAGTGGGCCACGTTAGACATGGATCTCATCCTGGCAGAACCAACCTAGTTAATGCCACATGGAGCATGGTCACAGCTTTCTCACCCAACTCTGTCAAAATTGCAGATTCATGAATAAAATAAGCATTGCTTTGGACCATGGAGCATGATTACTTGTTTGTAAAACTAAAACAACTTTCAACCTCTGTTTTCTTGCCAAAGTCATACATTCAACTGTCTCCTACACATGTTCCCTCCGATGTTCTAAAAACTGAGATTTGTTGTGATGAGCAAGTCTCATTCCTACTTTGGACATAGAAATCTCACGAAGAAATGCCTTTTCCATCTTTGCCATGAGAATAAAAAAAAAAAAAAAAGAGCCATATAACCTACAAAGTGACAAGTTCTAAGCTCATCAGAGTCCTGAGCAACTGAGTAGATGGAGTCCTGAAGAGTAACTATGTTAGTTGTGAGACATCAAAGTACTGGAATTACTTCACAACACAACCTAAAGCAGAAAGAATTTGTCTGGGATCATGGCTTCAGAGGTTCAAGTCCATGTCTGGCCCCATTGCTTTCAATTCCGTGATGAGGCAGAACACCACAGGGGAAGAGAGTGGTGGGGAAAAAGCTATGTACCCTATGGCTGCCAAGAAGTAAGGCTTGTGGAAGAAGAGAGAAAAAGCTGGTGCAACAGCGAAGAGAATTTGTTGTGCAAACATAAGAACTCAGCATCCTCATTAAAAAATTCCTGGTCTCATACCTGTAATCCTGGTGTTCTCTGAGTGTAGTTGTAGAAGAAACAGATAGTGCCTCGTTCTAGGCTCAGTGAACGATCCTGTCTCAATGAACAAGGCAGAGGATGATAGAACAGGATACCCAATATCATCCTGTGACCTCCACATACATACGTACACCCTTATCCCCTCACACACACACAGGGAAGAGAGATAGAAATGCCAATGACAAGATATTCTTCAAAATCAAATCCCAAGCAACCCACTTATTCCAACCACACCAAAATTCTACATTCCTCACCACCAACAAATATTACCATCAGATTTTGACTCCACGAACAGATTGATCTTAGAGCCCTCATGGTCCAATCATGTCCTGATGTTTAGATCTATTTTATTTGCCTGCAAATTCCTTTTTGGGGTCCTTCATCTGTACTCATGAGAAATATCAGAAGGAAGAAGGCTGGAATGCTTGAGTCCGTGGCCAGGCACACCAGCTCGGCTGCAGTTATTCAGTGTTAGCATTGCATCATTATGACAGAATGCCTGAGACTCACAGCTTGATGTGATGAAATGACTGTTTTGCTGATGGCTCCAGAGGTTTGCATGCATGGTTAGTTGGCTCTGTTGCTTTGTGGCCGGTGACAAAACAGAGCATCATGACAGGGAGCTGCTTCCTTCCCAGTGGTTGAGAATTAACCACATTAACAAAAGGTAAAGAGACTGGAGTCTGTAAGCCACCTCAAGAGTGTGTCCTCAGTGAATAAATTTTATTCTGCTAGACCCCACCTCCTGATATTTCTACCACTTTTCAATAGTAACAGCTTCAAACCATGGACCTTAGGGAAAAATCAAACCACAGCAGTTACAGACACAAAACTCCATAGCTAGCTGGCTAGCTCTAACCACAGTTATTTGATGGTCCCAATCTGGTATTTCCAGCATCAGTACCATTTTTAAGTCGGTTGCCTATCTCTTGTTAATATCTAGTTCATCTATTCTTCCCATGTGTACCTAACAGTTTTTATTGTATGTCTGACATTGTATGCAAAAAGATAAAGGTTGAGGTCAATAAACTTCATTCTTGAGAGTGGACACACTTCTTTCCCCACCAGAGTCTTAGTATTGGTGTTGCAGTAATCTGGTGAAGGAATGATGTAGGTTAGGGTATTTTGTTGGTATCCTTCTTTCCAGATTCTCTGCTGCTTCTAAGTCCTGTGAGGTGGTTGTCTCATGTTCAGTGTTGACTGACTTTCCAAGGGCCTTCCCTGCTCCTCTTTCACGTCCAGCTCCTAACAGCTCCTGCATAGCTATGCCACAGAACTTGCTTCTCTAATGTCTCCAGCATCACCTTGCAGCTATGCTCTGAATGAGGCTCGTGGGGGTCCAGGGCGTTTCCTCCTTGCCCTTGCCCAACTCAGCCTTAAGCAGATTGTATGTAGCTGGGCTTCAGAGATGCATCCTGTTCCTCTCCCCTGTGGCAGCTGAACATTTCCTCAGAAACGTGATAAGGGATGGAAGTTTGAATCTATACAATGAAATGACGTCTCCTAAAAATGGAAAACTCTGTGTAACTATAAAAGACATTTTAAAATAGAGTTTTAAACTGCTTTAAAAATATAATAGACTGTCTGAGATGTTTTAAAGAGTAATAATGTTTTGGGGGTTTATAGCATCTATAGAAGTAAAGTATATGTCTGCTATCATACCGAAAGTAGGAAAAAAGACACAGAAACGCACTGTTCTTGGGTTTTTACACTGTATTTGAAGTGGTAGAGGATTATGTCAAGGAAGACTGCATTAAGTTAAAGAGATGTATCATAAACTCGGCAGTAGTTATTAAAAAGAGGAAAAGAGATATGACAAACAAGCCAGCAATGAAGACAAAGGCAAGATATTAAAAATGTCTAACTGATTCAAAAGAAGGCAGGGAACGAGAGCAAAATAGAAAATGCTAGCCGATGTAAGCAATACTGAAGGGGAGGACACCAACCTGGGGGGGGATACCGACCTAGGGGGAAACACTGACCTTGGGGGGGAACCAACCTGGGGGGCATAACCTGCAGGGGGACACTGACCTAGGGGGAACTAACCTGCGGCGGGGGACACCAACTACCAGCACAAGGAATTGTGGAGGGGAGGACAATTGACTGGGGGAGGACACCAACCTGGAGGAGGACACCGACCTGGGGGAGGAAACTGACTGTCAGTGCCATGGCTTATGGACCTGTTGTGTGGTCAGGTGTGTATAGCCTTCTTCCAGAGCCTCAGCTGCTGTAGTGTGCATCCAGCTTTCTGCCAAGTACTTCTAAAGTGTCAAGGCCATTGTTGGGGGAAAAGAGATCTCCTATCCTTATTCCTTATCTCTCACGGATAATTTTAAGCTCCAAAGAGTCTTTGTAAAAGGTTAGTGACCACATCAAAAGCTATCTGGAGATAAAAACTACTAACAAGTGTAATTTCACTCAGAAGTCATGGAATCCACGTTCTCCTCCTTTAGACTCAGCACTCAGAGCCCTGTGTGCTTGCTCTCAGTTTGAAAGGTAATCGTGTGTGTGTGAATGTGTGTGTGTGTGTGTGTGTGTGTGTGTGTATGAGAGAGGGAGAGAGAGATAGAGAGAGAGACAGACAGAGACAGAGAGAGACAGAGACAGAGAGACAGATATTACATAAATATCTGACACACACACACACATATATATATATGTGTGTGTCAGATATTTATGTAATGTCAGTAAGGATATATACAACCTGAGTTCTATATGAATGTCTTGAGTGAAAGAATTTAAAAAAAAAAAAGGAAAACATCTACAGCTCATTTTATGAGGCTAATATTATTCTGATACAGTTATAGGCACTACAAGAAAACAAAACTATAGACAATGCCCTTTGTGTACCTGGAAGCAAAAATATTTACAATATTTAAAGGGTGGTGCATTATATTTTCACAACATATTTCTAAGAGATGAATCATTCCCAGGATGGACAAGGAATTGCTAGAACCCAATAAGAAGAAAATAGCGCATCAAAAAGCCAAGATTAAAGTCTATCCTTCTACCAAAGGGGATATAAATGGGGAAAAAGCACACAATGAGATGCTAGACACATTAAATAATCAGTTGTAGAGAAGTGCAAGTGCTAACAAGAATTAAACGCATCCTATCTTAGCTGATCTTCTATTGCAGTGAAGAGACACCACAACCAAGGCAACTTATAGAATAAAATGTTCAATGGGTGAGGTCCATGACCATCGTGGTAGGGAGCACAGCAGCAGGCAGGCAGGCAGGTATGGCACTGAAGCAGTAGCTGAGAGCTTACATCCTGATCCACAGGCATGAAGCAGAGAGAGCTAACTGAGAATAAACAGCATGGGCTTTTGAAGTCTCAAAGCCCACACTCAGTGACATGTTCCCCAGGAAGGCCACGCCCCTAATCCTTCCCAAAAACTTCCACCAACTGTGGACCATGTATTTAAACCTATGAACCTGTGGAGGCTGTTCTCATTCAAGCAATGGAACACTAATACCTACTAAAAAAGCCAAAATTAAAGCAAACAAACAACAACAGCAAACCGGCAGCAGTTCTATGAATATGAAGAGCAGCTGGAATGCTCACAGAGTTGAGGTGGCAAAATGGTGCAGACACTTGGAAAAGAGCTGGGTGACTCTTACAATGTAAAACACACATTTGCCACACTCTAGAAATCCTGTTTGCAGGCATTTTCGCATGAAAAGTGAGCATGTATCACACAAAGAGGCATCCACAAACACCTATAGCTCCCTTGTTTGTAACAGGCCCACACTGGAAGGAGACAGGATGCCATTCAGCAGGTGAAAGGATAAACACATTGCCATCCACACAATGAAATCTGATTCATGAAATCAGTGGTAAAGAGTCCACTTATGTAGTAACATGGATGATGTACAAAGCCTTATTCTAAGTGAAAGAGGGGACAGCTGACAGGCTCCATTCAGCACAATTGGTTTGACACAGTCTGAAAAAGTCATGTGGGTGACTGTCATAGCTATGGGATATAGTTGTGGGATTCTGAAGATAAGGGAGTGAAAGAAAGTATTGGCAACTAATGCAAATGTTTTATGCCCCATTAGAGTAGTGGCTGCACAACTGTACATACTTAGCAAAGATCATGGGACAAAGATGAATTTTACCACATATAATTTCATTTTTGATGAAAAATTTTAATGTGTTTACCTCGAACCCACCATGTCCCTTCCCCACAGGCTCCTTTCTCAATGCATAGCACTTAGTTATCTAAGCTGGAGGGCCATCCACATAGCTCCTTTATGCTCATGTGCAATTACTAGGCCCCATGGATTCCACCATCTGTTTTCCTTGCTCTTCTCTTGCTCCTTCTCTGTTCTCACTGCCTCATCTGACTTTATAATGTGTCTGTCTCCAAATGACTTACAGTGGTAGCCAGAGTGGACTTCCTCTGAGCACATCACTGCCTTATTCAGAGCCCTTGCTTGGTACGCAAGGCATGTTTTAGAGCTTAGCAGGTAACAAATGCCTTTATAAAGTGGCACACACCGATTGGAAAATCTCTTTCTATGTCACTGTCCCTCCCAATGCTCTGTGTTCTAGGCACAGTGATGGCCCCCCTCCTGTGACATTTCCCTTATTGGATGCTAGTCATCATGCCTGACACACCCTGGTTATTCATCTCTACAGATTCTGAGGCAATTTATTGTTCAGAGACTATATACTGCTCCAGCCTTTCAGCTTTGAATCAGGAGCCCACCACTCATGTATCATGTGTCTTGAAGAATGTTTACATGATGTGTTTCTTCACATGGGGATGCTAGCTGCCTCTGTTATTGTGGCAGCTATGCATGCTGGCCTGACGTAGTGTCTTGTTTTGGATAATTGTGTGATCTCCTTCAATATAGTGTTAGTGGGGGCGCTTAAATGATCTGACCTGTGTTGAGAGCTTGAAGATGTATGACTTCTATTAAGTGCTGGGGATGGTAAAAGAAAGGGGGATGAAGGAGAGGTAGGAGGGAGAGGAGGGGGGAAGGGGAAGAGATACAGGGAGGATAGGCAGGCAGACTGTGTGTACACCGGGAAGATGCTGGAATCAACCTTCCCACTGAAGGGGAGCAAAGTGTGACTTGGAGCGTCTAATGTAGCGCCAATCACAGGATCTGGGCTGGGTTTCACAAAGGCCTTTGCCATATTCCAGGAAGCCACACTTCTTCCACAGCTGGATCTAGTAGAAAAGGTGCCATTTGCTTCCAGGCACTCTATAACCCTCTGTTTGGCATCTGTGGGAGCTCTGTGAATGATGTACCAGTCTCTATCTCCTCAGGATTCACCTTCCCCAGCCAAAGACTCATTACTTTTCCTCAGTGACCAGTACTTGGTGGATAAAGTCCAGACCTCTTCTAGTCCTAGGTCTTAAATCCACCATGCCTTACAAGCACCTGGTGACCTTACCAACTGCTGAGCTTCTCTCAGAGTTCTGATTTGTCAGATCTCTGGTAGAGCCTAGTAAGTTGCATTTCTAACAGGTCCCTAGGTCATGCTCAGGCTGCTGGTGCTGAAACCATAGCTGGGGAATCTGTCTCAGACTACCCATAGATCTTCCTTTTTCATCTAAACCTTAAAGCCAGATCACACTCCCAACAGACAGCCATCTTCCACCTACACACCAGATTCGCCAGGTTCATTGACCACTCAAACCTCAGTGGTGGCTGCCTTCATGGAAGCTGGGTTGTGTGAGAAGTGTCTGGACCCTGAAAGATTTGTTATTTATACAGATGTTTTATAATTCTGAGATGTGAGCAAAGCAGCTTCCCTGGAAGCTGAGTATATACTCCAGGTACAACTGTGGCATGGAGTTAAGAAAGGAAGACAGGAGCATGGCTACCACTGTTAATTTTATGTTGGCGAGGAAATAAAGGCTAGCCCTGACCAACAGTAATTAGCCCTGACCACAAATGATTCTAGGATAACCATAGACATTCTTTAAGAATAAAAAAATAACTTTGTATGTGCATGTGTGTCTGTGCATGGATATGTACATGTGTGTGCCATTGCCTGTAGAGGCCAGGAGACAGCACTGGATGCCCTGGCTCTGCAGATACATGTGGTTGTGAGCTACCCTATGTGGGTACTGCAAAAGCAGAATGCTCTCTTGACTGATGAGTCACTGCTTTATCCCTTGGAGATTTTCCTTTGAAACTATCATCCTTCTCAAAGGATGGACACAGCAGAGAATCTGTAAACACATCAATAATCTTAAAAAAAAAAAAACTCAGTTACATTAACATCTTTGGCCTCTCTTGAACTTTGGATTCATCTTTTCCTGTATAATTTTGCAGCCATGCATTAGTCATTTGAAAAACATCGGTCCGCTGGGTTATGTAGATCTTTCGGGTGTTGACACATTTCATTATCCGTTATTATGAATTTACATTTGTTAATATCACTACAAATCTCATCAAATAGGTCTTTAAATATTGAGAGCTCCTGGGCTCATTACAGCAGTTAAAGCATCTCCAAGTCTCTCATTTTCATCTGAAAACTTGATTTTTTAAAAAATCACCCAAATCCAATACTGTAAGTTGTTTCTCTAGCATTTTAATAAAAATCTGAAAGATAACTAAGCATGGCTAAGCATTTCATGGTTATCAGCCATTCCTTCACATCAAAAACTGAGTTCCATAAGAAAGCATGATCGAAATCAGTGTCCATGGTCACGTGAAAGCCTTCCCCTAACAGCCATTGCTTCTAAAGTACTGCCTTTTGGCTCTATCTCATCACACGGAATATTCAAACAGTGTTATGTCCCCTCCCCCCCAGTGTGTGTGTGTGTGTGTGTGTGTGTGTGTGTGTGTGTGTGTGTATCTGCATGTTCATGTGATCACACATATGGAGCTAATGTTCATGTGATGCTTGCCCCTGTGCTGTGGAAGCCAGCAGTCAACACTGGGTGTTGGTCCTTCTCACCACTTTGTTTCATTTCCCTATTCATTTGTTTCTTGAGACAAGATTACTCACTGAGACCTCGAGCTTGCCAATAAAGTTAGGCTGGCTGTCCAGCAAGTCCAGCCTGTCTCTGCCTCCACACTGCTGGGATTATGAGCATGCATTATCATGTCTGCTTTTCACATGGTTTCTGGAGAGCAAACTCAGGTCCAGATGCATCAATGTAAATATCTCATAGCAGAAAAGGCAAAATAGCATACTACTATTTTTATGAAATTCACTTTGGCCTTAGGGGTCCTTTAAAATGTCTCTGAGATCCCCAAGAGCCCTAGATCATTTGCTCTTCTGAATTTTGTGATCTGAATATTGGTTCATTTGCAGGAACTATCCTCTCTGCCTGCAGGGTTCATCCGTCTTCCTTCACTTAGAAGAACGCAACTCTCCTTTCAGACTATGCTGAGTGATGCCCTGAAGGTACATACTCACTTCTTTCTTGGACTAAGGCTGGAGTTGTCCTTTTAGAAGCTGTGCTGAGTCCTGGTCTTCAGTGAAAAAGCCAGTGGGGACAGATCAGGCAGAGGCCTCAGGAGGGCTTGAACAGATACACAGCTATGGCTGTGTTCCTAGGTCCATATAATGTGAAAGCAGAAAGCAGATTCAGAAAAGTGAAAGCATAAGGAAAAAAGGATCAAAACTGCAAACAGGAAGGAGAGGCAAAGGCCATAGGGACCTAGTGGGGAGAATTCCTTGACCAGACGAGAAGCTGCTGTGTGTGGTCAGTAGAAACACAGTGTATGAAACCAGTCTGTTCTTAGGAATGTGGATATACACTTAATCTGTGCAGAGAAACATGAACCAAGGGGCTGGGAGCTGCAGAAGACCTAAGTTCTTGTTTGTTTGTTTGTTTGTTTGTTTGCATCTGGGGTGTGTGTGTGCATCCAAATGCACGTGTCTGTGCACATACATGCAGAAGCCAGAGAAGGATGCCAGAGGTTTTTTTTTTTTTTTTTTTTTTTTTTTTTTTTTTTCCTGTCACTCTTCATCATGTTCCCTCGAGACAGGATCTCTTTGTGAGCCTGGAGCTTGCCGTTTTTCAGCTAGGCCAGCTGGTAGCAGCTTTGTGTCTTCCCCACTCCCAGCTCCAGACACCTGCAGCCACATCTAGATTTGCAGTTGGGTGCTGGGGATATGAAGTCAGATGGCCATGGCTGTGCTTGCACAGCCTGTGTTCTTATTTCCAGACCCATCTCCCCATCTAAGCTCTTTGATAAAAGCAGGAGGTGAGCCAAGGGTACAAGGTTTGATTGAGTACAGCTAAGAGTTGGCAATGAGTCACACCGTTTCTCCACCACCTCCAGATTGTCTTGTCAGTGGGTCCCTCTCCAGGGCGATGGCATTATAATGAGGAAGAACCATTTATAAAACTCTCCCTGCATATCCGTGGGAGATTGATGCAGTATCCCCTGTAGATATGAGAATATGTCAGTGCTCGAGTCTCTTCTATCCACCAGTGTATTGTTTTCATAGAACATATGCACAACCCCCCTTGCACTTTAAATCAGCACTTAGAAGCTCCAGTGTAAGTTACGTGCTATGTAAGTAATTGCTACATTGTATTGTTTGGAGAATGAGGACAAGGAAATGTATATATGTTCCAGTAAGGCGTTTTTCTCAAATATGTTCAAGCCATGGATGCTGAACCCTCACACATAGGGTGACAACTGTGTATGAAGCTAAGAATAGATATTATCGGTTTCCCTCCATCTTTGGGAAGGACGCAGGAAGAACTGTGGAGAGAACAGATCTGCACAGTAGGTAAATGATGATGTTATGAAGAAGGACGTGTGAACTGCCTAGAAAAGTTCACTGAGCCTAAGGAGTTGAGATGGGGTTTCTGAGGACACCTGTTATATCTGCCTATAATATTTGGTGGAGATAGATAGCACATGGCCCCAGATTTAACCAGACTACATATCACATGGTTCTCAGAGCCACAGTGTTTTGTCTGCTAACTCATCACCAAATCACACTTTGACAGGAGACATGGTGTTCAGCAGAAGCTGATCCCAAATCCAACCATTTTATTGAGCAAGAAACCAGCTTGTCTCTGTTCACATCTCTTATGATTAAGTGTGTTAAAGAGGGCGTGGCTATGAGTCTGTAATCGAAAAAGGCTGTAAGCTCTCAGATACTTGTTTGTGACTTGTTGATAGATGTAAGTCTGTGTGGGGTGTAATGGGGGAATTCTTGTTGACATGATAGCAAGAATCTTGGGGTTATCTTCAAACATGTCAGTTTATGACAAGGGTTAATACTGAGGACTTAATTCAGCACCTAGACCTAGGAAGCTCCTCGAGTCTGGGCTGGTGATTAGAAAGGAAGAAAAATACCTGTCAGAAGCAGGGAGATATTAATTTTGGCAGATCCATGAACAGAGGTGAGAGAAATCACAAGCTTCTTAGGGGCACAGTAGCCACACTGGCCTTATATAGATGTCCTCGGTGGATTAACTAGCAGAAATTCAATCTTTTATGCTTCTAAAGATTAGAACACAAAACATCAGCAAGTTTTCTTCTTCCTGGAAGACTCTAAGGAACTAGAGTCTGCGTGTCAGGTTTTCTTTTAGTTTTTGGTGTTGCCTGCAATATTCAGAGTGTCTTGACTTGAAGTTATCTGATTCTGACCCCTCCTTCTATCATTATTCTGCATAGCTCTCAGTGAGGGATATTTCTGATGATGGCATCTCACTTTGAATACATCTACAAAAACCCTTATTTCTGAATAAGGTCACATTGACAGACAGTGAGTGTTAAGACTTCAGTATATATATTTTTTTGGCAGGGAAGGGGAAGGGGAGAATGTGACTTACATTAATCCCCTACCACAAGCAGTCGAAGCTTATCCAAGAGGCAGCTGAACAGGGAGGATGATCACAAATTCAAGCAGGCTTCTGTCCCACAGTGATGCTCTACCCCAGATTAGTAGGTTCTGGTCAACAAGAATGGTAAGGCAAAAGCAAGGGAACCCTGGACCTTAATACACAAGGAAAGGTGAGTTCTCAGGAACAAGGGGTTCAAGGTAGAGATGGAATCTGTAGTTGGGGGCATTTCTGACCCAGATCCCTTCCTTGGCTAACTGAATCTAATTCCCCACTTATATGGATCCCATTTTACAGGTGAGAATCAGAGGTCTTTACTATGAGGAAAGAGCCAGGACAGAGGTAAGCAGGGTCAGAGATGCAGGCAAGGCTGACAGCGTCCAATAGGGGAAAAGCATGCCCTCCATAGTGTCCCCTCAGGAACTCAAGTCTGGCCCCTCAGGCAAGTGCAGGTTCCATTCATTCTGGACAACTCATCCATTTTTGTCTTGATTTTCCTCTGAGATGACTCATTGGTCTGAGCACGTTCCCCCTGCATCAGGAATGGGAGCCACGGAGTAGTCTGTGGTTTAGCACCCTCTAAAGTCGTCGGTGACTGTGATGGAAGTATCTGGGGGTCAACAGTAAAAGACAGGGGCAAAAATTATTCAGGCTCTTAAAAACGGGATAATAAGGTAACTTTCCTCCTCCCGGTATGAGCTCATTTAATTGTAGAGATCTTAATAAATTCAGCCTGATTAACTCCAACCTTGTGGGGGAAGGTTATTCAGTGCTGTGGAATTAATTTCAACAGAAGCCAAAAGAAGGAAAAAGTCAGAGTGAGGGGGAAAACAAAAACTTTCAGTGCAGAAAAAAGAGGAGGTGTGTGTGTGTCTCTCGGTCAACCCTGTCTGGGGAGCATCTATTGGTGGACAGTGAGGGCCAGGTTGGCTTGTGAAGCCAGACCATGGCCTTCTCAAACCTGCTGGAACCCCAGGCACTGCCTTCAGATCTCTGTCGTGGTTTATACATAACTCAATCAAGAGATGTGAATCCCCCAAGGTCTGTAGAATGATCCTGAACCTCTGTCCTGCCTCAACCCACCTATCTCCAATTCAACCCCAGGACAGCTTTGCCCCTGAGTGGCTTCACATCCCTGATTCTACAGTGCTCTGGAGTCCTTTACTTTCCAGTTATTTGAGCTTGGAAACATTCACCTTTTGGACTTTGGTTTGTAATCCTCACAGAAGTACTACTTATAAGCAGAGTGGTCATCCTTACCTAAGAAATAGGAAGGCTTGGGTCTGAGTGTCTGTTTTCTCTGTGTGTGTGTATGCACACATGTGCATGCATCTCTGTGTGTGTGTGTGTGTGTGTGTGTGTGTGTTTGGGGGTTGTTGTTTTGTTTGGTTGGCCTTTCCCCATGGCCTCAGTGTTATCTATGGCTAACATATACCATCTGGATTTTTCCATGTCAGACTGCTCATGTTACCTGTTGGGTCCTTAATGCCGACCTTGCTCTACAGGTCATCCTGAGTAATCAGAAAAGGGAGCACATGACCTAGATCCTTACTTTTTAAGTGGGGTTCAAAGGAATTGAGGGTTACTGGCTCGTGTTCAAAGAGTGATGAATTAATACCCACACCCAGGGCCAATATGGCTTCTAATACATTTGAGAATTTACAATATGCATTAATTAAACAATCTCTGCTCCTTTGCCCAGGTTCAGGGCTCACTTGTAAGGAAGCATCAGAGAGCAGGACTCTGACAGGGGACAGAAAAGGACAGAGGACTTGCCCACTCTCCCTTTCAGGTAGAGCATCAGTGCTGAGGAAACCTCCCTGTGTATGGGGACTAAGCTGGTGCTGAGTCTGAGGACCTCATGAATGAGTTCACCACAGGGTTGGTTAAACAGGCAGAGATCAAACAGGACAGTGTGCTGCTCTCCAGCCTGTTTCCAGCTGAGCATCCTCTCCTTTCCATGCTGAGCCCCACAGCTGTGGCTTAGTCACTTTTCAGGCCTAAAAGCCACACCTCCCACCTGACTCAGAACTCCCTTTCCCTCCTGCTGGGTCAAGTTTGTGCTCTGGTTGGCATGGGCGCCAGTGCAGGAGCAGCCCTGGGTTTCTCCTTTCAGTAAGGAGTCTGTCTCTGAGACCTGCTCTCCCCTTTGCTGACAGATTCCAGATCCCCAGCCTGAAGTCCCAGTGCCAAGGACACCTCTTTGCCACATTGCCAGATAAACACAACCCCAGAGATTAAACAGAAGACAGCACAGCATGGAGAGGAAGGCATGCTGAGAATTGGGCAGAATCGAAGGCTTGGAGCCCACAGGACCCTTTGAGGCCTCACAGCATTCAACTCCACATTTTGTGAATACTCCATTCCCCCTCTCCGTTCAGTGCTCCTTTCTCTAATGTGGCTACCTAGAAAACCTCAGAACTGCACCATGCCCTTTGTAACGGGTGGTGGTGTCAGACCCACAGAATCTAGGATCACCTGGGAGATGGACCCCTGTCAGCCTGTGGGGGATTTATCTTGATTACATTAGTGAGGTAGGAAGACCTTCCCATTGTGGCTGGATCCTTGACAGTATAAACAAGGAAAGAAGCCAAGCAGTAGAAGCATTCATTGTTTTCATTCCTGAACTGTGGTGTGGCCAGCTGCTCCAAGCTCCTGCTGTCTTGACTTCACTGCTATGACAGACTGTTAGCTAAAATAAACTTTTCCTTCTGTGGGTTGTTGTTGTCAGGGTATTTTATCACAGCAACAGAAGACATTAAGAAACCCTGGCCCAAGGTCATTTTCATGTCTGAAGCCTACTTCCTTGTTCTAGTCTAAAATTTAGAATTCTGTCTGAAATTACTTCTTTATTCTGGCCTAATATTTAGATTCCTGCCTGAGATTACTTCTTTGTTGTATGTAGCCTATGATTTAGATTCCTACCTGAAATTACTTCTTTGTTCTAGTCTAATGTCAGATTCCTGCTTGAAGCCTACTTCCTTGTCCTTGGCCAATGTCATATTCCTGTCAAGCAGCCCCTTTTCTTGTCCTTGACCCATGTCAGCTTCTTGCCAAGCAGCCCCAAAGGCCATCTCTCCCCCTTTTTTATTTTGTTAACAAGACTGAGCCTATCTTAGGTCGTTCTGACAAGAATGCCTTCCTTACCCATCATGGAGTATGCATTATCAAAGGCAATGCATTTCTGTCTTAGAAAATGACCTTAGGCTGGGATAGGGAAGTAGGCTTAGATACTTTGGTCATCCTGATAAGCCTTTAGAAACTGATCACAGGAGTGTTCATGTAACTGGGTTTAATGCCTTGCTTTTTCTTTGACTATTTGTGTTTATTGTATTGCTTGTTCCTTGTGGGAAGCCGACAGAAGGCAGCTATCATCCTTGCAGCCATCTTGAGCCATATACCCTGACAAGAGACTTGCTTACAATAGCCTACAACAGCTGAGCACACTCTAATAACATCTTGTTTTAGATACCCTGGATTTTCCCTTGGATGTGTGAGACTTAAAGGTGTGATTTAGAGCCAAGACTTAAAGGTGTAACTTAAAGGTATAATTTAGAGATAAGACTTAAAGGTGTGACTTAAAGGTGTGGCTTAAAAGTGAGACATATAAAAGGTGAGAGGCAGACAGAAGACATTATTAGACACTTGCACTTGGACTAGAGAACTCAGAAGAGAGAAAATTGGAACTTGAGACTTGAGACTTGAGACTTAGAACTTGGAACTGGGAAAGAGACTAGCAACTTAGAACTGGGAGAAGGACTTGAGACTTGGTACTAGGAACTAGGGACTTGGAAAGAAGAAGAGAGACTGAAGAATAAATGGGGTTGAATCACACTCTGTCTGGTCTCCATTCTTCATGTTCGTCCTCACTCTCTCTCTTGCTGAACCCCGACCCACGGACTGGAGCAGCTTGGGGCAGTGTGGGCTCTAACAACTTAGCCCCCAAGGCTTTTGGCAGTGCGAGTTCCAACATTGATAGAGTGGTCCCCAACAGTTCCTCGACTATTTGCATGTATTGTATTGCTAGACCCTTAACTTAGAACTGACCTTATTACATGCATGCAATCAAAATGGTATAAAAGCATAAAGGAAGGGGGGTATATGATAGGGGGCTCTAGGGAGGGGAAATGGGGAAAGAGGATGACATCTGTACTGTAAATAAATAAAACATCCAATAAACATACAAACAAAACAAACCCTGGCAATGATACCAGGCCAGAGGAGAAGAAGGGACCGAAACTGAACTCCATTCAGACTCCCAAAAAGGCTTCCTTTACTCTCTGAATCCTATAGGGGGCACTGTAATTTACAGCAAAATGACCATGAACCAAGAAATCTCCCTCTACTTATCCCAGCATGTTGGTTTTGCCCACTTTAGCTATGGTGCCTCAAATTCATCGTCACACAGCTGAGCAGCCCTTCTGAAGGTGCCAATAGGACATTGTCACTTTGCTGCTTGAAGTCCTTCTCTTTCAGGAGCCTCTCATTGTCTTCAGCAGAGCCCCCCAGGACTGCCCTACCTGGATTATACGTTTTCCCAACCCTCCTGTCTTAGCTGAGTTAAACTTCTGGCCTCTCTTCCTATGCCCCTTTCCCAGGAGGACTTGGGCCCACAAAGTCAAAGTAGATTTTTAAGAATCATCAGAGGTCAACATTGTTACTGTCTTAACTAAAGCCTTTAACTTATTGGTAATAGTAGAATTAATTTATTGAGTTGGAATCAACACCTACTTGATCTATAAAATTGAATAAAAGAAAAAATGTCAGGATGTCTTTTATTCAATAAGAGTGGATATTGTCTAGAGAAGCCATTGGAGTCATGTATGACTTTGTGTGTATGTACTTGGGTTGAGATATAAAATATATATATTACCATGGAAAATAATTCCAAACTCTGAAGTCCATGGCTGCAAGTGTTTCTGCTGCCCAGCCAGGCTAAGAATCACAGCTTTCGTTTTGGGACCTTTTAGAAGCTCAAAGTATTGACTGAAGTCACTGTTTAGGACTGGAAGGCCCACCGCTGCTCTCCTTCTGGGGCTCTTTGTGAGAGTTACAATGGTTATGTGTGGCTATGGGCACATTGTCTCTGAGGCTTCACCTCCCTATAACCACTGCCCAAGTGCTCAGCACCCTCTCTCACCTCTGTACACTTAGCTCCTCACTGTGAATGGGTGGTAGCCATGGCCCAGATGCTGACTGGCTGTAGATGTCTTGTGTACACTGTAGAGCCACCAACTTCCAACACTTGGTTGACTCTCAGATGGTTGTGAGAGAAGCTGCCAGATCTCACTGTACCAACTGAGAGACTCTTATGAGATCTATTCTTGGCAGGCGGTAAAGGCTTGGCTTTCCCAGCCCCCCCACCCCCCATAGCCTGTGGCCAAGAGGAAGTGTTGGGAAGCCAACCTGATGTATACCTTGCTTCTGGTCCAGGTTCATGGGCTCCCCAAGAATGGTGCTTAGCTGACTTTTATAAACAAGGACATTCATCTTTGTCAGCCCTAATGAACCGCATTTGTCAGACAGGAACCAGGGAGCAGCTGTGTTGGAGGGAGACAAATCACTTAATCCACAGCTCCTGATGTGGCCGCCCCTGGTGAGATGGAGATCATGGCATTTAAGCATGGAGGAGCCTGGAGGATGCATACGGGGGAAGAGCTGGCTGCCCTCAGTGGTTCCTGGGAGGGCTGGCAAAGCCAGTGTGTACATTGGCTGGTGCTTCTTTTCCTCATGCTGCACCTGCTTCTGGGTCGTGCATCCTGCAGACACCTGGACAGGAAGGGAGACACAGAGCTGGCAGCCCCTCATCCCAGCATGGCATAGGCTCAGGAAAAATGACTGTGATCTGAATTTTGCCTTCTAGTCCCACCAACTTGCTTCCCTTCAAGAGTATTTAGACAAGGCTATTGAATTCTAAGGACAGAAACTCATTTTGAATGAGCTTTAGGCAAAGTGAAGCTCAGCAGCTGTGCAGCCATCATAACCAGGGCCCAGCTGGGCTTCCTGAAGAAGCCCATCAGAGACCGCAGACAGGATGTGGATGCCTCTGCCACCTCCTTTTCCTGTGCTTCTTCCTGTAGCACTCCTTCCTCCATCTGCAGAAACGGGGCCACTGGCAGCTCCTGAGTTTAGGATTCCACCATGGGAAAGTGGATAGAGATTCTATGACGTGAGTGGGGAGATAGGGTGGGGAGCGGAGAGGAGCAGAGGGAAGGAAGGATGCTCCCAGAAGATGGGTATTAAAGCTTTTCAGGTAAGTTTCTAAGATCCTTATCTATGACATGAAAGGGTATCTGAAGCAGTTTCCACAGGGAACACATGGCTGGCACAGGAGAGGCACAATCCCAGGGGGAAACGTGGAAGTCAGCAGAGATGATAGATAGCTCCTGCCACTCTGATGGTCTTTTATCCTTACTTCCCCTCAAATCCCCTCAAATCTGGAAATACTCCCTTCCCCTAGAAATACTTTCAGGTCCAGAGAGAATGAACCAGTCATTCTTCTTAAGACACTTGGAGTGAGGTCAGGTAGGAAAGTAGGTTTTTAAGATGCTCCTCTGTGTCCATACAACTTTAAGGACAGCGTGTGACATCCAGAAGTGACACCAGGCCAAATGCTATGCTTTAAGAAGGCTCAGCTTTGTTGGTTTTTACAGGCCAGAGTCTTAGTGAATGTTATGTACTTACTAAGCAGTTTGGCCTCTGAGACAGCCAGGCTCAGATACACCCCATATGACAAGGCTCTCCCTGCTGGGTCAAAAGACCAGCCCAACTGGCAAAGGTCTTTCACACCCATTGTCTCAGCAGCATGTAAACTTTTTAAATCATGAACCTCAGTAAAAATATATCTGATTAAAAGAAAACAATTTTATCTTGTGACACAAATGTGTTGTAAAACATAAATGTATTTATAACATCAAATTTCAGAAAGTGTGCCTACATCGTATGAGCCATGGCTTAACACCTTTTATTATTGATTTTTTTACTTTTCTATTTTATTTTATTTTAGTTTGGTTTTTTCAAGACAGGGTTTCTCTGTGTAGTCCTGGCTGTCCTGAAACTCACTCTGTAGACCAGGCTGGCCTCGAACTCAGAAATCTGCCTGCTGCCTCCCAAGTGCTGGGATTAAAGGCGTGGACCACCACCGCCCGGCTCTATTCTACTTTTTTATAATGTCATCTTTTTCATGGATTGCAGGTGAGACTGACCCTATTTTGATAACATACATAGCTCATATATTCTTCCCATAATAGTATCACCTTGAACAGTCCTCTCTATACCAAGAGCTCCATGTATACCATCCCTTCAGAATGCCAGGCTTTCGTCTTAGCTTTTTACATGTGTCTTATTTAATTTTCTGTTGCTTTTATTATTTGTAATGGAACTGAGGAGCAGTGACTGAGGCCAGAGAGTAACAAAATTCTGAGTAAAAGGAAAAACAAAACCTGAGCTGTGAGAGTAGGAAAGTCTACAAGACTCGAGGTATCCCTGAGTTTAACTATATGCTGAGAGAGGTTAAAGGTAATCCTGGGACCTTTACTGCTTCTCCCATGATGCCATTCTCATAAGTCTGGGCTGATATCAGCAACTGCTCAACTGGCAAAAAAGATAAAAGTGGTATTTTGGGATGACTAAGACTAGCTCAGAAGTCTTGTATCATCTGCCTTGGTATCTCAGATTATCTCTGTGGGTATCCTGGGCCACCAGGCAAGAAATACAATTACATCAAGACACCAAAGTAAAGAGCCATGTATAGATTCTGTAGCCAACAAGAGGAGTCCATTCTTCTATTCATGGCTAAGATCCAGGCATATGAGCAAAGATATCTTGGCCACATTGGACTTATTCATATGGAAGAGAAGAATTTCCCTGCTTAGTTGAACCCTGCCCTATCCCCAGCCCCAGCCCCAGCCCCAGCCCCAGCCCCAGCCCCAGCCCCAGCCCCAGCCCCAGCCCCAGCCCCAGCCCCAGCCCCAGCCCCAGTCCCAGCCCCAGCCCCAGCCCTTGATGTCCTCCATAATGAAATTCACTGAGTTACCTATTTATCATAACCTGCTACATCTTCGGTACTTTGCTCTGTGGCACACGGCTTCAAGAGCTACAGGCCACCTCTACCTATAATCACAGAAAGTCTCAGGAGCTTCTGCCCATCCCCACTGCTACTCCAAGTGAGTCTTCAGCTCTATGGTTCAGTGTGTCCCAAAGTTTGTCGTGCTGGTGCCTCAGTCCTTACAGTGGCTGTGTTCACACAGGAGAACCTTTAATAGATAGGGCCTAGTGAAAGAGACTTGGTCAGTAGTGGTACTGTCTTTGGAAGTGATTAATGTAGTTCTCAGGATACTCTTGGTTATAAAGAAAGTTCAAAAAAGCAAATCTGGGATGAGGCTGAAAGGGTGGTTAAGTGGTTAAAAGCACATGCTCTTGCAGAGGACTTGAGTTCAATTTTCAGCAGCTATGTTGGGCAGTTGCCTCTAACTCCAGCTCAAAGAGAATCCGAGAACCCAGTGCCTCTGGCTCCTGTGAACATCTGTGCTCACATGTTCATTAACCTCACACAAATCCACACATACATGTGATTAAAAATAATAATAAAACAAATCTTTCAAAAATATTTAAAAAGCAAGTTTGGCTCCTGAATCTTTCATTCCACTTCACTCCTTGGGTGAGCACTCTTCTCTGCACACTCCTGCTGCCATCCTGCTGCCATCCTGCTATGATTACCAGGCTCCCACCAGAGCTAAACAAATGTTGGTGCCATTCTCTTGAACCTCTAGACTTGAGAGCTAAGCAAATCTCTTTCCTTTATAAAGTACCCTGTGTTAGATATTTTGTTATGACAACACAAAAATAAACCAGTAAAAGCCAATCATGGAGCACACCTGTGGTCTCAGCTCCTTGGGAGACGGAGATAAGAAGAGCACTCCAACTTACGAATGCAAGACAAACTTGCTCAACATAGTAAAACTCCAACTCAAAAACAAAGGCAATCAGACAAAAGCCAGACTAAAGTGCCTACAGAATGAATTCTGTTGATAATATGTTAAAGCCGGTTTCCAAATGCTCCTCTCCTACTTCATTGCCTGGGTTGCATGAGTTCAGAACATGATTACTCTGTGTACCAGAAGATACCCTTAGAGGGGCTTTGGGGATCTTTCTTTAATCCCATGTCATCCACATTAATCTGCCCTCTGGCCACTGGCTTCCTATGTCTCTCTTTCAATGGCTACAGATGAGATGGAGAGTACCAACTAAGGGTGAATGATTCAGGCATGGAAATGGCCATGAATAATAGAAAAGCATTGCCTTCCATGCCTACCCAAACTCTCAGGATGCCCAGCGGAGAGAGAAGGGGAAACGGCTCTGCAAGTAGGACACACTTCTTGTTGTTGTTTCTTTTATGAATTGATTTCATGTTTAATAATAGCAGGTACCATGTTCCCTTCTGCTTCACAGATAAAAGTCTGAAACCTATAAAATATTAGCTATAGATCACATATCGCAAGCCACTCTATTTAAGCTAACTTCTGCTTTAAGGAACCATAGAAAAGTAGTTCAGTGTTTTCAGAAAGATCTGATGAACTTATCACGATATTTGCAAGAAAAACTGGTGTAATCATTACAAAAAGTGAGCACTTAAAAAGAAAAAAGTGGAAAGAGGTATGCGAGACCCTCTGGGACATATGTTTTGGGCAGTTTGGAGAACAGATACTGGGTGAATGATACTAGCTATGTATGGTTGGTTACTCGTCTAAGCTGTGGAACACTGGAATCGTGGTCATGTGAGAGTTCTTAGGAGATCACACTTAAATATTTAGAGATGAAATGTCACTCTATTTACACTTACTTATTTTAAAAGTTATTCATTTCTGCTTATACTTACATACATACCTACATTTATACAGAATACACACACACACACACACACACACACACACACACACACACACACACACACA
>JANHMN010000002.1:48291723-48313608 GCA_030674055.1 Rhabdomys pumilio
GGGAGGGACCCATGACTCCATCTGTACATGTAGGGGAGGATGGCCTTGTAGGGCATAGGTGGGAGAGGAGATCCTTGGTCCCATGAAGGCTGAACACTGAGTGGGAGGGAATTCGAGGGTGGGGAGGTGGGAGTGTGGAGGTTAGGTGGGGGCACATCCTCATAGAAGCATGAGGAGGGGGGATGGGATAGGAGGTTCCTTAGTGGTGGGGGGAATGGGGTAAGGGGATAAAATCTGAAATGTAAATATAGTATCCAATAAAAAAAAGTGGGGTGAATGTGGGAGGAGTCGAAAAGGGTAAATATGATCAAAACACATTGTACAAAATCTCAACTAATAAAAATATTTTAGAAGTCTACTTTTTAATACATAGATATATAAATTAAAAATAAATGGAGAATGACAGACTAATTCCAGAGAATGTCAACAAAGAATAGAAGCAGCTATGTAAAATTCAGGCAGAGCTGATTTGAAAAAAAAAAAAGTGTTGGGCTTGCAGAGGGCTTTACATAGGGATAAAGGATTCAACCATCCTTAGTGTGCTTATGGGCAACAACAAAAAATAAAAATACATCAAAATCTAGTAAAATTGTAAGGAGAAACAGACAGATCCACTATGATTGCTGGAGTTTTCAATGTTCTCTATCAGAAAAGACAGACATACAGGACAGAAAATCAGTAAGAACACAGCTGAACTCAATAGGACCGCCAACCTACCAGATGTCTGAGGCGTTTATAGACATGTCCGTCCAATAGAAGCAGAGGGCATGATCTGGTAGGCTAATGTGAGAGCAGGATGTTCACCAAGGCAGACCAAGTCCTGGGAGACTTAGCACCTCAAAGAGCAGAAAGCACTGGATTCTGTTTGCGTAGCATGGTGGAAAGGAACTAGGAAGTAATAAGAGAAGGATTCCCCTACCCCTACCTGAGCTCCCAGCATTCAAGCATCATATTGGTCTAAGAAAAGCACTCAAGAAAAAGTTTTAAATACTTTAAACTAAATAAATGCATATCTTGTTGAAGTTTGTGAAATACAGAAAAAGGGATGCTCAGGAGCAAATGTGTGCATTTATTAGTTAAGAGCAAAGGTCTTAGGCCAATTATTTACATTTTCACCGTAGGAGACTAGAAAAAGAATACCAAAGTAAGACCAAAGAAAGATAAAAGAAGAAATAATGAAGCTGCTATAGAGATCAATGAAATTAAAAACAGAAAATCAATAGATGAAATCAATAAAAACCAAGGGCTTTTTTATTTCATAAAATCAGTAAATCTTTTTCCAGCCTAAGGTGGCCGGGGGTGAGGGGAGGGAGGAAAGTGAAGCCACAGTGGCCACTATCATAATAAAAGAGGGGAATTCTATCTCATGGGAATCACATATTCAAGACAGGGGTAATATTTGAGACTCTGCCTGCACTGTGACTGCCTCAATGAGAGAAACTCGCTAACCAAAAGCCACAATCTTCCAAAACTCACACAGAAAAGGATGGCCTGAACAGGCCCGTGCTCATTATAGAAGTTGAGTTGATAATACAGCATGTATCAGCTTCAGGCTCATTCACTGGTGGCTCTTCCGGACATTAAAGGAGGTGACAAAATTAATCCTCTATAGATTCTTCAAGAAGATACAAGCAGAGACCACTTTCCAGTTTACTCTATGATTCCCACATTACCTTAATGCAGAAACCATTCCAAGAGGTTGTGAGAGAAGAAAGCTCTTAACCAGTATCTTAGAAGAGCTGATTCAAAACTCAATAATACTAGCAAATCAATACCAGCAAATCAATCTAGGGCAGATGGATGGCTCCTGGATTAAAGATGCTTACCTGGAAAGCCTGCTGACAAGAGTTTGACCATCAGAATCTACTGTGAAAGGGAAGAACCAAGTCCTGAAAGACGTTTTATTTGACTTCCACATATGTGCTGTGGCACATGTACATGCACACACTTATAAAAATCAAATCAAATTTAAATTTTATAAAATAAATAAATAAATTTAAAAAAAATGTTGTGGCTGGAAAGATTACTCAGAGGTAAAGTGCTTGCTGTTAAATCATGAAAAACCTGACTTTGGGTCTCTCTAGGTTGCACATGAAAGCGAAGCTTGACAGTGCATACCTATAACCTTGCACTGGGAGGCCAGAGACAGATAGACCCTGGGGAGTCACTGGTTAGGCAGTTTCAGTGAAATGGTTAACTTCAGGTTCAGTGAAGAGATGCTGTGCCAAAAGGTGGAGAATGATAGAAAAGGACACCAGTGTCAACCCCTGGCCTCCACATGCCACCACAATTACATCAATAAGTGCTTACAAGGCACCTAGCAAACGCTACACTAACAAAAATTTCAAAACAAAACAGAACAAAACAGCTTCAACAAACTGGAAATGGATAGGAGGCCCATTAACTCATTAAAATCCTCTATAAGAGTCTTCAGGCAACTCACACATAATGCAGAGAAAGTCAACACTTTACCACTAGGACCCCAAGCAAGCCAAGCTGGCCTCTCTTCACTGCTCTTCTTGTGATTAAACTGAAGAGCAGACTAATGAATCAAAATAAAGAGGAGAAATGAGAAGTATGTAGACGATGAACGTAAGCAGGAAGCTGTCTTTGTCTGCAGGGATATTTGATCATCTACTTAGAAATTGTAAAAATACTTTTTAAGCCTCTTGAAACTACTCATATCATAGGCCTAGAAGGTTAAGTGTTAGTACCCAAAAAGCAATTAATTTCCTATTCAAGAGAAGTGAACAGGTAAATTTAAAATAGAAAAACACACAATGCTGTTTATATAAGCATGCTCAAAACCACTTAGATTTAAATATACTAAAATAATACAAAGTCTGAAGAAAACTATTAAACTGTGAGAAATTAAAGAACCAATGAAGAGATAGCCACTGTTCATGAATAGAAAACTCAGTGTTGAGATGTTGGTCTTCTTAACATGTTGTGTAGATTCAATTTGCTCAACCAAACCTGTTGCAATTTATTTTGTGGGTATCAATAAAGAAAATTTAATTTGGTATAAGGAGACCGATGGTCTAGGATATCCCAGAGGATATTGAAGAAAGAACAGAATTGGAGACTTAATTTTCTCTGAGATGTAACAGAGAGTCACAGTGTGAAGGAGTAAATCAGCGAATCAATGGGTAGGAATAAAGATATCAGAGATAAGCCCATGTAACCGAATGAAGTGATCTGTTCTCCTTGATTCTCTGTCGCTGGGATAAAAACAAGACAAAAAGTAAATTACAGAGGAAAGGATTTATCTCAGCTTCCTGGTCGCAGTCCATCCTGAAGGGAGTCAGAGCAGGAACTCAAGGCAGGAACCTGAAGGTAGGAACTGAAGCAGAGGCTATGGAGGGATGCAGCTAACTGGCTTGCCAGCTACCTTTCTTATACAGCCTCGGTCCCTACCTGAGAATGGAACTCGCTACAATGGGCTGAACTTCCCACATCACTTAGCAATTAAGAAAAGATAGTGTCTCATGGAGGCAGAGACAGGCTGATTTCTGTAATTCGAGGTCAGCCTCATCTACAAAGCAGTTCCAAGACAACTAGGGCTGTTATGCAGAGAAACCCTGAGTAGCAAAACAAGCAAACAACCAAAAAGCAAACAAACAAACACAAATGAAACAAAACAAACAAAAATACCAAAACAAACAACAAAGTCTCAGAGACATTTTCATAGCAGAACCTGCTGAATCAAACTCCTCAGTTTCCTTCTTCCCTAATTTATGACAAATTGACAGGAAGAACTAGCCAGCTAACCAGCTAACCAGCACATGGTTTTTGTTTTCGTTTTTTTTTTAAGGGGCAAAGGTAATGCAATGGCACATAGATGGTCTTTCAACAGATGTAGTGTAACAACTAGAAATCCACAAGCAAAAAGGAAAAGGGGAAATTAAAGAAAAGAATGCGGAGAAAGAAAGAAAGATGAAAAGAAAGAGAGAGAGAAAGAAAGAAAGTCAGACAGACAGGAAGGAAGGAAGGGAGGGAGGGAGGGAGGGAGGGAGGAAGGAAGAAAGAGGACAAATTTACCATTTTTTTTCAGAAAATTTATCTCCAAGATGGGTCCATAGACATAAAAGTAAAACCCCAAACTAAAAATTAAAGTCTTAGAAAACAGTATAAGGGAAGACTAAAATAATTTAGATGGCTTTCAGTTTGATGATGACATGTTACAACACACCAGAGAAAATTACCAAAAAAAATTTGATAAGTATGACTTGACAAAAATAGACCTCAAGGAAATAGAAGGCTCTCAAACACTGATAATGTCAAATGATGACAGGGTCTTAAGACCCCAGGTATTCCTAGTCCCTGCTGATGGGAACCCAGCATGGTATGGCTACCTTGGAACTCAGCTTAGAAAAGTAGACACTTCATTCCTTGATAGTTACTCAAAGGGACTGAGAACTTGTGTTTGCATTAAAAAAACTGAACATGAATGTTCTTAGAATTTTTATTCAAAATTGCCCAAAGTTGGAACTAACCAAGATGTCCATCAATTGATGAATGGTTAAGTGAGCTGTGATAAATCTAAGTAATGAAATATTATCCAACAATGAAAGCAATGTGCTATCAAGCCATGAAAAGACAGGAGAAGAACTTAAATTTGTATCACTAACTAGAATAAACTGGCGTGGAAAGGTTTGGACGTTTACTATATAATTTCAACTATATGACATTTGTAAAAGGCATCATTACAAAGATAGTCAAAAGATTAGCAGCTACCAGGAGTCAGGGTGGGGAGAAGGATGTTCAGGATAATGAAACTACCTCATAATTCTATGACAGACACATGTAAATCTGCTAAACTCATAAAGCGAGAGTGAATCCTGATATAAACTCAAGAGACAATAACAGATCCATAATTGTTAACAAATGTTTACTCTGATGGGACAGGTGATTTCTACCTAGGGATGCATATGGGTCTGGGAAAGCTGACTCTATTGCCAGTCATGCTGGAATGCTTGACCTGGGTGGACAGAGCCTCCATCCCTCAGGTGGAAGCACAAGGTAAGTACCTGGCCAGGGTCAGCTGGATCAGAGCAGTGGTGTCTCTGCTGCAGTCCTTGAGACTAGGCTTCATTTCTTTTTCTGTGTAGATGAGAGGACAGCCCACTTAGCTAGCCTGGAGAGAAGCCAAGGTTGGGGACAAAAGCAACCAAGAACATGACTCTAAACAGCATGCATTTATACACAGAATCTCTACCTTTTTCCTCAAATTTGCTCTGAGCCTAAAATGCCCTAAAATACAGCCTCTTTTAAACAAAAGAAAAACAACTGACAAAATACGTGAATATTCAACAAAAGCGAAGTAGTTATGCAAAGAAAAGCCAACAGCAAAACATTATGCAACCACGGAACTGACTACAAAGATACTATTTTTGAGGGAAAATGGCTCTGACAGAAAAGTATACATTGGGAATGTGTGAGGATGTGCAGATACCAATAGAGAACACCTGAGTGAAGGAATTCAGATGACTGCTGCTTTTCTTGGCTATACTTTTCTCCGCCGTCTACGATGCTCATATACTACTTTTAATGAGAAGAAAACGATTTGCTGCCTTCTGTGGGCCCTTGAGGAGTTGATTTCCTCAACTTTGCACCCTTCATTAACCAGGTTGAGCTTTATGAAGCTGGTCCAATGTGTGCTTTCTCAGTCCCTGCCTAACACAGCCCAGCAGGGAAGTCGTCTGGATGAGACTCTAGAGCCAATAAAAGCACTACAGCCGAGCCTCCTCCTTGGAGCTTTTGCTACAAATTCTCAACACAACAGATGCACAACCTTTCTGAGCCTTTGACTCCTCTGCACTGCTGAGTTCTCTTTGCATGCAAATTCTGGATACATCGGAAACACCCAGACTATATTACTAACCGGGACACCCCAGGTGCCATAGACTGAGCTCCCGAACTTTGAGTCCAGATCCTCACAGGTCACCATAAATGATGAATACAGATTGAGGGTGTTTTCAAGAGACATGTCAGCTAGAATGGAAATCTAATGCACCTTGGCTTCAACAATAAAGGAAAATTCCGGAGGTGGCAGGCTTCAGGCACAACGTGATCCAATTGTTCCGGATGGCTCAGAGCCCTGGCTTTGTTTTCTCCACCGAGTTCTTGGCTCTATTTTGTCCTCAGGATAGCTTATTCCGGGCCACAGCAACTGAGTAGGCTGCTTTCTCATTCACACAGTGCCCACTCAGAAGAGAGGATGCTTCTCTCAAGAATCCCAGAAATACCCATTGCTTTGGCTGGGCCAGGTCTGACTAGACACTCACTATGAGCTGTGACCTGAGGGGTGAAGGAATGGACAAATCTACACAGGTCAAGTGTCCCATCAGGCTGGTAGTATAGTCACTTTCCTCCAGAATCACGTGGGTTCTCCGATAGAAGTCACCACCTCCAGTTAGAAGAAACTGGGACCAGAGGAGGTTCTCACACATGTCCATTGTGGCAATGCTGCTCTGTGAAATTGCTCCTTTGCAAATGTATCTAAAGAGTTGTTTTTGCAAGCGTTAACAACCAGATATTTTACCCAGAAAATGCTTATCATCAACTTACAGATCTAGTTACATGGAACATTTTAATATTCATAATTGAATTTTTATATAAAAACATTTCTTATTTCATTGTTTCTGGCACTGCAAAGAAATAAATATCTCAAGAATATTGATTCAAAATACTTCAATGGCCCAAGAAAATAAAGATTAGGAAACTAATTATAGCTTTTCCTTTTGAAAAAGAAAAGATGAGTTTAATAAACGGACCAATGAAATCAACATGTAAAGATGGACTCCCTCCTTGGGGCCTTATCAGCATTTTCTAAGTTTCTCCCCTGTACCCTGAATGTTCTTTTTCTTTCCCATCTCCTGAAAATCACCTCTCATATCAGCAGTCCCCTCACATGGCCTCTTCTCAGAACATCCCCAGTGTTCTCTGTACTGCTGTACCCCTTGGTCTCTCCCTTGAGTGCACACTGGTCCTGGTTCTCTGCTCCCCTCAAAGAATGTTCACTTGGCATTGTGTTATAAACATTACCACGATGCTACACCGTAAAACACTGTTGTTTCCTAGAGGAAGGATTCAGACAAGGGAGGATGCTAATCAGGAAGAAGTCCCTCGAGAATGGCCAAGGGATTTTCAAACCTGATTTCTAGCAAATCCTACCATGTCAAATCGTTTTTAGTGAACAACATTCTGCAGAGATTTGAGAATAGGAGCCGTGATCCAGGTGGGAATTGGCTGGATAGAAGAGGAAGAAAGAGAGCCAGGGCTGAAAGTAGAACAAAGCAATGAGGAGACCCAGATCCTGCCATCCCTGGGTGTGGGGGTAGAGATGTGTTTGGGGTTTCCATACATAACAGGAACCCTAGCAACTGGTCCCTCATACCTTGAAGGTTCATGCAATGGAATAGACACCCAAGAAGTAATTAGACACTTGAAAAGTAGGTTGTCATTTGGTTCTGAAGGGTCATGGAGAATTTTAATATCTCTCTCTCTCTCTCTCTTTCTCTCTTTCTCTCTCCCCAATCTCTTCTTCTTCTTCCCTTGATCCCTTTTTCTTTTCTTTCTTCCCTTCATCTCCCCTTTCTTCCTCTCTCTACCCCACAAATAGGTTAAGGAGAGGCCACCCTCTCTCTTATCCAGGTTCACTAATTTATATGCCTTCCATATCTACTTTTGTGTCAGAAAGGCAGAGCCTGGCAATGCAACAGACAATATGTGATCCACAATCCCCAGAATATTTACTCTTACCCATTGCAAAAGTTTACTAACCCTCTTCAGCCTTGTCACTCTTCAGAGAGAGAGTTGACTATCCCAGTAAACTTTCTGTCTCTCACTGACATCTCCAGTGTGGCTTCCCAGATTCACTATTTTATACAGTGTTTCTACCAACCAAGCACCAGTTTCAGAGAGTCTCACCTTGACATTGACTCACCTTGCACTGCGATGCTGACAGGACTTAGATTTCCTGATCCCATAAATCATTCCTCTTAACAAAATACAAAATTGTCCTTCGGATATCTTTTCTCCCAAAGTAAGTGTTTATCCACTGCTATCTGATCTGACCCAACTCTTACAATTCCTGGACACCTCCCCCCACCCACACACACTGACCACCAAAAGAAGCCACCAGCTTTGAAAAACTCATTTGAAAACTAAAAAAATGCTGACAGCATACGCTCCTCTTTCTGAGTGCTTTCTCTTCTTTCAGAATAAGACAGAAAGTTGAATCTGCTATTCAGACCAGAAAATTCCCTTTTGTAGTTCAAACAAGGAGAAAAGGCAGCATAAAGTGTGCTCTCGGAAGCTAATCAACCCTGCTGCTCAGCCCTGCCATTTGGACTCATGGGAAGAAGGCACTAGTTTGAAAGGCATCCTGGAGAGCAGGTGGCCTGGCAGTGGCTTTGAAGCAATTTTCAAAGCAGGTAGAGTCTGGTCAGGGCCATGAGCGGTGTCCTCAGACCTGAGTTGGCTGAGCTGCCTCAAAGGCAGTCTAGAGGTCACAGAAGAGCCTGTCTGTAGCACCTCCTATGAGACAGACTGGACTGTGACCCCCACTTTCAGCCATGCAAATTTGGAAAAAGCAACTCTCTTCTTTGAGACACAGGAGGTTCTTTTAAACAAAGGATGCTGCACAGTGAGCTCATCGAGCTGGCGGATAGAACAATAGCCCCTGGCTCAGGATGCTTCAACGCAGGGTAATTTTCATCTTTGCCGTGTTGCAAAAGGAATGTTTGCTACCAGAAGCCATGTTTTAGTTTGAATTTTGGAATTTTTCCAGCCTAGCAGTACGTGGTCTGAATATTTCTCAAGATGCTGACCGGCAGCAGCAAGCCACAGCTCCCAGGGAGCCACAGTCACCAGGGAAAACAATAGACATACTTGTGTGTGCTGTGTTGCTAAGTTCAGATTCTCATAGGTCAAGGGAACTCAATGCACTTTAAACTGATGAAGCTGGCTCTACCTTACAATGTGGTTGTGGGGACATTAACTCATCATAGGTGTACTGTTGGGAGCCAACTTTAAGCAGAAAGTGGCTAGAAAGCAGCTATCAGCTTTGCAGCCATCTTGAGTCATAAACCCTGACATGAGACTTGGTTTTCAACAGCCTACAATAGCTGAAGCACACTCTGATAAATATCTTATTTATCCCACATAGCTTGTTTTGCTGTTTAGTGCCCCCAGCTGCAAAGAGCACGTGGTATCCATGCCTACAAGGCATGTGGTGCACGTGCTATCCACGCCATACATGCCTGTAAGGTGCATGTGCTATCCACGCCTGTAAGGCTTACGTCATATCCACACCTACAAGGCATGTGGTATCCACCGCACCTACAAGGCACATGACAAAAGCGTATAAATACCCAAGATTTCCTTGTAATAGGGTCAAAGTGAGTGAATCTGAGTCAAGAGGGAATATGAGTCAAGAGAGAATATGAGTCAAGGAGAATATGAATCAAGAGAGACAATAAGACAGAGAGACAATAAGAGACATGAAGAGAGACAATAAAGGAGACTTGAGACTTGAACAAAACCCTCTGTCTTGTCTCCATTCTTCACGACCCTGACCCGTAGACTGAAACAGCAGTGCAGACGGAGACGTTTTTGGCCCCCAAACCAGGAAGAGTACAGGTCTCAACATTTTGGCGCCAAGTGTGAGATAGCTCGGGCCTCAACAGTGTACTGGTTAGTTTTTGTCAATTTGACATGAACTAGAGTCAACAAACTAGAGTTACCTGGGAAGAAGGAGCCACAATTGAAAAACTGCCTTCAACAGATTAGCCTGGAGACAATTCTGGAGGGCATTTTCTAGATTAATGATTGAGGTGAGAGAGCCCAGGCCACAGTGAGCAGTGCGCTCTCTGGGCAAGTGATCCTAGGTTGTATAACAAAGCAGGCTGAGCAAGCCAGAGACAGAGGCCTCTGCATCAGTTCCTGCCTTCAAGTTCCTGCCTTGAATTCCTGCTTTGACTTCTCTCAGTGATGGGTTGTGACTGGGATATATAAGTGAAAAGATCTTTTCCTCTGTTTACTCCGCTAGTTGGTGGGGCCTAAACAGGAGACAAACTAAAATCTCATGCTGTAGCCAACCTTATTCAGAGCATCTGATAATTTATCCTCTGAGGGTTAAGAGAAGTCACCCAAGTAAGGTGTTCAATCACAAAGACAAGCCACATGTGCCAAAGACATGTTTTCCATAGAGGCATATGAATATAACAGCTGAAGTAAACTTACTCCTATTCCTTACACACAGGTGAAGCATAAAAACACATTCCAAGAACAACTTTGTGTCTTGAAGAAACTGAGGTCACAGTTTTCTTGTCTTGTTTTCTTGGAGTTTTCTCATGACCCTTGGAAATCTAACACAGCTTCATCCATGGAACATGTCTGACACTCCCTGTTTATCATAGCAACAGAGAGCAAGCTGGGAGAGCAGGTGATCTGAGGTGTGTTGTTATATCATTAGTCAGTACTTGTCATCCTACGTATCTATTTGTATATCTATTCCATCCATCTACTTGTATATCTGTCTTTGGATTAGGTTAGGGGCCTCTGATCAATATTGTTGTATTCTAATCCCATCTTCACTATTTATTATCCAGTCATCTTAGTCTGTTCACATCTCGGATCCTCAACTGTGAGGTAGGAGAATATACTAATACCTCCATAATGGAGTCATTAAGAGAATTAGATGGAATAATACACAAAGCATTTGCCTGGCAGCTGGTCAGCACTCCAAACAGTTGGCTTCGTCATATTGCTATTATTGGCGTTGTGGGTTGAGGTCTGTGATATTGTTGGGGGATGCAGAGCAGGTGGTTTTCATAAGTTGTAAGCAAAGATTCCAAGAAGACATAAAGTTTATTTTTCCATTTCCAGAGACCCAGCTCCCATGAGAGACAAGATTTGCCTTTGAAATGATGTCAGATCACCTTACAAGTTAAATAAGTCAAGTTTTGCATATAAGTTGTCCCAACCAAGACCATGAAAGTGAAGGACATGGAGCCAGAAAAAGATGCAAAATGATGGATCACATAGAGACACACTGAAGAGACCTCATAGTTCACACCTGTCTGTGAGCGTCATCACTTCAGTCCTATTAGGTATTTTCAGCTCTGGCTAAATGTCATCCTGCCTCAGTGGACTCTATAGGAAAAGTCAAAGGAAAAACATTTAGTTTCAATTTCTATATAGAATGAAGAGCAAGCTTAGAGCCCTAGGGAACCTACTGCCCAAATGTATCACCAATGCCTAACTTCAGCTATTCTCTGACTGCCAGTGTGAGTATCTGGATGCTCCCTCAGAGACCAGGGCTTTCTTCCTGAGCCTTAAGGGCTACCACAGACAAAGTGCATGTTTACAAATGCTTTCTCAGTTCACTAATACTGAGATGAAGAATTAAAGCTGTTTGACTTGGATTTATCTGCTCTCCACACCCAAGAATATGTAGCCTCTTCTATGATTAGGTAGAATTTTATAGAGGAGGATTCTCTATTGGAATGTAACTACCTGTGGCTATACTGACCAGGCCACCAAAGAATGTTCTTCTCTGAGGCCCTAGGATAGAGATGGAGGTGAGGAAAAGACGTATTTCATTGATTTCTGTGAGCACTGGACTTAGCATACTGGTGATAGGTAGTGTGGACTGATGGCCAGAAAGACATAGCTCTTGGTCCCATCTTTGTGATGTGAGGCAGGTTCTCTTCTCTAACCTATGTGTATCAGTTACCCTCACTCTAACTCATATCCTCTTTTGTCTTATGTGTATCTTCTGGTTTTTAAATTCCAAGACTAAAGGCTTAAATCTGTGTATCAGTCAGATTTCTGTGAGTGTAAAAAAATACTCGAGATAATTTAAAATAAAATGAAGGTTTATTTTGGTTACAATTTTTGAAGTCTCAGCCCATAGCTGTTTCAGACATGGTTCAACAGTAGCAAGACAGTATATATCACTGGGGCATTTGAGATAAAGAAGCAAAAGAAAAGGATGGGAACAGGAAGAGGCAGAGGTCCCGTAATCTTTGATAGCAATCCCCTGATGACACAGAGGCCTCACACAAAGTTCCACACTCTTAAATGATCTACCACCTTCTAATATTCCGTGTTGCAGACCACGCCTTTGCTACACAGAGGGAATTCACATTCCAGATTCAAATAATAGCAAAGAATAGCCCTTAGCTAATGAATCTGTGATTAGGGCTCAGCAGGAATGGCTAATCGTTGCCTCATCTAGGTGAGAGATGAAGACTGTGTTTGCTAAAAAGCAGATGCATTCAGTTGGCAAGTTGATAGCTGGCTGTTGGGAGTTCAGGTTGCCTGAAAGCCCTGTTGTGAGCTGCTTTGGCTTCTTCATGCTGTTATGAATAAGTTCTGAGCACAAGCTTCCCAATATAATAAAGAGAGAATTCAAGCTTTTGTAACCTGGCTTTTAAACATCTATATCATCATGTCTGTCTGTAGGTTAACATAATCACAAAGGGTCACTAACGCCAAAGTGAGAAAACATAAACATTTCTTATTTGGGGTGGTGGTGGTAAGATCTAGAAGAGACTGTAAAATGGGAATGAGTTGGGTCCCGTCTTCAGAAAGCACAATCTGCTATCTTATCTGACCTCCAGGGTTTCAAAATGTGATGACAAGCTTTTAATTTGCAAGGAAAGCCCTGTAGTTTTGGAAATAGAAGTTTATGACGGTGAACAGGGCAGATGAAACAGAGACTGGGAACTCATCCACATTTATCTTCTGAAACATGGAGGCAGAGTAGAGTTTTATGTGGTTCTCATATACTAGAATTCTAGCAGGTTAGAGGCACTAATGAGCCTTAGATAATAGAAGAGAGCTGAGTTATGTTCTGTGCATGAGGGAGTGGATGAGCTGGTTTGAGATATGAAGACATCTCTGGGCAGGGGGAGTTGAGATATGAAGACATTGGCATATGCATGGAGCCAAAGGATGTGTGCTGTAGGCTTCCATTGCCACCTCCCTCTCCCCCTCAGGAACATATGCTATAATCTCTCATGCCTTTGTGTGAACGGGGTGCTAGTGGAGGAATGAAGAAATTCTTGGGCAGGCCCTGAGTTTAATCTTTAAATCAGTGTGGAGCAGACAGAAGGGGATATGAGTTAGAGTGAGGAATGTGGCAGAGATGGAGATTGTAGTAGAAACTGTAGTTTTGACCACAAAGAAGTAAGTCACTCCACCACACTCATGCAGAAGAATTCACAATAGAGGACTTGATTCAACTCAGATAGCAGGAAGCCTTCAGTCATGTGTCTGTTTGAGTATTCCTGTTAATAGTTAAAGATACCCAGTCTTAGGGGTTGTAAGCCTAGAATATGGAGCTGGTACCCTTAGAGAGATAACCTCCATTAAGGCCTCCTCCCAGAAAGAGAGCATTTGATTCTATCTTCTAGCTTTCATTCAGTGAGAAACAAGACTGATATCATCTCCAGGAAGCTTAGATTCTGCCTGTTTCATTCTGGTGCTGGTGCTCTGAACTACACAGCAATTGTGATACAGGAGTAGTGTATTGAGAGGCTCAGACTGGCATATTCTCAATATATTCTTGAGCCAAAAAAATCATCAGGGTCTTGTGCCAGAGATAGAGCTGCAGGCCTTTCTTTCTTTCCTCCTAGGGTACTCAAAGGGCTCATGGGCAATTCTAACAGACAGAAGCATAAGCATTAATGTGGGGAAAGAACTCTAGCAGACAGGTTTGTGAAGATAGGAAGGCTGTGCAGAGCTTCCAGCAGAATATCTGCTATGTAAATTGACCATGCCACTTCCCACTTAAAACTTTCTAGTTATAGAAGTTTGTATAATTAGAAGATGATTCGCACTCTTCGCCGTGATCTGTGGACCCCCATCCTGAGCTAGTGCCTGCCTGCTTCTACAGACTGTCTGGCTTACTTCCCGTTCTCTTCTTCCTCCTCAGACACAGCAACAGTGTTCCCATCCAGTGTCTCCAATACTCTGATCTCCTTGTCAAGATGTTTTCTCACTCAACTCTCTGGAGTGTCAGTACATCAGACAAGCACAGGATGGAAGATAGAATCACTATGCAACTATACTTTGTGAAAACTGGGTTTTAAAACTGTTTCAGTGGTGGCCATCTCTCTACCTGTCCCTAAATGGAAACTAGAAGTGTCCTGTGTTTTCCTGCATGTCCTTGGGAAATGGACAGTCCTGTAACCATTTCCAGTCATAAGTTGTGAAAGTGTCTGGACCAAAGTATTCACTAGCAGTTTAAAGAAGAGAAGACCCTTCCTTCACTTCACAGGTAGGCTTGTACCCGAAGACCCTGTCTTTGAGAAAAGCCACAATTGGTGACCCCCTTCTCTCTGCTCAGTTCCTCTCTCACTTCTTGGCTGCTATTTCACTTCCCTCAAAGGTAGACAAAGGGTCAGCTAGATGGCATGCTTCGCTCTAAACCTGTGAAGAGACAGTGTCATGGCAGGATGCACATGTGGAGCAAAGTTGCTTATCTTATGGAGGTCAAGAGCAAGGGTCAAGGAATTAAAAAAAAATCAGAGGACTTCTGTCTTGAAGAACCACATCGCTAAGGGTCCGATTGACTACATGAACTTAGAGAGGACATGAGTAAAGAGCCCCAGCTGGTATCTTGATCAAATATTTGTAACTGAGGTTCCATCTAAGACACAGACACAAAGTGAAATAGTGAACATGGTAATTTTATGATACAAAATGTATGCTGCCTCATTACTCAACAGTATGAAACCAAGACCCTTGAATGGTTACAGTGGTCATTTAATGCCTACCTCACTCCACCCTTGTCTTTTTTGAGTTTGTTGTCAAGTCATGAGTGGTTAAAATTCAGCAACCTGATTATATCCAAGCTTAGCCATAGAGAATCCACACATCATCCATCCCTTCCATAATCCCTATAACTTTCTATCCCAGGCATTATATTTCATATTGTTAAAAACAATCCCTATTAAGAAAGTGTGACCAGAAGACCTGATTGAGCCACTGATGCCAAGGCACAGAACTGAAAGGACAAGTAAGACTGCCCTCTGGGTGGCCCTTCTCTGGGATCCCAGCCCTGACAAGGCATTTCTCCAAGCTTCTACCTCAGCATCTTCTTCCATGTTCTTTCAGTTTCTCTATAAGCACAACCCCTACTTTCCACACTGTTTTTTTGAAAGCCTGCAATGGCTTCTGTTTTCCTGGTACACTCACTCCTCCTCTCCCATCAGCCTGAACCTTCCACAATAACAGACAATAACAGAGATTGATTATTGATAGTGTCAGATTGTAGCATAGATTGGAATCCAAGTTAGCACTCCACACTACACCATCCTGGGATCACACCAAGAGAAAACAAATCAAGGCTTGCGGAGTGGATGTAGGAACACAATAATACCCAGAGGCACTGTGTGCTCTGACCCTCTTCCTTGAACCTGCAATGGATTAACCGTTGCCTGCCTGAAGGAGTTTAAATTACCTATCCATCAGCGAAATGCCCAGACATTAGGCTCTTGTCCAAACTCTTCTTACACCTCAGCCTGCAATTTCCTTTGAACAAAGTGATTGCACCACCCTTTCACGGGGGGAAAATTAGTCTTCTCAGTCAGGTGACAGGAGCCAAATGGGAGGTGAAATGTTCTGCCTGCTCTCCACCATCTGTGAACATAACCCCATGCCACCCACAGATTTGTGCTGTCCCTGCTTGGCTTGCTCAGAACAGGGCTGTCACCGCTTTGATTGCTTTTCTTGAGGTGTGTGTACACTCTGAATGCACCCCACATTTCCACTTGTTTCTCTTGCTTCTTTGGAGAAAGCGTGTATCTGTCAACTGAGCACTGGTCCAGGACGGACTGTAGTGAAGACAGGTGATGAGAATCAGTACCAGGCACAGTGACTGCACACACAGCATCCTTTGTTTCATATTGCTTTGTGGGTTTCTGTCCATATGTTATCTGTAGTCTGGGATGTCATGAATCCTGGCCCACTGGGGTTGAACTGCATTGAAAAAAAAAATCCTTTATTAAAATATGACCTGACAAATTCAGCCTGCCTTCCTCTCTTTATAAGCTCAGAAGTAACATAAATTTGATAATACAATAGGGCCTAACATCCAATCCAAACAGCTCCTTTCAAATCCACTTAGAAGAAAGAGGCGGAGAAGGACAGTATCCCATCACTGCCGTGACATCTCCATTGTCTTCCTTTGTGTGCTTTCTGATAAAGGTGAAATGGACATCACTATCCATTGCAAGTGACTTCTTCTCAAATCATTTAATACCAGTAGCATGACAAGAGCCAAGAGAGTCAGGAAATTCAATCCTTTCTGATGTCTGCACAGAAGATTAACCACCTCAGAGAAATTAGGAAAGCGTCTTCCTCCCAGTGACTTAAAGACATAGCTATGCAGTGTGTTAATGAAAACTCCATTGATGTTTGGCATTTATCAACTGTCAAAAATTAGATTTAGACATCCTGTGATTTTAATTAGTGTTAACCTAGTTAAGCCAGCAGGTAGTTGCCTAGATTCAAGCAGCCACCTTCATCTGCATAAGCTTTTATTGGCTGCCGTTCAGAGGAAGGCATGGGTGGTAGGAAGAACTTCAGGAGAAGGTGGTGTTTGAACTGGACTTTGAAGGCATTTGATAATTGTTCAAAGAGAAGAAGCTCCTTCCAGGAAGAACGAACTGCATGCACAAAGAGCTACGCCTTTAAAGAACATGACACCTGCCCAGAATAGAGATGAGAAGGGAGAGGCAGGAGGGGCTCTGGTGTTAAAGGGGTCTCAAAGTCAGAATCAAAGCCGTCTTGGTAGAAAAGGAGAGTTAGTGAAAGCTTTGGGCAAAATGTGACTTGATTCCCTCTGGGCTTTGGAGAGAGAACTCAGAGAGCAGTGGGTGCAATGAAGTGAGGAAGCTGGGAAGGAAGCACTGAGGGCCTGTTCCAACGGTCTCTGACAAGTCCACGCTCTTAATGGAGCAGTGCATGTCAGAGCACTGATGGTGTCTTCTGTGACTCAGTCAGATCACTGTGGTACAGCAGAAGGCAAGGGTTTCACGTTAGTTAGATAATGGATGTGGGAACAGGGTTCAGGCTTCTGTGATGTTTGGTGAAATCTAAGGACATAGCAACAGAGCTGGGGAAGCAAAGGTTGTTTAAGGGGACAGAGTGATGGGTGGGACTGAGTACCAAATCTGCCTAGAGCTTTGGCAACTCCAAAAGAGAAGTAAGGCTTGGGATGAGAATGAGAGGAGCTGGGGCAGGATGAGGGAAGGTGTGCTCACTCACCTGGGAGTCAGTGTAGCTTCTCTGAAAAACAAAATGAAACAAAACAAAAGAAAACAAAACTTGAGAATCAAAAAGTTTGTGTTTTAGTTTTCAAACATTCATACACATTCTTCAACACTTCTTTCTTCAAAGGGTGGTCTAAATCTTTACACATAGACTGGATCCCATGACTTCCTTCCGATGAGAATAACGTGGAAGAACTGGTGGTGTGTCGCCTTCACAACTAGACCATGAAGGGAGACGTGTGAGCTTAGCCTCAGAGGTTGAGACAGGAAAATGGCAAGTTCAAGACTTGCTTGGTCTACAGAATGAATTCAAGGATACCCTGGGTGAGTTAGTAAGACTCTGATTCAAAACAAAAAGTTAAAAAGGGTTGGGCTATAACTCAGGCAGAGTGCTTGCCTAGCAGATACAAGACCCTACACTCTATCCCTAGTGCCTCACAAACAAAACTGTAGATGGTGAGACATCATGCCCCATTCTGTGTTCTTTCTCAGATCATTCAGTCAGGGAAGCCAGCTTCCAGACTTAAGTACACTCAGGCAATGCTGGCTTGAGGAACTGAGACACCAGTTGATGGGCATGTGAGGACACCATATTGTAAACAGATTGTCTACCCCTGTTTGGTGTCTGTAGACATGATGGATCCCCAGATAGGTCAGTCCCAAGTTGGCCCTTCCTTCAGTCTCTGTTCCACTTTTTGTCCCTGTTCTTCCTTTGGACAGGAACATTTCTGGTTTAAAAACTTTGAGATGGATGTGTGGCCCCATCCCTAGACTGGGGACCGTACCTATCTACTGGAGGTGGTCTCTACAGGTTTTATGTCCCCCCTCTCTGTGCATTTTGGCTAAAGTCATCCCCTTGGATCCTGGGAGCCTCACATTTCCCTGGTGTCTGGGATCCTCCAGTGGCTGTCCCCAGTTCCTCATCCTCCCTGCTACATATTTTTGTTCAATTCCCTGACCCTCTGTACCTCTCTCACATCTCCTCTAGTTCCTGCTATTTCCTCCCATATTTCCTCCCTGTCTCACTCTCAGGTCCCCCTCTCCCTCCACCTCCCATGATCATCCTGTTCCCCCTCCCCCCAACAATGCAGGATGGAAGCATTCAGACCCTGATTTTCCTCTCTTCTAAGCTCCATATGGTCTGTGGGTTGTATCATGGGTATTGTGAGCTAATATCCACTGATCAGTGAGCACATACCATGTGTGTTCTTTTGTGTCTGGGTTATTTCACTCAAGATGATATTTTCTAGCCTCAAACACTTAGGCACAGGGGAAAACTTCCTGAACAGAACACCAATGGCTTATGCTTTAAGATCAACAATTGATAAATGGGACCTCATAAAACTGAAAATAAAAGCTTCTGTAAGGCAAACACTCACTATCAATAGGACAAAACGGCAACTCACAGATTGGAAAAATATCTTTACCAACCATACATCCTATAGAGGGCTAATATCCAAAATATACAAAGAACTCAAGGAGTTAGAATCCATAGAACCAAATAACCCTATTAAAAAGTGGAGCACAAATCTAAATAGAGAATTCTCAACAGAAGAATCTTGAATGCCTGAGAAACACTTAAAGAAATGTTCAACATCCTTAGTCATCAGGAAAATGTGACTCAAAACAACCATGAAATTCTGCCTCATACCAGTCAAAATGGCTAAGATCAAAAACTCAGGTGACAGCAGATGCTGGTAAGGATGTGGAGAAAGAGGAACACTCCTTCATTGCTGGTGGGATTGTAAGCTGGTACAATCACTGTAGAAATCAGTCTGGCAGTTCCTCAGAAAATTGGAAATAGTTCTACCTAAGGACCCAGCACTCCTGGGCATATACCCAAAAGATGCTCCAACATATAACAGGGACTCATGCTCCACCATGTTCATAACAGCCTTATTTATAATAACCAGAAGCTGGAAAGAACTCAGATGTCCCTCAACAGAGGAATGGGTACAGAAAATATGGTACATTTACACAATGGAGTACTACTCAGCGATTAAAAACAATAACTTCTTAAAATTCACAGGCAAATGGATGGAACTACAGAGAGGTTTTTGTCTAGGCAGAGAGGCATGCGTAATAATTTTTGGTGTTGTCCTTTCTAAACACAAAATATGGGAACTAGTTGAATGCTCAGGAGAAAGAAGAGGAGCCAGCAGCTGTTGATACTGCAAAACCCTGTAAAGCATTCCCACAATGGGCGGGATACAGAGACTGAGCATTCCTACAATGGGCGGGATACAGAGACTGACATTTTCCCAGAGAAAAGTATATCAAGGTACACAATTATAAACACACAGGTGCACACACACACACACACACACACACACACACACACACAGAGAGAGAGAGAGAGAGAGAGAGAGAGAGAGAGAGAGGCTTATGAAAAACTCAAAAGCCATCAAATGTTTTCAAACTACGTATTTATATATATACAATCACATAGAAAGTATTGCACACTACGTAGACTCTGATATCTACAACTAAAGAGGAGGGCATTAATGACCAGCACAAATGGACCTTAGCTTTATTGTTAGAATTTTTCCATGAGGGTCAATAAGTACATTATTTATGCAAATAATATGAATTTATATAAGTTTGTATGATTTTAAATAAATGTTAGGGGTATATTTACTCAATTCTTGCCAAATGGGCCAACAAAATACATCAGGTTTCTTTTTTTCTCTCCAGTGATTTCATATCCCTCACTGTCCGAGAAGTTCCCTGGCTCACTCACCTTAAGGCAAGAAGAAGGGTGTGGGTGAAGATTGAACTTGCCCATTAACAGTGTCTCTGCCTCTGACAGTGTGTGTTCTCTTCTGAGTATTTCAGGCCCATTCTGACGTGCTCTTCATCTCCAGGATTTCTTCTTCCTGCATCTGCATCTCCCTGGAGTTGTGTCTGAGCATCTGGAAAGTTCTCTCCCTTTGTGGCTGAGAAAGGAAGGTAGTGTCTGTTCTTGGCTCTGTCGCTGAGTACCAACTGTACAACTCCATTTTCAGATGCATCATTTTGACACCTCTCTGGGACCCAGGCTGCTAGGTATGCTCACCGTGCATCTTTGTTCTCCACATGGTGTGCAGAAGCTAGAGCAGAGGTCGGGGACAGATATGTTACTAAAACTCTTCCTCCTCTCTCTGGTCTGCCCTCTCAGTTGACCCCTTTCTCATTGCATTTTTTTCCCTCACACCTTAAAAATGGTCATCAGAAGATAGAACCACCCTAATTTCTAGGTTCAAAGACAGTGGAGATGGGAATCAGAAATTATCTTTCTGTCCTGATGTTCACAGAAAACGTGTAATATTCTCTGATCAGATGTGCAGTAGCCAGCCATGATCGGGCCACTAACTGGCTACTAGAATTATTACAACAGTCCTAGGCCAAGAGCTTCATTCTATTTTCCAAGTCCACAGTGGCCTATCCTGCTGAAAATTAGGGCTCCCTTCTTACAGGACTAGGAGGTCAATCGAGTCCTTTCTCATTTTCAGATAACTCCATGGTCCTTCTTTTGCCCTTAACAGGTAAAATGCAAACAACTGGGGGCATTTGTGTCTCTGGTTCCTTCGCCATCTCTCTCCTCTGCCCTTTGTCTTGGATGGGAAGAATGGACTTTTTCCTCTCAGCTTCCCGGGTGCCCAGCAGCCTTCACACATGCTTCACCTGCCTCAAGAGGTTTCTGCAAACAGGAGACTGACTAGCTTCACTCCTTAGCCTGAAAGACCTACAGGGACTGCCTCTTACAAGGAAGAGTCAACTGTCCCCTCAGAATCCATTGGAGAACTCTTATTACCTCAACCCCTCCCTTTTCCTTTCTACTCCTGATGCCTGTCAGAAGTACAGTCTTGGCAGCAATCAAATCCCATTGCTGGAAGTTCAGCAGGACACCGGAGGCACAGCCGCTTCTAAACTCTGAGCAGTGGGGGTCCCTTCTTTAAATTGGACAACAACTACACGGTGAGGAAACTTTAGATTCCAGCCTCCAACATTTGGAAAACAATCAACTAAGTCACAAAGAAACCAGGACATGCTCAACATGTAAGACCAAGAACATGAACTCAGCAGCTTCCAGGGTCTCACCTGCACTCCAGCTATCCGCCCACATGCCTAAGCAGGATGGTGACAAAGGGGGGCTTTGTTTATTTGGGGTGTGATTAGACAGTGACCTGGCATAGCAAGTGGACAGCTGGGCTCCTGCCTGTGGCTCACAAGTGTGAGTTTTCCCTTTCTAACAGAAGGTCTTTTAGTCAAAGGTAATTAATCTCTTCCTGAAGTGACAGGTGGTGGGAGCAGCTTCTTTTGCTTTCAGCAGATCCACACAAGGAACGCTGAGCTTCTAGCACAGAAGGGATATGTGATATGCAACAGTTGGGGTTGAATTCCTCAGCAGCCTAAGGGGAAGTAGGAAAAGAGATCTGGGATTTTGAGAAAACTCTTTTATAGCTTTCGAGGAAACAGATTTCAAATGAGCTTATAGATTCCCATAACAAGTGCCAGAAAACCCAGAGTAAGAGTTTTAAAAATTATTGCCATATAGCTGAACATCAGGCATGGGCTGATCCAGATTCTCCTCCCCTCTCCCCTCTCCTCCCCT
>JANHMN010000002.1:48318608-48351192 GCA_030674055.1 Rhabdomys pumilio
ATGGTCATCAGAAGGTAGAAAAATCCTGATTTCTAGGTTCGAAGACAGCAGAGATGGGAGGCAGAAAATATCTCCATCGTGGTGTTCACAGAATAAAAAAGTGTAATATTCTCTGATTGGATTGCAGGAGCCAGGCAAGATCAGGTCACTAATTGGCTTTTCCCTGGCTGCCCCAGGTTCGCTTGTGACTGAGACGGAGGAACAATCTTGAAACAAAACTGGAACTGTTGCCAAGAGACCAAAGGAGGCAGTGTGTGAGTAACAAACAGGAAAACAACCATGTTCTATAAAATCATTGGTATGCAGTGAGCTCCTGTTGGGTGAGAAGGGTGTTCTGTGCTTTTTCTAACAGCCCCCTGTCTTGGTTTCTTTTCCTGTTGCTGCGATAAAATACTTGAGCAAAAGCAACTTTAGGAAGGAAGGAAGGCAGGCTTCCTCTGGCTCACAGTTCAAAGTATACAGTCCACCATTATGGGAAGTCAAGGCAGCAAGAAGCTGATCACATTACATCTAAGAAATCAGAAGAAAGATGACAAGCGTTTGACAATGACTAAAGTGCCCAGTATTAGCTCAAGATACCCAAGACCAAGTTTTCAGCACAAAGGAGATAAAATTGCTCCAGAGAGACAAAGGACAGGAATAAGAGACAAAGACAAGAGACAGAGGATGAGGGAGAAGGAAAGGGACAAGGGGGAAGGGATGCTTGTCTCCGAGGGGAATGGGACAAAGGGTTGACTCTGGATAGAGAGGAGACAGACGTGGCCCATAAGCAAATGACAGTTTCTAATGGTACAAGCAGAACTTACATGTTAAGATGAGGTGATTAATTTTGGTTGGACAGGTTAATTGGGGCAGCAACAAAGTAGTTTTGGATGCTGGACTTCACTACTTTGATAGCTGGACCCTGATAGACTGCCATGGGGGGAGGAAGTGGCCAAATAAGGTGGCTAACTTTAGGAATATAATCTATGATTTTTTAGCAATGCAGAAGAAATGGGGGAGAAGAACAAGGCCTGCCAGAGCCATGTTTTCCATGCTCAAGCTAACTAGAATCCTTTCACTTGGTCCACATTTGCTACTCTTAATGCAGGAAATGTCTTTAAAGTCTATTTAATGTAATCCTGATAATTCCCACAGGCATGCCCAGAACCCATCTCCCAGAAGACTCTAGAGTCTGTCCAGTTGACACTAGCCATCATACTCTCTCAAACACCAACCCAAGATTATAGATAAATAGCTGAGGGCCAGTGGTGCTGATGGAGCCACCTGTATTACCCAGCTCTAAGTGGCAGGGGAAGGATCTGAAACTCTGTATACACTACACTGGTGCTTGGACTGATGTTATCTTTGCCTTGAGTATGATACTGAAGATTGCCTGAAATGCCCAGAGTCAGAGCCTCTTGTTGGGATCAGTTAGCCTGTAGGACATTTGTTGTTAAAGGAGTTCATTCTAAGTTTTCTGCCACTGAAAAATGGAAAGACCCCCTGATAGACACAGAATCCATGATCAATACATCAGGCCTGCTTTTAACAAGAGAAGCCATGCTGCTTCCTGGAGATGGAGGTTTCTGCAGAGTCAACATGGCACTCAGTCTTGACATTTTAGCGCCACCAGTTGTGGACACATCAGCAAGTTCAGTTTCCTTGTACAATCATTTTTTTTCTATGTGAATTCCTTTTGCCCCATCCCCATCACCACCTTCCCACTAATCACAGCCTGTAGTGGCTGCTTTCTTTTCATTTCTGTTCTTGCACTGAATCAGAATGTCTCTTATCTTCTCTGGACCAGATGCAGCCCTTTCAGGAAGTCATCAAGCATCAAGAAGCAGGAGATCTTCTGCAGGAAGCACCCACATCTGGAAGCCACAAGAGAACCCATTTTTATGATGTGCTGCTAGAAGACGCCTTGGAGGGCTGCAGACATCAATATGGCAGCAAAGATAAGCATCCAAGCGAGGGAAGACAGAAATGAATGACAGTTGGCACACCTGCTCCTAGGCTCCCAAATTTAGACTGTCAAAGCCAAGTTGAGAATTGCAAGCTCTGAATCTAGCAGTTATGCCTCCCGCTGAAGCATGAGGGAGACCGGCACTAGGTTTTGCTTTGGTGCCTGTCTCTGAGCCCTGGAAACCCCAGGCTCTCCATGTCTTGCTCTTGGCCAGCACTGAGCACAATAAGTACAGAGGAAAGAGGGAAACCGTGCAACAGTGCTCTTTTCTTTTTGGCTCTGTGGTGGGACACATTCTCTCCTCCACCTACTCTTACCACCTCCTCTCCACCTCCCTCCTCCAGCACAGTCTAATAGACAGACAGACAGATGGACAGACAGACAGACAGGAAGACAGACAGATAGATAGATAGACAGATATATGGTAGGCTGGCTGGCTACTGGGATGAACATTTTGATTTCTCCAACTCTCACCAACTCAGTCTCTAAATCAGTTCTTCAGGTTGGACTGTATGTTAGATTCACTTGAATACCTCTCTCTCTCTCTCTCTTCTTTCCCTCTCTCTCTCTCCCCTTTCTGTACTGTGTGTGTATGTGTGTGATATGTATTTATATGTATATGTAGGGGAAACATATATGGGAAACCTTTAAGCAAGGCTCTTTCTGCTCCTGGGTTTAGGCTAGTGGCCAGCAAGCCCTAGTAATCCTGTATGCACCCTCTACAGTGTAGATTTATGTGCTCAACCATGCCCATCTTTCTCTGTGAGTGCTGGCATCCAAACTCAGTTTCTAATGCATGCAAATCAAGCAATCTTTCCCACTGAGCCATCACAGAGATTTTTTTTTTTTTTTAAATAAGGTACCTGTCTGCCCTGTCTGTTGGGATAGCATACATTTTAAACTATGACCTACAAGGAATGTTAAGTAATTTCAAATGAATGCTAGGCCTGAAGGATCACTGAGCTTACAGAATTAGCTTAGGCTTCAGATCCAGGTACTCTCTACCTACTTGATTTCCACACAAAAGCCAAAGAAAACTGTAGTCCCTTTGGAAAATGCTTCTGTTAGACAAAAAACAAAAACAAAAACAAAAAACAAGCTGTAACTTTGGTCAATCAAGAAGAAAGGAAGAAAGAAAGAAAGAAAGAAAGAAAGGAAGAAAGAGAGAAAGAAAGAAAATGTTATTTTGTTGAGATGTCTAGAAGTCTTCACTATAAGCATCCTGTAATGTTTCCCTGTGAATGAAACTGACAGAGTAGGCTGCTATGGCTCACACGGCCAGACCCTGGGCTCATTTGGCCTGTAGAGAGGCACTGTCAGCTGAGCACCCTGCATCTGATAACTGATCAGCAAGGCAGTTTGGGTGCCTTATGATCATCCACACTCTCAGAATACTCCAACCACAGGAGCCTCACAGCGGAAACATGGTGCCTGCTCCTGGGCATCATCATAGCCACCCAGACAACACAGCCTGCTCTTTCTCTCCCCGTCTCTCTTTCTATCTTCCTCTCCTCATTTCCCTACTTCCCCCTTCCTCTGTCTCCCCGTTTATCTACCCTTCTCCCCCACTTTCACCTCTGCCCTCTGCCTCTTGTGAATAAAGCACCTGTGAATGTGGGTGGACAAAAGTCTCCTGAAGACCCTATCAATCCTTCTGAGTATTGACCCAGAAATAGAATTGGAGGATTTGATGACAAGTCTATGTTTAATTGTTTGAGGAACTTTCATACTGTTCTCCAGAGGGCCTTGGAGGGAATTTCTTGAGGGATTTTCTGATATTTAAGATGATTGGAAGACGTGCTTGACCTTCGCCTGCTGTCCTCACTCAGGAAAGACTTATGTCTTAACTTCCGGAAGTAACCAGAATCTGCATTAAACATTAATGCAAAAGGTTTCACTCAGCTGAAGCACACTCAGCCTGAGATGGCTGCTCTGAACATAATTCTGGGCTCCAGCTGCTTCTCTGGCCCTGGAAATAGGCTAACTCTTCAGTACTGGTAGATGTTATATCCTCTCGGGCAAAGCCACCACCACCACCACCACACACACACACACACACACACACACACACACACACACACCATATAATACACAGCACATATACACACACCACAACACACAATCCACACATTACATAATACCAAATACACATACTTCACATATGCACACACCACATACCACAATATACAACACAACACACAATATGACATTTAATTCTACATACACACCAATACACACATCACACACATACACACCACATAGCACAACATACAATACACACACACTACACAATAACACAGACCACACTATACACCACATACACATACACACCACATATATCACACAGCACACATACATACACACATTGTAAACACACACCAAATATGCAACATACACAGACACACAGCATACACTCATTGCAAGTTTTAGTAACATCAGGATCTTGGGAAAGTTCTACATGAAATACCCAAGTCACTGATGTCTGAAATCACAATCCTTTCCTACCTCCTTCTCCCTTCGGTGATCTCCCCAGGCAGTGTGCAGTCTTGCAGTCTAGGATCTTTGGGAAATGCTTTTCCCTCATGTGTTCTGTCAGGATCCTTCTGTCCACACTATGCCATCAGTGAAGCCCAACAGTAAATCTAGCTCTCATTCATACACCTTGAAGACATGAATGAGAAGCCATCATAAGACTAATAGAAATCAAAGACATACAAGTTAAAGTTGTAGTCTCTGTTTTTGCCTCCGGTCACAGCACAGCTTACATCTGTCACCCCACTTCCTCAGCTGCTGACAACCATGGTGTGACCTCCCAGAATACAGTTCTATTGGCAGTTGGTTTTTCTCTTCTCTGCTCACTCAGCCTTGGTCAAGCTCACCACTCATGGACTTCCTGGTGGCTTATATATCATATTGCACCTCAGTTCTTTGAAAAGATGCTACACTTAGTTGACTCAGATTGTTCACCTGATAAAAATAGTCATGAATACTGCATCCTTGAGTGTCTGCCAGTGCTGATATGCCTACGTCTACCTTGCCTGTTTACTCCGTCGCTGTCCTTTTATGGGAACCTAGATCCAAAATCCTGCTCCTTTAGAGCAATCAGCTCTTCCTCCTCAGAGATGCTAGCTATTTCTCTAATGACACCAGGAACTTAAAAATAACCAGAGTGATCCTGAGTGTCAACATGACAGAATGTGTGGTGACTTCCTGTGGAACCCCCCCACTTCCTTTTTGAGTACTCGTAAGCAGGGGCATGAGGAGAGTAGGGCACATTATGAATGAGGGTCCACACAGGGACACAACTTCTCCACTAAATATCAGGCATGGACTCAAGAGTATCCATCCTGTAGCATCCCAGGGCTCTCACCTCTCTCTCTAGCTGATTTCCCAATAGATGATTCACACATTTTATTTATTTTATTTTTGATTGTGTGTGCATGTGTACACACACAACTGCATGCATGCATGTGCACAGGCACCTGAGTGCACATGAGTGGTGGGCTTCTGGAGTTAGGATTACAGAGGACTGTCAGCCACCTGACATGGGCACTTGGAATTGAACTTGGATCTTCTGCAAGAGAAGCATGTGCTTTCAACTGCTGACCCATCTCTCCAGCCTCATCTCACATGTTTTTCAAGGCAGCTATTTGTTGAAAGCCCAGGAAGACTCATGGGCTCAGTCAACTGCCTCTGCTCCTTTGAAGTCCTTGACTTTTTACATAGGATTGAGATAAGATATGGTGTAAAAGCCACCAGGTAGTCCATGAACAATGGGCTTGACCAAGGCAGAGAATGTAGGAAGAATAAACCCCAATTACAAAAAGAGAAAAAAGCTATGGGGAGGCTTCACCACAGTCTCTTTCATGAGACTGCTGCGAGGTAACCAGGCTGTCTCTACACTTAGATCCTGGGCTTTGGTGTTTCTAGGTCCGCCATGGATGGTTCAACAAGAGAGGCCGTCGGAGTCTTCTGCTAAATGGAAAGAATAACAGACTCTCCCAAGTTTTAAATAATCCAGTGAGTGCAAAGCAGAAATAATCATGCCTGGGGTCTGAAGGCACCACGCACCTCTGTTCTTATTTTCATGACATGTTGGGAGCCATTTTCTGTAGGTTTCTCTCATTGTAGATCTTTGTAACAGACAGCTTTTGTATAGATTCTCAAGGATGTTTGTATGGCAAACAACCTTGGAAGATACATCATCTCCCTCCAGGGAAGAGAGAAGATTTGATTGTTGTCCGGGATAATAAAGAGAAATCTTCCATCAGGGGCAAAGGGTGAACTGGGTTTGTTTTTAGCCAAGTCATAAGATGCTGGAGCCTTCTAAGCTGTGACACAAACTCACTTTATAGAGAGTACTCACTTGGCTCTTGAACTTGGAGTCGAAGGAACTAATTCAAATAGAGGGCTCACAATGTCCACTGTGCTAACCCTCTGTAAACACTGGTCCAGGAGTTCTTGCCTCCTGCTAGCACTTGTGACACTGTAGCCAACTACAGATATCCTGCAAATAAGGTCAGGCTATCACAGACTTTAAATTTCTCAGTGGATACAGGTAAAAAAAAAGCTAACTATTCCTTCTGAAAAAGTTGACTCAGTGATAGCGAATTTGAGAACAACCTTGATCCACACTGTTGAACTATTCCATACCCTTCATCCAGCCTGCATGGTCATCTTTTTTCAAGACTCTTTTGAGTAGTTCTCTTGCTCGGTATATTGTTTCTTCCTTGATGGAGTGTGGATGGGGAAACTGGACTTCATGATCATCTGAATCTTTAACTCCTAGACAAGCTGCTTGTGTCTCTGTCCCTCAAGTACAAATCTAATATCTATTTCTTCAAAGAATATTATATGCTAATGTGCCAACTTGTAAGGGGCTTCACTGTCATTTTTCTGGTTAGGGCTTATCCTGCTTGCAATAGGCTTTCCCAATTTGCTATGACATTTTAAGCATTGTGGACTTTATTTTCTTAAAAGGCCAAGTGACAAAGTAACTTGAACTATACCCTAGAACTAAAGGACAGTGACAGGGAGATTAATGCTCTCTGTATCCACTGCCCAAGGTATCTATACCTCCTTTCCCAGAACCTATGAATATGTGATTTGGCAAAGGGAAATACAACAGCAGACAGAATCAAGGTTTCCAATCAGTAGGCCTGAATATAGAAAACTTGTCCAGTATTCATTCAGAGGGGAAAAAAATATGACGCTAATTTCTGGCCTTGAATGGAAGGCAGCAGGTGGAAATTTCTAGAAAATGAAAAAAGTCAAGAAAATAGATTTCACAGGAGTTTTAAAGATCTCTTAGCACCTTGATTTTAGCCTAGCAAGACAAAGCCTCTTCTGACCTCCAGCTTATGAGGTAGTCTGGGTCATTTTTAGCCACTATGGTCATCATAGTTTGATACATCAGTCACAAAGCTGAATGCAAATCTTTGTCATGCTTTGAATAAGCTGATAGTAAGGACCAAAAAGCAGTCAGGATGCAGGAGTGGTGCTTCCAAACTCCATAGAGACACAAACACCCACACATCATGCTTCTCCTCATGGTGGGTCCCCTTCATGGTTTTTTCTTCCACAAGGCTTGGCACAATACATTAGCTCAGCAACAGCAATGTTCCCTTTGGATTCGAGCTTGGTTTTAGCAATCTTGCCCATCGGCTACAGGTGGGAAAAAAATCTCATGGTATAGTCATATTATTTCCCATTGTTCCCATGTGTGAGTGAGCAAGTAATTGAGTGAGCATCCTTAGAGGCTACTCTGACTTAGCCTCTTGAGGACTCCATTGGAATGAGTCCCAGTGGCAGACAGAACACTGGAGTTGAACTGTAGGCCTCTGAGTAGACAGGAACTACTTTCATTCTTTTAAACAACACATTACTGCACCTTTCTGATGATTTCTGAATAGCTCACCACACTGGGCTATCTTGAGGATTAAATGAGATCATGGATAGGAAATGGAGATGTCTTATTCAGGCTCAGGGAATACTATGGAAAAGATGCCTGAAAGAATGTGTAAGAGCTGGAGGATGCAGAGAATTGTCATGAAATGTCATCTTCTGAACATGACACTAATTGCACTCTCAGGAGTTTGTAGTCTCCCATGAACTCATAGTCACCTATGAGCTAATAGTCATGCTGGTTACCTAAGATCAAGCCAGCCCAACTTCAGGCATAGATAAGGGTGGTGCTTTTCAGGCTCCACCCCCTAATGAACAACTATTGGCATCTGATAGATGCTGGGAGAGAGTCATTCTTCTTTGATGCTACTCCCACTGGTAGGAGTCCTGTATTATAGTGGATGGCTCTATTCTCATGTATATATGGATAGCAGCAACTGTACAAAGTGGGTTATCAAAGTAGAAAAAGCCATGAAGATTGGAGGAGAATGTGTTGAAAAGTAGGCAGGGGGTAGAAATGATCATATTTCACTGTCTATTGTATGAAACTCAAGAATAAAGACAAATTATAATAAAGATAGAATCTTATCATTTGTGCCTTTGCTACAATAAAAGCAACAAAATAATAATGTGCTATACACACTAAAGGATGGACTAAAAAACTGCCTCTCAAAAACATAGAAATGACTGGGTGATTAAAACAAAACAAAAGCAAAACAAAAACCCCCAACATGCTTCCTGAAAATACATATCTGCTCTTGTGTGGTGTTCAGGTGTCAAATGACATGAGCCTTTAAAACAGTGCCCGCTGCACAGCTTCACGGAAAAAATGCACAGAGAATGATATTTCTGCACTTAACACGATGCAGCTTCTCTACATGACACCATTATTGCTTTCATTTTGTGTCTGAGGAACACAGATGATTAAAAGTGCTATTTTGCAAGACAAAGAGTCTAGGAGATGGCGTAGGGTGATCACAAAAGATGAATGTATGTAATGCAACTGAACTGAACACTTAAAAATAGCTAAGATGGTGAAATTTGTCTATTGTCTATTGTACTACATCAAAAGAGGGGATTGGGAGTGAGTTCTGAGGTCCCAGAGTTGTTAAATGTCAGGGATAGAACATGAAACTCTAGAGGTGGGGGAAAGTTTCCAGGTAGAGTGGCCATGTACTGTAACACAATGGCCGAGACAGTCTATTTACAGGGAAGTCTCAGTTCAATTCACAGTTTGAGAAGCTCCCATCCATGATCAATCATCCTCATTGTTTTGGATCTCTGGTAAAACAGAATGCCATGGTGGTAGCATCTGGTAGGGGAGGCTGCTTACCTCATGGTGATGAGAGGCAGAAATTGGAGAATAAACTGGAATCTCAATATCCCTTTCAAGGGTGGACTCCAGTGACCTATCTTTCTCTGATTAGGTCCTGTCTCTGGAATTTTTCATCACTTCCCAATAATGTCACAGGCTGGTGACCAGAACACTTGACCAAAACACACAAGTCTCAATTTGAATGGAATAAGAGATAGTTTATTCTGGAGCCAAAGCCCAGAAACAGATTTAAGTTACTCCAAATTTTATGATCCAATTCAGTGACAGCATTGTAAGGTCTTTATACTAACAAAACAAGGAAAGTTATAAAGCAGAACATTTTACTAGTACATTGGTGCCAAGATTAGATAAGCAGACTGCAGCAAAGTGGGGAACCTCTGCTCTCGGCTTCAGGCGCTATTGTTGGATGGCATCTCAGCCTGTAGGATTGTGGAAGCTCAAGGAGTCTGTACAAACATTCCAAAGGATTAACGTATAGTTCCTAGAATATTAGATCACATACAGTGTGGGCAATAAATGGCCATTTAGGAGGCCTAAGACAGCCCAGAATTATTTGGCTGTGGACCTGTGGCCTTCCAACTGTCCACAGTCATTGACATTCTAGACGGTTAACCAGCCTTGGAGAATTTAATGCAGCTTCTTTTCAGAAGTGCTGGTTAACAGTCTAGAACAGTGAGGGAGATAGGAGACAGAAGACTGGGCTGTGGTCCAGGCTCTGCACGATTCTGGGAAAGTTTTTCTCATTCTCTGGTTCTTTCAGACTCTAAAAACAAACAAACAAAACCCTCAGGCTCCGTGGCTCTGTCTGTGGTCCCAGAGTGCTACTAAAGATGCCAAGAGCATCCTCACACAGGGCACAGAAAACTTCATCATTCCTGGCTGGGCATCAGTCAGAAAGGATGAGCTCCTAATACAGGAGACACCTGGTGCCAAGAGGAGCCCCAGGTACTTGCCACCCACAGAGACAGTAATAGTTTGTGACTCTGAACTCAGCAGAAGGTCAGCTGAGTCAGGGCTACAACTTGAGCATTTGCTTAAATCTCTGTCCAAGAATCTTTCAGGTTGCTGCTGGATGATAATGAGTTCTGAGGCAGAGCAGAGTCAGACCCTTGGTGAGTTTGACACTAGCTGCTCTTTGATGAGGAAATCCATGCATATTAATTACATAAAGGGAAAATGGACAGAAACCCACCATTGCTCACTCAGGAAATATTTACTGACTACTGCCATGTGTAAGATTCTTCCCAGCACTGGAGTCTAGGTATAGGTGATGAAAGAGGCCAGTCTCTGTCCTTGGAGACTGCATTCTAATGAATGCAGATGAGAAAGTCAGGAGGAGGAGGAAGGATGGCTAAGATGGGCTGAGGAGGTGATGTTTGAAACAAAGCTTGATTAAAACAGAGTCACTGGGCACATAACCACAGAGGAAGCATTGGGGTGCAGCCCCTGAGGTGGTAAATCTCCTCATCAGCATGTTGCAGAAAACATTCTCCAGAGATTGTCAAAAGCCCAGAGCTGAGTGTGGGTGACTTTAGTGGGAATAGAAAACAAATAAACAAATAAATAAACAAACAAAAATAAAACCAAAAACCCTCTCCACCCCCAGGATTCCAGAGTAAACTGTGGTTTGGGTATTCTCTGATCATAAAGGACTCAGACATGAGAGTTAGGGACAGTGGAGAGGGGGAACATGCTGAGAGCAGCCTCAGGTAGGAACTATTGAGCCCTAAGGACTCTGGCCTCCTGGACCCAGCCATGCATTGTTATTTTGGGAGGTGGTGGAAATTGAGCGACAGGGTTAGACAAGTCCTGCGTGGAAGATGTAAGCTCACTGAGGGTGCCTTTAAGATGGTTAAACATGATTGTCCCTCCTCCTGCCCCCACTTCCTGTTGGCCATGAAGTACCTAACCTCTGCCACCTGCTTCTCCTGCCATGATGTGTCACCTCTCGAGGGGCCTAAAATTAACACAGACCTTGGAAAACATGAGCTAAAACAAATCTCCTCCTAAGTTGTTTATATTGGCTGTGCTGCCACAAAATATGACTAATATAAGAGATAGGTGAGCTGTCTAGAAAATGACAAGCATGGTGGGTGCTCCTGCCTGTTTCTTAGGCTCCTGAAGAAGAGTTGAATAAATCAGTGAGGCCTGAAAGGCTAAGAAAATACTAAAAGGATGGGCAATCCACCTGCTCCTATCCCAGGAGAATGGCCAAGGGGCGGGACTTATCTCCCCTTTATGTATACAAACGATTTCATAACCCTAAGCTCCTGCTTGGAGATGGTCATGGCTATTCTCTACTGCTAGGAAGACTCTTGTAGCCCCAAGCCTTCTGGGGGAGGCCTTCTGAGGGATTGAGATCACCTTCTTCTTCCTTTTGCAGATGGAATGATCCTCAGGAATCATAAAGGATAGTCTTGTTAGAAGGAATATTGTCCTCTCCGTGAACCTGGATCCTCTGCTTCCTGGTACAAGGTAGAAGACAAGTCTCATGGTCCAGGTGTCCCACCAGGTGCTGTAGACCAGGGCTTGCTGTCTCCTTTATTCAAATCTTTTGTCTTGAGTTTCTAAGCATCCCTGATCAAGACACAAATGCCACCAGAACACCAGTTTCCCTCCTTTCTCCTCTCTTGGAACCCACACTACATTCCCATAGCCTGTATGCACTGTGACCACCACTCAACTCCTATCTGCTTAAATTCCAACCACTTACATGACTCCTCCAGTGTTGTCACCTCCAGGAAGCCTTTCAGCATGCTTCCATATTTATATTCCTGGTGATTCCCTGCCCCATGCTTAGGAGCTTACTGTCTTATCATACTACTCTCAGAGTTCTGGGACAGTATCTGGTCCATTAGCCCAAGGTTAGTTCTGCTATACCCCTTCCCTGCTCTAAGACAAGTTGCAGAGCAGTCCTTTTTTTTTTTCTGTGTTGCAGATTGAATGCAGGGCCTCACATGTGCTACAGATGAGAACTACCACTAAGCTACACTCCTGTCCCAGAACAACCTCTGCATAAGGGGCAATTGCCTACTGACCAAACCCAGGACAGCAAAGGGAGCTATGAATCCCGCCGTCTCCCTCATCTGCTTAACAGATCTTAACAAATCACATAAAGTTTTATCAATCATATAAATTAGGTTTTTATGGAGTGTGCAGATCACCTACAAGATACCTGTAGATATGGCTACCACCAGGGAGACGTACGGGCTTCTGAAACAGACAAGTATCTGGGCTCCACCTCCTCATCCTGCCTGGATACCAACACATTGGTGTCCAGAAAGATTTAAAAGGAAATATTTGGCACTGCAGGGTGAGACCTGGAACATTGTGAGCTGACATTTCATGTCTGCTCAGAACTGGCTGATGTAGGAAACAAAACCTGGTTCCTGAGCTTCCCTACCCAGGGAAACTCTCTAACCTTGAACTTCATCTACACATAGAAACCATGACCCCTAATTCTCAGATCCACTGGAAGGGAGAGGAAGAGGGAGGGTTTTGTCTATTATGAGGTGCTATATGCATTTTATTAGCATCGGTGCACTGATTCCAAGGCCTCTCAAGGGAGGTTGTTAGAAAATTTGGGCATGTGTCCCTGCTGTGTTACTGCTGTGCTGTAGAACATAAGTAGGTCTTCTGTCCAAAGACCTACAAGAAGGTCAAGAGTAGACCATGCCCTGGTTGAGCAGCCCTAGGCTACTCCTTGATCTTTCTGAGATTCTGTCATCTCTACAAAATAGGGATTAATGGTGGCCACTGAAAAGATTTTAACAGAACAGAGCAGCATAGGAAAGCCCATGGCATGTCATTGACCCACAGGAGAAATCCAAACACTTTGGTCCCCTTTTCTTCCATGTATAGGCTGCCTTTGCATCATGAAGATGCGACTTCCAATGATATAACAGATATGAAAATGGCTTTCAGCTTAGGAAGTGTCATTTGTGGCTACGGACATTGTTCTAATGATCAATAAGTGAAGGGAACTCACAGGAAGAAGAGAGGAGATTGGTGGAGACACTGTGCACATCACCTTGAACAAGGCATCCTGGCTTCGTATGCTTATAGATAAGGCACGCGGAGGAGGACATGGCATTTCTTCTGCAAGGTCTCACCAAAATCCTATCTACTCATGAGCAACACCTGACAAGACTCAATGGCAAAACCATCTTTAAATCAATTGTACAGAATTCCTCAAAATCCATGAGACTATGGATTGTGCCAGATTAGAAGAAATAAAAATAAGCACAAGCGTCTTGTGAATTTTCAGTGGAAAATGGCAAATTTTGAATAAGACATTTAAAAATCTTACTAGGATCCTATCAGTGCTCACGTTCTATGTTTGGTCAACATTCATCACCCAGAGAACCTCAAAACTCTCAACACTATAGAACCCTCAGGATCTGAAACCTCGGGTTTCTCAGGAATCAGAAGCCTGGGGCCTTACAACCCTCAGAAACTCAAGACTTTAGAGATCTCAGAACACTCAGGACTGAATGCCATGGACTGCCAGGACTTTCAGGTTATTCAGGAGCTCAGGCTCTGTGGGAACCCAGAACGCTTATGGAATATGTGCCTTCAATACATTAACATCCTTAGGACATCAGAACCTTTAGGACTTCAGAATGTTTAGAATTGTCATGACCTCAGAAGACTCAGGATGATCAGGGCATCAGGGACCCTCAGAACTTCAGAGCTTTCAGAGACTCAGATATTCACAACACCCAGAACCCTCAGGAATTCAGAACTGAAGACACTGGACCCCTCAGAATATTCAGGGCATTCATGACATAAGAATCCTGAGGACCTTGGTACCTTCAGGATCACTCCTCGGGTCCCTCTTGGGTCTTCTGTAGATTCAGCCTGGTTTTGAGTTCTCAATCTTCATGTCTCTGCCTTCTTCATGTTAAGTCCATCAGCATGCATTCTCATACCCCACACACGTTACAACACTCAGCTATCATGGACTCTCGGGTCTCTAAATGTGAGCATCTCTTTCACTTCACTCTGGCACAGGCCTAGTCTCCCTAAGCTCCACCCCCACATTCTTGATACACCTCCTCTGTTGGCCACTCTCTCCTCAGTGATGGATTTCATCGTGGCTATTTGGTGAAAAGACTCTCTGAGAAGTGTCTACAGACCTCCCCTGCCCTATCCTCAAACCACATACAGGCCCTCTCAAGGAGGTGCTGGATACAGAGCTTTCAGTGCCAGAGCCGCAGGAAAGCAGAGACTGCACTGTCTTCCTCCATAACCATCAACAGTTGTCTGCAACACAGTTAAGACATGTAGGACTTCAGGATCTCAGAGCATTCTGGGCCTCAGAACCCACAGTACCCCAGGACCTCAGGACCATAGGAATAGAGTCCAGAAACCATGTTTTCCAAAGAAATACATGGTTTTTTTTTCTGATTGCCTGGTCCTGGAAAGGATGTGGTCATGGTATTGGGGTGAAAGCCCTTGAAATCTTCCCATTCATCTCAATTACCTTGTCATACAGAGAGGGAGACTGAGGCACAGAAATGGATATGATCTGGTCCAAATCTTGTCAAGAAATAATCAGAGACAGAGTCAGAGCTCAGTACACAGTGGTCCATTGTTGCCTGTAAGCCCAAACCACTATAAGACAGTATGCTAGGTGCTGTTTTCTTGGTCATATGACCTTGACAAGAAACTGTTCACATAAAGCTGAAAACCCATCTCACATAGACTTGAATTCTAAGTCTGTCTCCACCATCTCATACTGTGAAGCTCTCAGCCAGCATTTGGGCCTCTGAGTTCAGACTCACCTCTGTGGAATAACCCCACTGTTCTGAAGGCAGCAAAGCACCATGGTTCGATCCATCCAGCACAGACAGGTGTCCAGATAGCCCAGCATGGCTGCATAGCAGAGGAAAGCTGCCTGACTTTCCTTCCATTTCTTCCACATGCATCTTTCTTTTGCAGGTTTAAAATAATTTCTTTGTAGCATTATATATTAGGACACATTTACATGTTTATTGAACCTTGAATACCCACAGAAAATTCTACTCAGTGTCTGTTGTAGGCAATTATGTATACATTATAGTTAAATAAAGCATGTAGAATATATATATGCATATATATATATATATATATATACACATACACACATACACACATACATATAACTTAACTATTTTGATGTATCAGAGATCGACTACATGAGCCATCAGACTGTAATAGAAAGATCTCTATCATGATATCCTGGCCATCATAACATTTATCAGATAGTATCCTGTCATAAAGCAACATGGAATTATAACACTATGATTATTATAACCATTATCAAAAATTTGTTTTCATGTGTATGTGAGTGTGTGTCCCATGTGAGCAGGTGCCTAGGAGTCCAGAAGGAAACATTAGATAGACCCCATAGAGGTGTAGCCACATTTGGTTGTAAGCTGCCTGATGTGGGTGCTAGGAACCAAACTCGAGTCCCCTGCAAAGATAGTAAGTTTTAATCATTGAGCAATGTTCCCAGTCTCATCATACTAGCTGGAGCTGAGAATTCAAGGTGACTCTCACACAACTCCCTACCCTCAAGCCAGGTACATCTCATGCTTGCTGTTCATCCCTAGTTCTTCCAAAGTTATCCTTCCCAGCCATTCCCAAACTGAATGTGTCAGTGATGAGGGCCTTTAGACCATACAAAAGTTTCCATGACAGTCAGCAAATGTCCCTCTTCCTTTGGGAATTTCCTTTAGATCAATTCCCAAGAGTGGGATTACCTCAGCAGAGGCCATGGACTCCTAATGACTCTTGATGTGTGTTATCAAATTGCTTTCCAAAGGGGATGCACCCAATTTACACACTGCCACCGGCTGTGTATGGATGGCATGGTAAGTAAGACCATGACTGTCTTAGCCCTAGGTGTGATAATTAGGTTTCTTAATTTGTGCTAAATTAATAGGTGTAAAATTGCATCTCATTTTAATTTGCTTTTCTTTGAGAGTTATGAAGGTTGAGCACTTTCTCTAATAAACATACACTTGGATGGCTTTGTTCATTTATTCATTCATTTAAAGTGTTGCACATTAACCCTACACCTCATGGCAGATCTTGCAAAGAGCCAAAGACAGAAACACAGAAAACCCAGTCCCTACTCCCTACCCAGGGAGGAAAGCTGACAAATGAGCGGACAGTCTCAAGACACTGGACAGCCAATGTCTGTGTACTGAGAGAGAAAAGAAGAGGGGTGGAGGGAGGTGAACCAAGGAGAGCACCTGACTCACGGTTGGAAGGGGAGTTTCTGCTGTTTGGATCTGCGCTGGCAGTCTGGTGGATGTGATGGCAAGGACCTCAAACTGTTTGCTAGTTTTCTGTGCTGGCCTCTTTGTGTACATTATTCTTATTTTAAATTTTATTTTTATTTTTAAAATTATATGTACTTATGTCTGTCTAGGTGTGGGCATTACACATGGGTGTAGCTACACTTGAAGCCCAGAAGAGGACAGGAGATTCTCTAAAACTGGAGCTAAAGGAGGCTTGTGAGCCCACATAGGTGGTTGGAACTGAACTCAGGTGGACCTCACTCTTAACCACTGAACAAGCCTGTTTTGTGTGCCTGTGGTCATTTGAATATGCTTGGGCCATGGAGTAGCATTATTAAGATGTGTGGCCTTGTTGGAGTAGGTGTGGCCTTGTTGGAGTAGGTGTGGCCTTGTTGGAGGAAGCGTGTCACTGTTGGGGTGGGCTTTGAAACCCTCCTATGTGCCCTAGATACATTGGAGACAGCCTATTACTGGCTTCCTTTGGATAAAGATGCAGAGTGCTCAGTTCCTTCTTGTCAGGCCTGCCTGGAAGCTGCCATGCTTCTGACCTTGATGATAATGGAATGACCTCCTGAGCCTGCAAGCTACCCCCCAATTAAATGTTGTCCTTATAAGAGTTGCCTTGGTCATGGTGTCTCTTCACAATAATGGAGACCCTAACTAAGACAGCCCTACTCTATCTTTACAGTTTTTTCACCTGTAAGTCTGTAGCTGGTATGCACTTGTTGGTATGGTGGACCTGACTACTCTGTGAGGATTCAGCAGACTGCTTTTGGCTGTAGTTGTACTTAGCTTGAATCAATTTCAGCTCTGTGTTAGGTGTGCTGCGGGCTCTGCAGTTCTGTAGAAAGAGACCAGACAAGTTGCAGCTCTTGTTGGTGGACTGTGGTCACTTGCATAGGGCTCTTGCCTGCAAAGGTGCTTTTTGTGCCCACTCTTTCTAGCCAATGGGCCCTAGGTCAGCCAACACTGGAGCTGGCCTCTACCTCTGTCTGGAAGGGAAAAGAGGCTCACCCTGGCCTCTGCATAAGCTCTACTGCCCCAGACAGACTCTGTCACATTTGACTTGTCAAGTCTCCTCTCTGTTACCACAATAATGGATAAGCTCAGTGGCCCCTCCTTTGTGCAGTCCTCCCTTGGACAGAGCATCCTCAGAAATGAGTGGGTCATGTTGTAGTTTTGCTCAGCACTTAATTCTTTTTAATATGCAGATACTATTCCACTCCATAGGGATATACCACACCCAGCTTCACCAACATCTCAGTTGCTTTTACTTTTTGCCTATTTTCAATATTGTCAGTATGTCAGCAGTGCAGCTGTATAGGTGTATGACTTTATTACGTTTGTATACTTGTATACCTGTGAGTGGAACTCATTATGGTTCTGTTTTACCTCCCAAGGAATGGCCATCCTGTTTTCTAAGATAGCTGCAATGATATTCATTCCCACCAGCACAAAATAAAAGACCTTATTCCTCCATAAACTTAACCAAAATTTGTTATTAAAGCCAAACAAAAAACTGGTAGCTGTCCTGGTAAAGCAGCATCTCCTGACTTCAATCTGTAGATCTCTAATGAGTCCTGGTTAGCAATGTGATATATACTGTTTTTTTTTTCTTCTCGTATATTTTTCATCTTTAGTTTCCACGCATGGGTGGCTCTGAAGCTTTCTCGTTGCTGCTATTGACAGTCTGCACACACACGAGCTGGATGCTAGCATATTCCCTGCAGTCACTCTGCCCCTGCTATGTCTTAGAAGTCGCCTGAATTCATCATCCAAAAGTTTACTGTTAGATCCTGATTCACAAACCACACACTAGTGTATTTGGAAGTGGAACTTCGCAGGGTTTTTAGGCTTAGATGAACTTGTGAAAATGGCTCTCATGACAGCCTTAGCAGACTTCTACAAAGAGGAAGTGACATCTGGGCTTCCAGCTTATCCATCTTACCATGTGGTACCCTTGGCCATGTTCTGATGTAGCAGAAACACCCTCACCAGATGGTAAGCAGGTGCTGGTAGTCTTCAACACCTTGAACTGAATAAACCTATTTTCTTTACAAATAACTTTATCTCAGGTACTTTATTATAACAATAGGAAATGGATTACAGTAGAGAAAAATCTTTTCCTCTTAGTAAAACTGCATACATTATCCTGCAGAATAGATCTGCCATAGTTTCATGGTTTGTGGGCTATCCTGCGTGGACCTATATTTAACTTGCTTTAGTATTCACTATTGCACTCTATGCTAAACAAAACTGCACTTGTGTCTGTATATGAGCGTTGGTGGCACAGCTTTTCTAGAAATGAGCCTACTCGTTCAAAGGAACAAAGATTTCAAATTGTGGCAGGACTCTATGCAGTGAAGCCAATGGGGCCATAATTCATACCTCTAATAGAGATGAGAGTGTGGACAGGGGAGTCTACATTCTGATGGCCCAAGCCTTCCCTGTTGGCAGTGTGTTCCCTTTCAGCTGGCTTTAGAAGCAGAGGGTGAACAAACACTCTACTACTGAACTATTTCCCCAGCTCCTAAGATTCCCACGGATAAGATCTCTTCCTGCTTGAGAGTTCTGGAGTCTATGAAACTGAATGCCTGCACCAGACAGCAAAGGGCTTCCCAGCTCCTTGCTGCTGTCAATCTGGGTTTAGTGGTATCTTTGATATATAACCGGGATCCCAAGTGCATAGGAAACATAACTCGACAGAAGAATATAGCTAAAAGCAACTGCAACCTATGTGCAGCCTCCTGAGAAAGCTGTGAAGTGAATGTGCAGGGGAAGCAAGGTTCATTCTCTGCACTGAGTGAGTACCTTATAAACTCCCCGCTCTCTACCTGCTGCCCTCAATATGCGTGCGTCTGGTAGCAGTTCCTCGAGTATCTTTCCTCTCTCTTCCATTCTTTCCCTTTTATCCACTGAATACTTTTCTTTCTTTTCTACTCCATCGCAAACCTCCAGCCCTTCCTTGTCATGTCCCCAGCTTCCCACCAGCATCCAGTCTTGCACTGTATAAAGGCCAGAGCCATGAGCTGGCAAAGCCAGGGCTCTGCTTAGAAGACACAGCAAGAGTTAGCTGCTGGGAGACACAATACAAAAGAAATAATGGTCTTCCATTCTTTGGAGATGGGAACTGGTAATGTTTGTTTGTTAGTAATCTGTGCCCCAGGTTAGGGCAGGCCCAGTTCTAAGGACAAACACCTGTTTATGTGAGTGAGCAGATGAGCCCTGCAAAATTCAACAACATAGAACTCTGAACTAGCCAGTTGTTCTCAGTTATTATTGTTTGACTGATGGTAGCTCTGCTGTTTCCAGATGCCCTGGTCTGTGTGCAGACAGAGCTGGCTCTGTAGAACCTTCCTGCTGATTGATTTTTCTTTTGAATAAAGATTCTATACTTTCGTGTCTTAAGTTTTATTTTCAAGGGGCCGTGAATGTTAGTGTTCGTATAATCTAGAAGCAGGCTTGGGGTCCCTCTGAGCTGTTGTTACAGGCATTTTGTGAGCTACCCAGTGTGGGTGCAGGGATATGAAGGGGCATGAACTCCAGTCCTGTATAGAGCAGTAAACTCTCTTAACAGCTGAGTCATGCCCCAAGCCCCAATATGTTACTTTTTCACAGACCCAAAGAGACAAAGCAAGATTTGCCCAAGACTGCACAAAAAGTCATTTGTTCAGATAGGAGTGAATCTCTGTTCAGATCCAGCTATAGAATTCATTGGACAAAAATGCAAACATAAGGCTCAACAGTGATTCGGAATTTCCAGGCAGCTACAGGGGATCTTAGATACAAGGGCACGCTCCTCTTAAGTTTGACTGTGAAGCAGACCAGAGGTGAGGCCCAGCCTTGTTAATCTGTCTTTCCTGTACAGCTCAGCTTTGGCAAAACCAGGGAAGGAGAATAGAAGACAGACAAAGGTTGCTTGTATCCACCAGGTGCCTGGTCTACATGGTCCAGGCCTCAAACCTTGCTAATCATCTGGGGAGCGGGGCAACATTCCCATGTTGGGGCTGCTCTCAAACAAACTAGGTCAAAATCTCCACAGGCAGGATAAAAGCATCAGTGTTATTATTTTTTTTAAAGCTTCCCAGGTGACTCCAATATGAAACCAAGTTTGAGAAGCTGGAATCCCGGAGGCATAAACTTGAAAGCAAGGCATCATGAGTGTGGAGACTTCGAGGTTCTGGCAGCTGGTCCCTAATCCCATCCCAGAAACAGAGGATCAGACCAAGTGCAACCTAATTACTGTCTCCTGTTGTTAGCGCTGGCACAGCCCGTACCTCAGAGATGACTGAATACATAAATAAATAGGCTTGAGGTCTTCTTAGCTTATTCAGGCTTCCCTGATAAATATGTATTTGAAGGAATTTCTAAGAAATGTAATATTGTGTGTCTCTTCAGAGTGGCTCTGGTCTATTGGGAAAAGAAGTGTTGAAGAGGTTTATCAGACGGGCTCTCCCCCCAGGCTTAGCCGCATGAGATGTTCTAACTGCAGCCTGGCCGACAGCCTCTCACCATGGAAGAGAACCCCTTAGAATGGTGGTTCTCAACCAGGGGGTCTGGAGTCGCCTAAAACCACCAGAAAACATGGCCATTTACATTGTAATTCCTACCTATAACAAAATTACAGTTATGAAGTAGCAATGAAAATAAACTTATGGCCGGGGGTCACCACGGCATTAGGGACTGTGTTAAAGAGTCGCAGCATTAGGAGGGTTGAGAAGCATTGACTTAGAGGATAGGGAGATTTTTACCCCTAATCTGCCTAACAAATATGCCTTTGAGAGGCAGGGACACCCTCTGCGACCTCCTTCATCCCAAGGCTCTATGTGGCCAGAGCTGTGTCTGTTTCAAGTGGTAGCTGTCAGCACAGCTTCATGACCCTGGAAAGAGAATTCCGCTTTCTGAACTATGGTACCCTCTGCTCTTGTGGCCTGTGTACCTTTTCAAACTAGCTCACTCTTTGAATAAATCAGACTTTTAGAGAGAGTACTACCCGACTGCACTGGTCTCTTCCTTTAACAGTGCGTTGTCTTAGCAGACCCAGAGAGGAGCTTGCTGTGACTTTAGTTTGTCCCCAGGCCTGAGCCAGGAATTTAATCCTTGAAGTCTTGTGTTATGAGGAGAGTGGTGGGAATTTAATCCTGCTGTGTGGCTTGAGGTGGACCTTTGAGAAAAATGTACTATGAATCAAGATAAACCTCCCTTCATTAGTAAGTACCTTGTCTCTGTTTATCTTGTGATAGTAATGAAAAACAGAGAGAAAGAGAGAGAGTGGGAGATGGGTCTCTATCATCCCCTGCAAGGGAGAGCTTCACCTGCCCTCCAAGTCCTGCTAGCTTCAAGTTTGACACAGTGTAATCCCCTAAAAGCATCTCTAAAGAGAGCTTGCATTTACAGAAACTGGCTAGAGAATTTGATCCACAGACTCTTTCAGACATGATTATAAAACCATAATTTGCATAAACATCATAATTTTATTTTATATTTTTGCTGATAGCATAATAAAAGAGGAAGAAGACTGTGAAGTGATCCATGTAGAAAGGCTGCAGACATCACCGCCTGCTCCCATCACCTTCGCAATGAATCCTTTACTGCCAAAACCTAAGGAGGAATAAGGATGCGGTGGAAAGCTCATCCATCTTTCACAGTCTATGATTAGACACGCCCCGTCAGCCACCATCCCCACAAACGCTGATTGCAAGTGTCTGGTGGGACAGTGGGCTGACTGACTTCAGTGGCCTGGAAGTGCATGCTTTCAAGGTGGGAGGGGCCGGGAAGATTGGCACTGGTTACTCGGATGTTCCTGAGGCTGCAGGAGTTGGGGCAGCATCTACTTCAGCCCACAGCTAGAGAAGATGCCTCTCTTGGAATGAGAGCTTCACTTCCTCTAGAGATCCTGCCTCATCACAGAAATGCTAGAACAGAGAGAAGCATTGTGTCTAAAGTTTTCTTGACTTTGTAGATAGATAATGTAGGAATCAGACCTAATGGCTGCTGCTGGAGCTTTACTTTGTCCTGGGAATGAGCAGCAAGAACTGTTCAGGATCCCATATCAGTCAGTCACCCTGTGGTGTGTGCAAGCTATCTCAACACTGGGTAGTAGACAGCAGTAATAAAATATATATGGTTCTAACTGTGACACAGATAGACCCCACATTACCCAAGGAAGGTCCCTTCCCATGGCAGCAACTTACAAGAAGCTCATGCGAAGCTGGTATGTCCATGGCAGCCATCTTCTTCTCTCTGTGAGGTCTCTTTTTGGGACCACCCCTTGGTTTGACTTTTCAAGAAATGGAGATCAATTTCAAGGAGTGTAGATGGCCTTTCAAAGGCAAATTTGAACTAGTTTAACCCCACATTTAGCGCACTTTATTGGCAAATATAAATTACACCGTAAAACTTAGTGAGAGTGAGGATGACATCAAGAAAGTAGAGTATACTGGCAACTCTCAGCTCTCTTCTTGTGAGCCCTACAGAAGCTGCCCAATCATTCCCCTAACTTCACACCAAGCCTACATCCTGGGTGAGCCATGACACTGAATGCCTCTATCTTGCCTTTCAGTAGTAGAAGAGGGAGAATAATTAGAGCCTGGGGAATTGGACTGAAGTTTAATATGATAAAGGGATTTCTTCTAAAAAAGATTCACTTGGCTCAGTGAAGATTGCTATCCTTGTCATTGGGGGAGAGGACTGATGGAATGAGAGTGGAATGGAATGACCACCCAGCAGAGTTCTGAGCTTTGAGAGGTAGAGAATGGGGAAAACTTAGAGACTTACAGCTCTCAGATTCCTGGCACATTTCTAGAATAAGTTGGACACATGGGCAGAGAAGCTAGAGGCCAGAGTTTTAGTTAGCAAGGCGCAGGAAGGAGCAGCACCCCAATCATGCTGACTCATTGGTCATCCCCCACAGTGAATTCCCCACCAAGAAGTCATGACTTCACAATTATCAATCCCTTTACCCAGGACAATAATTCTTTAAGATAGTTTCAGATCCTCCATTGACACTCATCTTCTTCTTAGCCAGTCCTAAACCTCAGCTGTTCCTATGTTAGACCCTACTGCCTTCCATGCCAATGTCCCCACTCCTTGGGCTCCCAGCCATAAAAGAACATCATTCCATAGAGCCCAGCCCTCCTCCTGTTAAAGTCGTGTGCATATTACAGATTCCTTGTGTGCTCATTTTCCAGGCTAGGAGGAATCTCACACAACCTTCAAAGCCCCAAAGAGACGGACAGTAAGACTGTAAGACTTACAGGGACCCAGATTCCAAGAACCATTAAAAGAAACACAAAGGAGACGACAATAACAGCAAATCCTAATTCTCATCAAGTGCCTGCCTCCTACCAGACCAGACTGAGAGCTCACACAATGATCCCACGAGGAAGGTGCTAGTTTATCTTCATTTCTTGGGTAGGGATACTGAGATTCAGAGGCATGAAATAACTTGCCATATCGAAGTACAGGGTACATGTGTTTCTGTCCCTCTTCCTCTGCTGTCTCCGCCTACATGCCAGTGATTTTCCATCTCCACACTAATTACTCTCTTTCTTTACCTTCTCACTTGATCGACTCTTGGCAGTTTTTTCCCCCCACATGGAGAAAATATTCATTGTGTCTTCATTCACTCCAAAATATTCATTGGGTATTATTCTTTTCTGTGTGTAAGCACTCTCCTAGTCATCTCTGACTCCATTATCAAGTATTGATCAGGTGCCATGCACGAGCTTAATAGAAGCTTGATGGGTGGTTGTATGGATGGTAGGTGGATTAGTTGATGGTAGAAAGATCAAAGATAATGATGGATATAGAGATGGATGTATGGATGGAAGAACTGCTGGATGAGTGTGTGGGCAGATGATGGATGGATTGATGGGTGGTAATGGATATGTGAATAATTAGAAGCTGAATATATGAATGGAGAAGGATGGATGGATAGACAATTTTATGGAATTCTGGTATGTTTGCACTGATTGGAATCAAGTTTTAATGCCCAGAGGACCCCATATAATCCCAGCCCAGCCCCTAGTGGATTTTTGTTCTGTTCCAAGAATAGACAGGATTGCTCTACCCATCTCCAAGTTCCCACAGAGGCCGTTTGTCTTAAGTGTTGAGGGCAGCTCTGCGGTGGTACAATTAGTTCTCGTTAGCAGCCACTGTAACCGGACTGTAATTTCCAGGCTGTTGGATGGTAATTGCACATGAACAGCTCGGAGAGGCTCTGCACCTGTAATGACAAGCAAAACTTCTTCCCCTCTCCAAACACTGCTCCGAATGCCAACAAGCAGGTGAGTTCCTGATGCCATATTAGCACGCAGTGATCTTCATTACTAAATGACTCCAGGGCTGTCCAAATGAGGAGAGCAATTAGGACGACCAGGGGAAGACAAAGCAGCCTTTGATGAGCTTAATGATGACACAGGCAGAATCGCTCTGGCCTGGGGCAGAGAATGAAACCAGAGCCCAGAACTCAACAGTGGTGTAAATCAGCTACTCTCACCTCCTGGGCCCCTCTCTGGATCACCTGGGCATCCATCACCACTCCCAGGGCCTCTGTGCACACAGAGGAAAAAAAAAACAACCGGTATTGCTATGTAATCAGAAGAAAGTGTATATTTAGAGCTCTTTACTGAAATCAGCAGTTATGGGATGGACTCTTTCCAAGAAAAATGCTAGCCGTTAAAAGGGAGTTAAAGAACTGAAAGTTATTCACTTAAAAGTACGTGTTGGTTAGTGTGGCAGTAAAAAGGCCTTGTGATCTGGTTTTGCCCCATCCTCTAATCAGTAAGTGCCACGACTTTTGACAGGACAGCAGGAACAGCCATGACTCCATGCCCATGCAGCTCCAATGTCCTGGAGTGTCCTCCACCTCACCTTTCCCAACTGGCTCTATTGTGAAGAAGTTTCCCAGGATTAAATCATCCATCTTTCAGGGAAGCTCCTTAAGACACAGGATGTTTACAAGGAGACAAAACATCCCATCCTGCAGGGATACTTACTAAGCTCAGGAAGTAGACAATTCAATTGTTGCTGGAAGTTCCTAAAACTGACCAGAATCACTAGTTCCCATTTCTCCCCAACCATGTATGTATGTATGTATGTATGTATGTATGTATGTATGTATGTATGTGTGTATGCTTTAAAGATTGTTATGAGACACTCTCAGATGAGATGAGCTGCCTAGAAGAGACTTAGACCATATAAATTTCCTGAAAGAGACTCTTGAGCTGCCTGTAAAGCTGTGCCTTGAGCTTCAGATTCCCAGCTTTCCTGAGCTGTCACCCATGTTAGAAGGACTTAGACGATGCAGCTGTCTTTTGAGTCATTTTTACTCTTGTAAGTAACCCTCCACCTCTACTCCTGTAAACAGACCCAACAAAACACATCAGTTGAACCAACTTGAACTTAGATGGTATCTGTACTTTGATCTGTTGTCAGTTCCCTATCTGGAATGAGTAGTCATTTGTTAACATACTCCTAGGAAGAGTGTCACACAGCAGTCACCCACTGTCCTATGTTCTAACTGGTGAGTCCCTTATGCTCCTAACTCTGTCACCATGCCTGTTTCAGTCTTCTACATTATATCCCTTTGCTCATCACTCTGCAGTTCTGGGTTCACATGAATGCCTTCTCTACCAGGCTGTGATATATATTTGTGTGTGTGTGTGTGTGTGTGTGTGTGTGTGTGTATCTGTATCACCCCAAATTTTGAGTTTGTTCCGAGAAAAAGGCATAAATAATAACATTTCCTATTTTTATTAATAAACCTTTATTGAGACACAGCCACAGACACTTGCCTCTTGTCTCCAACTGATTTTATAGCCCAAGGCCAGACAGAGTTTACTGACCAGACAGAATCATGTGAGCTGCAAAGCATGAAGTATTTTCGGTTTGGCCACTTACTGAACAAACTTACTATACCTGGTTCAGAGTGAAAGAAACTCACAATGTCTCTCAGGTTAAATCTCATGATTTAGTTTAGATGTCATATTGGACAAGAGTGAGAATGGCTTCTCCAGGTCACACAGCTGGACCTAGGCAGAGCTGGTGACAGATCCTAGCTGTGACAGTCTTATAAATGTGTTACCTTCCCAGGGCCAGGAGTGGCACAGTACAATTACCCTTGGCTTCAGGCTATGCTTTAGATTCAACTTGTTTTTGACAAAACTTAGTGTTAAAATTCAATTGTGAGATCCAACTTCTGTCCAACTCCAGGCTCAGCTGACTCCTGCTCACTCCCATTTGCTTTAGTGGTAGCTTTGTGAATGCTATGAAGTCCCCACTGGTTCCATCGAGGCACATCCTGCCTACGCCAGGAAGCCCATCAGATGTTTTCTGTTAATACTCGGGCACTATTTGCTCTTTTTCCTCAGCTCTGCCAGCTCCCAACCCTTGTGTATCAGGTACCTGCAGCCTTCCTGGAGCCCCTCTTTTGGAGACCTTGGCTTCTCCCATGTTCAACAGTGTACACACACACACACACACACACACACACACACACACACACACACACACTTTATCCCTGGGTGATACCTCTTTATACTCTAGCTTTCCATGCCTGAAGGTGTGCCTGGACATTAGTGTGTCTCACATATTCATGACTATGTGACACTTAGGAAGGTCCATGTGCTCACTGCACCCTGGCTTTGTTCTAGTAATACGTGTGTACACATTTACCTATCTCTATACATAACTGCATATGTGTAGGCCTTGTGTGGCCATGTAAGTGAATTATAGGCACACACTTCTAGCTAGACATATGAGCAGACACACATGAAACTATAATGTCCCTCTGTTTTATGTCATATGCTTGTGTCTGGATGCAATCAGAAGTGCCAAAGTGTCAGGTCATGGCCTGGGGAGAAGGCTCAATGGAACAAGTGTTTGCTACACAAGGGTGAGCATCTGAGTTCAGATGCCAAATCAACATAAAAAGCTGGCTGTGGCTATGTGTGCCTCCAACCCCAGTGCTGAGAGGTAGAGATTGTTTTATCACTGAGGCTTATGGTCCAATCATTCTAATCAATCCTTATCTCAAAAGAAGCAAGGAAAACAATGAGTGATTGAACACCCTACATCACACCGTGGCTTCCAGGGGTACACAGGAAGGTGTGTGTTCCTCCTCAGACCACACAGGCACATACGTGTACACACATCAAGTCATTTTATCTGATAGTTAGATGGGGTGTCTCTACTATAACAACCATTTGTTGGAGCCATTTCTAAGAAGTTAAAAATGACAGCAATGTGCCTCTTGTCTTCAGAACTCCTGGTAAAATCCAGAGCTCCTTCAGTATGCTTAGGGAGTGGGGGGGGGGCATTATACTTAGAGGTAATAACAGTATCTTCGTAGAAGTGTCTAGAACCAAGAGTGTGGAAGAGTTCAGGTCACACAGCAAGTTGGCCAATGAACAGTAGAGGACTCTCCCGATCTCCAATCCAGTGTCTTTTATGTACCTACTGTTTTTGGCTACCTGGGATGTGGTCAGAAATCAGGGCTAATGTAGATATGAGATCTATTTGTTTGCCAGTTAAAAAAATTGTTTTTTTCCTTGGTTTGTGGGGCAGGTAAGGGTCATGTGTTGTATGTGTTTGTCAGCATGAATGTATGTGAGTGCCTGTTCACATGTATGCCTATGTGTGGAGGCCACAGGTGATGTTCAGTATCTTTTCTCATTCACTGTCTACCCTGTTTGTTGAGACAGGGTCTATCAATCAACCTGAAGCTTATCCATTTGGATAGACTGGCTGGCCAACGAGCTTCAGAAACCAACCTGTCTCTGCCTTCTAAGCACTGGGGTTCCACACTTGCACCACAGTGCCAAGCTTTTTGTGTTGGTTCTAGGGATCCTGATTCAAGTCCTAGCAGGCCCTTTGCTGGCTGTTCTTTCTTGTCAGCCCTGAATTACTCATCTTGTTATTGATTTGTTAGCATTCTATGTTGGTAGTATTTTTGTCATATTTATTAACAACGTGTTTAGAATAATGGTTTTTACTATATATGAAGCCAAGTATTAGATTTTTTTCATTTGTTTGGTTTTTTTGTTCTATGGGCCATACTTCTTATAAGTCTAAAACTGTGAAAATGTCTCCCCTGTTTCTGTTAAAAGAGTTTTTAATTTTATTTCTGTGTTCAAGAATATAATCCATTCCAAGTTGATTTGTATTCCTTTGTGTCTATTTGGATGCCACCATTAGTCTAACTTTCCTTTATCTAGATAGAAGATTAAGAGTCAGAGAGTACATATTCAACTTTTTCAAAATTATTTTAGCTTAATCCTTCCTATTTCCACTTAGTTTTAAAAGCCAGTTTTCAATTTTAAAAAATCCCCAATGGAATAATGATTAGAATTGAACTGGATCTGCAGAGAAAAATCTCTTGTGTACTGTATGGTTGTATCACATGTCAATTAAAAAAAACCTATGGCCTATAGGATGTAATAGAAGGTGGGACATCTGGTAGGCAGAAGGGATTCTGGGAAAAAGCTGTGTGTGGGAGGATTGGGCTCCAAACATAGAGGAAGATGGTTATATGTAACTAAGGACCGGGTGAACAGATACATGGCAGAACTTAGAATAGAATAATAGGATTATTAAATTATAAATGAGTTGGGGAACATGCCTAGCTATATGACCTAGATATTTACAAATATACTTGAGTCTCTGAGTCATTATTTTCAGGAGTTTGGGGCCAGGAGGAAAAACATGTGCTTACAGAAAACGCCCTACTACATGGATCTACTGATCAAATTGGAAAGAATAAATACTTTAATAAACCTGAGTTTTCCTATCCACAAACATGATATATAACTCTATTTATTTATAACATCATTAAACTTAACAATCCATGAAGTGTTGTACATATTTTTAATTCAATGTACTATTGAAATGATATTTTTGAATTTTTTATTTTCAATCTGAATCAGTGTAAAGAAATACAACAAATTTTGTGAATTTGAGTTAATATCTGCCAAAGAATTGTATCCTTGCTATTTGGTCTATTTATACTTAGTGTAGTTTTTAACTTTTTCTTGATTCTTTGTGAGTTTTACATCACGCAGACCAGTCCCATTCATCTTCCTGTCCCTTCAAATTCTTCCTCTGCATCTTCAACCTTCCCCCAAAGAAAAAACACACAAACAGACAAACAAAAAATAATAAACAAAACAAAACATAGAAAACATCTCATTGTGGAAGTTGTAGTGTGTCCCAGTGTACCCCACAGTATACCTCTCTGTTCACACAAATTCATTTGGAAATGTTCAGTGCAATGAGTCATTGGTTTGCTATAAGATCTCTAGAGGGCTTCTGTGGTACCATCAATGTTGTATCTGTACCTGGACTCCCCCCGGTTATCCTATTGTTTCCCTGTGTCACAGAGATCCTGAAACTTTAAATTAGCAGAACCAGCCCTTTCACATGTGCCAGCAGTTCACAAATGATGTAGATTTGGGGTACATTTGGGGGTGGGCCAATTCAAACCTCTGGACCTGGGCCTGGGTGGTAGCTGAGCTAGTCAGCCTGCTAATTCTCCCTTGACTGCACCAACAGAGCGAGCTCTCCAGCACTGTTCCAGCCAGGCCACCCAATGCCACCAGCAGCAGGAGGAAGGTCATCTTTACTGTTCTCATGCCCTTAGAGCCATTCACCCTCACTCACACCTGCAGAGCCAGCTCTACCTCCAGAGATGAACAGACCTCTGTGTGTTTACAGCTGGCTCAAGCCCTGTTGAGGTGTGGGGCCTACTCTCCCAAGTGCTGCAGCCTGCAAGGGGCTGGAATAGCTCTCCTGCTCTCACAACCATGAGGCCGGCTCACCTGTGCCTTCGCCATCATGGTCAACTCCACTGTGTTGCCCAGGCAAGGTTCAGGGCCCACTTTCCCTTCCAAGTGCTGCAAAAGTGAGGAGTAGGGCTAGCTCTTCCTCTCACACTCATGACCCGGGGCCAGCTCTTCCTACCACCACAGGTGGTAAGGGGCAAGGGAGTAGAAGGCATTTGTCTACAGCCAATGAGTGGTAGGGTCTTTTCTCCCCAACTTATCTTCCTGGGAGCTGGCTCATCACCACCAGGGTCAGCTCTGCTGTGCTGTCTGGGCAAGGTCCCCGGCCCACTCTTCCACTCTGATGACCCTGAGGCCAGCTTTCCTGACTGCCTGAGGAGGGGACAAGTGAGGGGCAAGGGGTGAGGGGAAGTGGGCAACTCATCTACACCTGTGCCACCCATACTCATGTCCTCAGGGCAGGCTCACTCACAACCCTGCCACCAAGGGCAGTTCCACTGTGTTGGCTGGGCAAGATGCAGGGACCATTCTCCCAGGTGCTGCCACTGGTAAGATGTAGGGCCAGCCCTGGTTGAGGAGTGGGGCCACCCACTCATCTCAAAAAATTCAACCCAGAATTGTTCCTGTCTAAAGGAAATACAGGGACAAAGAGTGGAACAGAGAAAGGCCATCCAGAGACCACCCTACCTAGGGATCCATCCCATATGGACACCAAACCCAGACACTATTGCTGATGCCAAGAAGCACTTGCTGACAGGAGGGTGGTAGAGCTGTCCCTTGAGAGGCTCTGCCAGTGCCTGACCAATACAGATGTGGATGCTTGCAGTCAACCATTGGACTAAGCAAGGGGGACCCCAATGGAGGAGTGAAGGGAAGGACTGAAGGAACTGAAGGGGATGGGAACCCCATAGGAAGAACAACAATATCAAATAACCAGAACCCCCCAGAGCTCTGAGGGACTAAACCACCAACCAAAGAGTACACATGGAAAGACCTATGGTTTCAGCTGCAAATGTAACAGAGGATTGCCTTATTTGGCATCAATGGGGAAAGTGGCCCTTGGTTCTGTGAAAGCTCGATGTCCCAGCATAGGGGAATGCTAGGGCAGTGAGGCAGGCATGAGTGAGTAGGTGGGGGAGCACTCTCATAGAGGCTGGGGGAGGGGGATGGAATAGGGGGGTTGCATAAAGGAAACCAGGAAGGGGGACAACATTTGAAAGGTAAATAAATAAAATAACCATTAAAAAAGAGGAGGGAAATGTGGGGCCAGCTCCGCAGGGTATGGCAGCCACTAAGTAGTGGGACTAGTTCTGCACAGCCCCTGCACATCCACATGGTCCCTGACAGTTTCCCAAACAAGGGATGTCCTTGTGTTCTCTAGTGATAATGTGAGCCACAGACACTGACACCTACCTCTGATTTGGCATAGCCATAGACCCAGACATGGCCCTCATAGCAGCACCGGTTGGGACTTCACCATGGCCTCAGGTGGTGGGGGTGTCTCCTTACAACAGGCTATTCCTCCCTACCCTTGAGTCTCCAGTTCCGTCTCTCTTCATAGTGTTCAAACCAGTCAGAGTCTCTCACTGAACCCAGAGCTCACCAATTTGTCTAGGCTAGCTGACCAAAAACTCTTTGGGTATCCTCCATTGTCTATCTCCAGAGTTACAGATGTGTACCACCAGGACAGGTACTCTATGGGGATGCTGGGAATCAGAAGCCCAGTTCTCTTGCTCTTGCTCTTCCATCTGCCCACCACATACTTGCACATTGCAGTGCCTTCTGTGGCAGGGTGGGGAGCGCCTTGCAGTTGGTGGGCATCTGAGTGACTTCCTCTGTCTGAACTGTGTGGGGTGAAGGCAAGTGAACCTTTATAGCTCCAGCCATGTGGTAGAAGGCTGATTTGTGGACACCTGTGGCGTGGCAGCAGGCAGGTCTCTGTGTGTTTACAGCATACTTGAGCCCTGGGGCAGAGGCAGGCAGGCCTCTGAGCACCATGGTGTGGCCCAGAAGTCTGCAGGTCTCTGGCTGTCTTTCTCGTCCTGATTTTGTGCTCTGTGGTAGTAGGAGGGGCTTTGTGTGTTTATGGCCACACTGTGTCATGCCGTGAAGGGCAGGTCTGTGGGTGTCTTTTCGCACCAGTGCTGCGTGGCATGGCTGTCTGTAGGTGACTACTTAGTGTAAATTTTGGTATGGTTAGATTTAAATCTACAGTTGTTTTTCCTTTCCAGATGTCAGCATGGCATATCTTCCTCAATCACACTTTGTGTTATTTTTTGAGTCAGAGTCTCTCACTGAACCCAGAGCTCACCAATTTGTCTAGGCT
>JANHMN010000002.1:48351202-48446388 GCA_030674055.1 Rhabdomys pumilio
GTACCACCAGGACAGGTACTCTATGGGGATGCTGGGAATCAGAAGCCACATCATCCTGCTTGCGTAGCAGGTACATTGCCAATTGACCCGTTGCTCTAACCCCTGAAACTGTATTTTCCCCTCTTTCTACCCTTGTACTTCAGAGTCCACCATTATCTCATGTTCCATGAGTTAGACTTATTTTGATTATTATACATGTACAAGAAATCTGGGCTTGAGTTATTTTACACATATTTTCTAGGATGCTTTTACTAAATATAGAAATTAGAACTGTCTGGGTTAAGAGTTATTTTTAGTCATTATGTTTTGTTTAATCACTTTAAAGATGTTAGTCCCAGGGCTGGAGAAATGGCTCAACTGGTTAATAGTGTGCACTGTGTTTATAACCACCTGTAAGTCCAGCTGGAGGAGGACCTGATGTCTGTGATCTTCACAGTCATCTGGATTCATATGCATGTATCCCCCACATGAACATAATTAAACAATATTAATAATAAATACTATTTTTAAGAATGACATTAGTCTTTTGTTTCATGGACTCTACTATTTCTGAGAGGGCAGTTGCAATTTTTGTTATTGTACTTCATATATAAATGTATATATATTTTTTTTTCTCCTTATAAATATTTTTGGAAATTCTCTGTAGGTTTTGAAATGGTGTGTCTATATTTATTTTACCAAATTTTGAGGAATTTCAACAACTTATTTTTTTCTAACAATATTTCTGACCTATTTTGCTTATTATCTTAACCTACTATATATATTATATACATAATATATATAATACATATATATGCGTGTGTGTGCATATATAGGCATATATACATATGTGTACATATATTTATCGATTCTGATATAATTAGTTATTTCTGACCTACATTGCCTTGGAGGAGCTTCTGCACCATGAGCTAGGCTACTTGACAGTGTCGTATGAGCATCCTTGGCTTTGCCCATTTTTCTTCAGTCTTGTTCCTGTCTGTTCACTAAAGATTGGCCCATGTCTGGTGATCTGTCTTCACACTCCTTTATTCTTTCTGCTGTCATCTCTAATCTGCTATTAAACCCATCCAGTACATTTTTTATTATAATTACTATGAATCTCATTTCCAAAATTTCCAGTAGGCTCCCATTTCTCTGTTGAGATGCCCTGTCTCTAGACTCAATACAACTGTATTTTCTTTTAGATTTCTGAGTTTATGTGTATAGCTGCTCTAAGCTCAGAAAACAAAAAGCATGGCCCGTTAGAGTCTATGAGCTGCTCGAACTGCTAGTTTGAGAAAAACCTCTAGGGCCAGTGAGGTGGCTCCATGTCTAGCTTGCTGCTAAACTAGACAACTTGAGTTCAATTCCTCAGGCCTACTTGGCAGAAGGAAAGAACTGATTCCTCAAAGTTGCCCTCTGACTACCACATGTGCACTGAGGTATGTACATACATGCGCATGCACATGTACACACACTAAATATATACATGCATGCATACATACATACATGCATACATGCATACATGTTGTTTTTTAAAGAAAACCCTTGAGGTTCATCCACCAGGCATCTGTACTGAGTTCATATGTACAGCTACTGGAGCAGATGGAATATAGACTTTGTCCAGCATCCAGTCAAGTGACTATGAAAGTACCCAGCAGAGAGCATCCCCTGGGAAAAGCTTGCATAGTGCACAGCCTGCTTATGATGGCCGGGTACAGATCACAGCAGCCCAGGCTTCTGCGGCTTCTCCTCTGGGTGACATTTAAGCAGCAGAGTTTTAGTCTCAGGGTCTGAGGCTCAAAATTGCTCCTGCCATCTCAGAATAGGCAAGAAAATGTTTCTCAGCTGAAAACCACTTTTGCTGGTTATGATAATGATTCTGAGGATTTCTTCACATGTCTGTATTGATTCCCAGCCTTCTTGTTTTATTGTACAATAACAGGCCCCAGTACACGGAATATATTATTGCACAAATGTAGAAGAATCTCTTTCCAGGGAATTATCTGCAATCCAAGTGCTGTGTCCCGCTCAGGTTTCCAGCCTAAAACAAAGGCAGCAAGCAGCCAGAAGAACATCTGGGTTCTCTATCTTTGTCATTGGTGTGTCGGGGTCCAAGTGAACCACAAATGAGGTCTGGTTTCATATCTAACCACAACAGAATCAGTGCTGAGTCCTGGGGAGAAAACAGTGAGCTCCCAAACTGATTGAAGCCAAGACATTTTCCTCTTCATCCTAGCCTTCAAGGGGACTCATCTGTCTCTAGCCACCCCCACTGTGGCAGCCACTAGGGAAGGGCCCTAATTGTGTTCTTGGTGAAAACTCAAATCCCCTCTCCTGGCACAACTGAATGACTGAGTAATGGCTTCATAAACGTCCATCTGATTAGCCTGGTCCCAATGGGAGTAATACACAGGTGGCCAGTATGTGCTGGGCCCACGAGCAAGGATTTTCATCCATCTCTGTCACCAGATGTGCCCACCTGCATTTGTCAGCCTCTGACAGGAACAGCTAGTCAGGGGCAGAGGGAAAAACAATACGGCTTTTTGTTCTGTGCCAGCTTCCCTCCTGCCAGCTTCCTACAAGACCCAGGCTCCATAGAATGAGGTGGAGGATTTCAACAAAGGGAAGAGAGGTGGGTTTCAGACAACCAATGAGGGGCATGGGAACCTGAGAGTAAAGAGGACTCCATATTGGAAAGGAGACACCATTGAAGGCTTTGCGAATAGATGTGTTGACTTGTATTACAGGGTATAATTGCCTTTGCATATCATTTTTGGGTTATGGCACAAGCATCCCATGACCCCTTTTCTGGACACTGGGGCAAGGAGATGCTAAGAGTGAAGGAGCAGCAAGATGCCCTATCTTCTAGATCATTATTCAGAGGCAGTACATCAGACTAGTCATGCTTCCTAACCATCCTTGTTACTCCTCTGACATCCCAGGGCCCTGCTGTTGGAGTAAGCTGTGAGCTGAGCCACAAAGCTCCATGGGGCAGTGATTTGGTTGCTTTGACCAAGGGTTGTCTAAGCACCTCTGAACACCAGAAGAACCTACCCTCTAACCTCCTTTCTAAACAGTCCCCATGGGGAGCTACCTTAGGCTTTTTGAGGAACAAGAACAACCTGTTCTGTTCATTGTTCTCTCCGTACAGAGTCCCCTTTGATGAAATAACTTCAAGGTTGGCCCAGGGTGAGTAGAGGCAAGGCCAGACCCATCCACTCTGTCTCTGAGCACTCAAGTCAAACAAACTGGTTCTTTGGGACACAGGACAATGACCCAGTCGAAGAAGCACCTGTAACACATACATGGGGACCTGAGTTCAATGCCCAGAACTCAGGAGGAAAAACAAACAGAAAAACAAAATCAACCAGGCATAGTAATGTTTCCTTGTAATCCCATACCTGGGGAGTTACAGACAGGTGGATCCCTGAGGCCTGCTTTACAACCAGCTCAGCCTCATCCATGAAGCCTGATCTCAGGAGGTAGATAGCACCTGAAAATACCAAAGGCTGACCCAACACAAAGATATACTTCCCCAAAGGTCATCTCCCCAAGAAGTGGTTCCTTGACAACTCAAGTTTGATTCTCTGTCCTGTAGAGAATCTCAACAGGTTAAAAATGACCCTCAAACCAAAGAAATACATATATCTCTAGATGTGAAAGAACAGAGCCTCAATTTCTCTTGTACATAAAATGAGGATAATAAGCCCTAATTTCAGGCATCCATTCCCAAAGTCTGCCTAGCTTACCCACAAAAGCTCCCAGTATGGTGTTGTCAGGGCAGAGGACAGAGACCCAGAGACAGGTTAAGTTCAGGCCAGAAATCAGCTGCCCTGAGGCCGAAACTAGCTGGTCCAGGGAGGAGCAGAAGGGCTCACATACTATTAGTCAGCCTAGTATGGTTTGCTCAAGGGGTGACCGTCAGACAAACCAAACAACAGCAGAACAGACCTTTAGACAAAGGAGCAGAAGTCCCCTAGAAAGAGCCATCCTCATCCTCTCAATGGAACCTCACCACAGTCAGAGATTGTAAGCTTGCCCTTTTCTCAGCCATACTGAGACCCTGTTTTTCAGTCTGGACCTTTGGTTAATGTCTGATTTTGGACATAATTGAGCCCTAATCCAATTTTTAGGTAGAATGCCATGTCTGCACATCTCCTTTCCAAAACTTGTTTGAGACTCCAACACCTAGACAAGAAGGTGGGTAACTCTCTGAAGTCCATTTCTGACAGTGAAAGAAACAGGTATAAACACCCTGTGAGTCCAGTTCTCACTCCACATCCCACATGCCAGAGGCTGGGGTGTCAGTGATGACCCCATTCTGCCCTCCTGTTCTCTTCCTCCCTCTATGGTGCAAACACAAATGCCAGAGGCCTGTGTCTATATTTCCAGTTAAGGAAGAGGCCAACCCACCTAAAAGAGGACAACAGACTCTGTGTGTCCTGACAGCAGAATCCTCAGTCATGACTCTCAGTTCTAGTCCAGCCTTTCTGACAAATAAACAAACAGGCAGACAAACCAAATCCTTCTCAGCATCCTACAGGTGCCATGGCTACCAAGGACTCTCCTAACCACTATTTAGAACTCTCTTTTGCTGTGACCTCTTCTTCAGATTTCCTTCTTACTACTAATTATCTTTCTAATCTAGCTCATATTTTGATCTCCCAGCTATTCCAGACACCTCTGTGAAAGCTATGTATTGCTTCTCCGCCATAGATGATCAGACACCAGATGTCTCTTCACTCTCTCAAGACATGACTGTCATATCCAGTGCCCAGGCCACTCCTGGTGGGCCAGGCCAGGCAGCCTTCTTATGGCCCCAATCTCACCCTTTGTCTCTGGATGGCTCAAGAGATTCCCAGGAGCAGGGACTGGGAAGAATGAACAACTTTCTTCTTGGTCCAGCTGCACCTGGATCAAATGACAAAGGAGTTGCTGCATCTCTCTTGGAGTACAAAGCACAACCAATGGATTCCAGGATGGAAGAGGGGAACTAGATCTGAGTTCACACCTAGGACTGAGAGCTAGATAGTAGAATACAGTGAGAACTGTGGCCATGGGAGATGAGTGGTCAGTGCACTTGACAGCATTGCCAGGGATGTGGAAACTCCCCAGTGGCCCTACATCTGTAGTAATGAGAGGAATCTCAGGGCTAGCCAGGTTTGGGAAACACTGTGTAAGACAGATTACAGTCTGTCAGGACTGCCAGACCCTGCCCAGGCCACAATGTCAGGTTCTTTCTTATATTTACAGGGGAAAAAAAAATCTTAATTCAAAAAAGACTTCATATGGTCAGCCCAACTGGGATTCATCTCATGAGAGGGGCATCAAGGCCTGACACTGTTACTGATACTATGATATGCTTACAGACAGGAGCCTGGCATGGCTGTCCTCAGAGAGGCCCTACCAACAGCTGACTGAGAGAGAAGCATATAATTACACCCAACCATTGGACTGAAGTTGGGAACCCCTATGGTTGAATTAAAGGAAGGATTGAAGAAGCTGAAGGAGAGAGTGACCCCATAGGAAGACCAGTAGTCTTAAGTAACTCAGACCCTAGGGAGCTCCCAGACACTGAGCTACCAACCAGGAGCAAACATGGGCTAGTGCGAGTCTCCTGACACATATATAGCAGATGTCTATATGGCCTCAGAAGAAAATAAGCTTAATCATCAAGAGACCTCCATGGAGAGGAGGCCTGGTGGTGGAGTCAATATCCTCTTGGAAGCAAGGGGGAAGAGAAATGAGATAAGGAACTCTGGGAGGTTGACTGGGGGGGCAATGATTGGAATATAAATAAAATAAAATAAAATAAAATAAAATAAAATAAAATAAAATAAAATAAAATATTTCACCCCATACTTCTTCAAAATGTCAGGTTAAGATGTGCAAATAAATGTCCATCTAACACCTCTGTTCAGAGGCCTAAGAATCATCTGACACCCAGCTTGCCCATTCCGTCCTCCCAGGACCTTCTCCACTGTCCTCATAGCATACCCAGCTGCCCATGTGTGCTAGCCAGAAACCTAGGTCATCCTACCTTCTTCTCTTTCATACCCCAGGCTCCATCTTCACCATTCATCATCACCATTATGGCTCTGTAGACCGGGTTCAGTGTGGTATTCAAATGATTTCTGTCCAGCATTCCTAGTACCTATACTTGGCAAGAAATCCAAGGCCCTTGAATCCACTGTCATCACCAGCCTCTACTTGTGGTGCATCAGCCATACTTCAGTCATGCCAGTCCATGTCTAAGGAGACTGAGGAGGGGCTCTCCTCCATCTGTAACTCCTTCCCTTATTTCAGCTTTAAGCATGTCACCCCACCCCAACCTCGAGATATTTATAATAATCCCTTACACTGCTCTTTTATATAGCCTGAAGAATGGTATATGACAACCATGTTGAGGGGGATATGGATTAGAAAATTCATTAGGCAAGCAGCAAGACAACGTACAATGAGAAAGAGCAGGTAGATGTAGCTACTCTTTGTGGATTCTTCTTTTCTCGACCTGTATCCTCCCCCCACCCCCGTTTTACCCTCTGTCACTAGGTACTCCTACCTAGGAAGAATAGAGGGAGAGGGAGAGTTAGAAAGATCCCTGAATATAACTCTTACCTTCTTGGTTTTTTTTTTTTTTTTTTTTTTGCTTGTATCTGGTCTTTGCTACTCTACAAGCTCTTCTTTTCCCACCCTTTATCTCTCCTGCCCACCGGCTTCAACATCTATCACTAGATAGGAGAGAAAGAAGGATGGAAGAGAGAGAGAGAGAGAGAGAGAGAGAGAGAGGTCCCCGAAACTAATTTCTTTCTTTCTTTTTCTTCTTTGAAGATTATTACCAACAAACCTCAAACAACCCCCCTGAACAAGCAACAACCACAAACCCCAAGTATTAGGGCCCTAGCATTTATATACCCTCTGAAAATTTCTCAGAATTTCAAATATCACACAACTGCAGAAACTATCTGCAGCTGGCCAAAACCATGCCTCTGCTAGAGCCCAACACAAATCATAGCTGCCTGGGAAAGTCTGAAGCAGCCTCCTATCCTCACACCTGAGGTTAAAACCAAAACATATTCTTATAATATTTCTGTGTTTTTTAAAGAAACCAAAATTGCAGAATTGTCACTGCAGGTAGATAGCAAAGTATCACCAAACTTGAGTGCTTAAGACATCCAGCAGAAATCAATTGGGAAAGCCCCTTTAAGTCAGTCAGCTAGAATTCCCAAGAGAAGGAGAACAGAGTATCCCCTCCAGCGATGCCTCCAGGTAAGAAAGTAAATAACATAAAGAGATGACATCATCCAGCCAGGTCCTTTTAATGTCTAGCAGATACTGACTGAGGAAGTTGAGGTAGTCAGCTGGGGTTTCTGGTTGAGCCTCCTCTCCAGGACTGAAATTCCAACTTTTTTTCTGGTGCAGGGACTTTGGTATGGTGGGATAGGTGGTGGCCATTTGATGGAGATGGCTTACCTTCTAGCTGTTATCAAGGACATGGCACTTTTATTCTTGGGCTGTTTTGTTATTCTTTTTCCTCAGTGTAATATTGTGGACAGCAAATCCCCAGACGAGGGGCCTAGGAGGACACTTTCAAAGAAATGTGCTTGGGTGTGAAATGGGCCCTCCCCCAACCCCAGGATTCAAAAGCTAACTTCTTGGCAACCTCAAACAGCATGTCAAAATTTATTCCTCTAATGTGCTTTATAACCATTCAGGTCTTTTTCCTTCTGGGCATCTGCCGTTGAGCCTAAGGCCTGACTGGTTCATTCACTCTATATATTTATTGTTGTCTGGATGCTCATGGAAACAGGAAGTTTTAACACTGGTGGATCCAAGTATTGATGCCTGGCTCTCCAGCCCTGTCTCTGAATGTGTAGAATGGGACTTGTGTTGCGTACTGCCTCCCAGAGGGGCTCAGCAGTCTGTCCATCCTCCACCTGTGGCTGAACGTGGAGCATCCCAGATGTTGGCAGGGCATCTGGAGTCTCTGTGATGGTGCTAGGGAGGAGGGGGTATGTTTAGACATCACAGGCTGCAATTCTAGGGCATGAGGCTGGATGCTGGGCTAGCATTCGGAAGCACTCTTTCTGTATGAATGGACTCTCAACAGAGGAAATGATTTTAATCAGTTGAAGGAACAAGAAGTCCATCTATCTTCCATTGTTTAAGGGAAGAATTAATGTCAGAAGTGGGGCTGTGAGGGTGGAGACAAAAGGAAAGCCGGAGCAGATTTAAGTGATAAGGAGGGAATTCTTCATAAAGCACTAGAGGAAGAGGCCACTGGGGTTCAGACAGTGCAAGGCCAGCTGTCATCACTGTGTGTGCCCTTCTCAGTGGGAGGAACACGGGGTAATGGCAACGATCATAGCAACCACCTATGCAGGTTCCAAAATATTTCCATATTCATTGTCTCATACAATTTTCATAAGAATCATTTGGGGCCAGCATCACTCAGTCCATGTACAGGTAAGAGCAGAGTACAGAATCACAAATGCCCTGCGGACATGGCCTTTAGCTGAATCAGAGTCTTTCTCTGGGTTGATTAGAACGAGCTTCATGCTTTTGAACCTTTCTCTAGGTGTGTAGGTTTTTATACAGGTAAGTAGCCATATAACAGTGAACTCCACTCCAGATTCCTTTACCCATATTAGGTAACAATGCCAACAGTACCCTACCTGGAGTTTCTTCCCAGTCATACCCACATGTCCTCCAAAAGTAACCTGCCCCCTGCCACCATCCCTTAGTTCTGAGATGTGGTTTTCTGTTCACTGGCATGCCTTTAACATGTAGTCAGAGTTTATTTGTTGTACAGTGTACGTTAAATACCACATTACAGTTTGAAAAGTGGCTGTCCAGAACAGGTGTATGAATTTATCAGTCTCCACACTCTGAGAGCACAGCCTCAGTTACTTACTCCATCTTGTTAACACTTGGTATTGACAGTGTTACAAATTAACCAGTCTGGTGGGAGTTGAACGGTATTCCTCTGGTTTGGATGGGTTGTTTATTTGCTTCTTTGTTTGTTGAGACATAGTCTCACTTTGTAGCTCTGGCTGGCCTGGAACTCACAGAGACCAGCCTACTCTGCCTCCTGGATGCTGGGACTAAGGCATGAACCTTCACATCGGTCTGCAATATGGTTTTAATAGAAACGCATTTCTGACATTTGTCAGTGCTTCAAACACCTGCTGTGGTAAGACGACTTTTCCCGTGTTTCATCATCCCTCATCGATTTATAGGGGTTATTTATAGATTCTGAAAATGAATCTTTTATTGGAAATATAAGTTATAGCCAAGAGAAGAGGGCTGAGATTGTATTTTTGCCAGAAGGTTAGAGAGTTGTCTCATGAACTTCTACAAAGGAAACACTCCTTTGTGCTAGAGTGTGCTTCTAGATTCTGTCTAGATTCTTTCCATCCCTCTGCTTGCTTCTTGTCCAGTAGCAAATTGCTTTAACTGCTGAGTCCTTAGTATTTCTGTACTTAATGAGGCTGGACCACTTCTGGGCTATTTTTCTCCATAAGAACTTTCTAGCTATTTTTGCAGGCTTTGTGTCCATATAAACTTTGGTTTCATTTTACCAGATTCTCAAACAACCCTGTGAAATTTTAATTAGGATTTCCTTCATTGGTTAATTTTGAAGCTGCACATCCCTCCAATGTCTAAAAGCACCACAAACAGCAAGGCCTGTGTTATCCTTGGAAGTATTTGTCTCTATGACTCTGAAGACCAGGCATCTTCCTGGGGGACAATGGGGGGGGGGGTGGCAATTGGCCCAAGCTAAAGCTATACCCAAACATTCTGAAGTTTCAAGCAAAAATTTTTAGCATCAGGAAAAACTATTGGTCTTGGATATTAATGTTGGAACTTACCATTTTCCTCAGTTCTCTCATTGTTTCTGGCAGTCTTTTGGTCAGCTGTCTTGGAGCCTATAATCATATCATTTGTACAGAGCCACACCCAGCCTCCTCCCCATTCTATTGACTTGTGCTATGAGGACAAGGAGAGCTACTCCAGTGGCTACATGGGAATTCACTCAGGAAGCAACAGAGGAAATGTGTACTCTAGGCTGCTCAGCCCAAACACTACTGACAATTTAAGCTGGTTAAATCCCCATGTTGGGGGTGTAAGGCACAATGCAAACATTCCCAGACCTTACCAAACTTCTGGAGCTGAGAACCACTGGCTGAAGAAAGGCAGCTGGATTCCAGGACCCCAGAACTGCCTATAGCCAAACGGCCTAAAAAGAAGCTGTCTCCTCAGATCTCTTCAGCTCAAACCCCTGGCTAGGGACTCTGATATTTTGTTTGGAACATCATAAGTCCGTTCATATCTCAGACAATCACTTCATTAAGCAGTAGGAAAATTATACCAACCAATATAGGACTATGGGAGCCCTACCTCAGGAGAGAAGTACAAGTAGTGTAAGCCAAGTCTTGGCCACCCACAAAGAGGGAAGCCAGACAGATACTGGAAAACAAACCATCTACTCCCAAGATGTGAGATTGGTCAGCTTGTTTTAAAGAAGCAGCAGAGATCAAATGTGGCAAACATTTCTCTCTGGCAGCTACAAAGTCTGTCCTATGCTAGCTGCCATAGGTGGATTAATATAACATGGTATGCCTTAGTAACAGATTTTGTAAGTTTGAAAGGCCTCTGGTTTAGGGAATGAGCACCACCTAAAAGTGGTGCTTTATTCTTTACATGTGCTATGGAAACGTCTGCGTTGTTTCATTTAAATTTTTCTTCCCTCTTAACCATGGTCACAAGTGAGATCTGTCTAACGTTTTCTATTTCTGTGCTTTGTCAAATTTGGGTATCTGTGCTATGCTGGTTTTGAAAAAAAAAAAGAGAGAGAGAGAAAGCATTTGGAAGCCTTCGTTCCTTCTCTAGGCGCTGGAAGAGTTTAAATAGTATCAAAATCATCTGTTACTTGAACATTTGAAAGAACTTACCTTTGAGGCCATCTGGACTTGGTGCTTTTGAGGAGAAGTTGATTTTTATAACTTTCTCAAATTCTTTCATTGCTTTTAATATAAAATTTGCTTCTTATGGAAGTTTAAGATCAGTTTTGATCACTAATAGTACTTAGAAAACATTTCTTCAATTCATCTTTCAAATTCAATTCCACTACATATTTTATTGAAAAGAATTTTTATGCAATATATTTTAGTGATGTTCTCCCTTCTTCTAGCTCCTCCTAGATCCTCCCAACTCCACTTTATGTTTTCTCTCTACCTTTCAAAAAGACCCCACAAAAACACAAAAATGAAAATCAAAACAGAAAAGCAAGAAAAACAAGACAAAACAAACAACAAAAATCATGCCAAATATCAAACAAAAGAAATATCCCACATTAGCGCATGCACGCATGCATGCATGTACTCATGCGAGCTCAAATCCTCCCTCCCCAAACCTATGGAATTTTTTTTTGTGTTGCCCAACTACCCCTACCTGAGCATGGAGCTTGAACTAGCTAGAGTATGGTTGCTACTCACTGTGATGTTACACTTGAGAAAACTGATTTCTCCTACTCCAGCTGATATCAGTTGCAAATAGCCTCTTGGTTAAGGCTGGGACTCCATTGAGCTTAAACCTGTGCATGTTTTGTGTATGCTACACCATAGTCTCTTTAAGTTCACATGTGTATAATTACCTAAATATACCAACTACCTTTGACTGCTACAGACAAGTGAACATCAGCTTCCATGTCCCTCTCTCTAGTTCTCTGTCTCTCCGTTAGCTCCTCCTCTTGCTTCCGTTCTTTCTCCCTTACTCCTCCTCTTCCTCTCTTTACTCCTCCCACCTTAGCTCCTCCTACACCCCTAGGGCTAGCAGGTACTAGTGCCAGAAGGTATGTTGCATGCTACTGGAGAAGAAAATTAATCATCAGTATCACCCAGGTACAAACCCTGCAAGCTACAACAGCCATCTGCCTGCAAGTTACACTGGTGCAATAGTGGCACAAGGGTTATGGGAGTAACCTATGACTTTCTGATTGGATTTTAGCTCCACTGCATGGAGTGGATTTATACTCAACACTGCTAGAGTGGCCAAGAACCTGAGACTAGGTAGGTTCCAGGCCTTGGGGAAAAGCTATTAGTATCATTCTGTTAAAGAAATATAGTAGTAAAATGGACTCCTAATTACTCACTGCTATACTACATACACCAGTGCTTCTCCAGCGCCTCATTAGAGAAGCAGTTTCTTGTAGGATGTGGGAATTAACACAGAGACTCACAACTAGACAATGTGCAGAGTGAGAGACATTGGAGCACTCAGTCCACCAATTTCTCTTTTTTGTAAAAAGAAAAATCTTTTGGATCAATAGGGTTTCACTTATAGTAATTAGAGCTATTTCCCAATAATTTGTCAATTTTATTGGACAGTTCTGGTCCCTCTGTAAACTACTGCTTACTCATGTTTACCAACTCGAACAGTTTTGTTTTCTAATTACTATCTTTTCCCCAACTTCTTTAGGTTTACTTAGTTGATGTTTCTTGACTTTTCAAAGTAGATTCTTAGTTTATCTGTTTACAAATCTTTGCTGTGTAACACACTTCTACACTGCAGTGTTGGCTGAGCAAACAAGCTCGCAACAGTGAGCTGAGAAATGGAGAGCCAGGAAGGATGTTTAAAGAAGGTTGACAACTCATTAGCAAAATGACCATCAAAGGGAAGCAACAGTAAACTCAAAACAGGTTTTAGATTTGTAATTCTTTTCAGAGATTTATGCTTTAAGTCAGACCTCCATGCCTTGTCAAGGGCAAGCATGGACAATGTTATCTACTAACTCCAAAGTAGTAGAAGGCCAGAGGGGAGTTTTTAGGTTATCTACAGAGAGGACCACATAAAACTGGAGCCTGACCCACCTCCGAGAAACCTACAGAAGCTAGTGGTAACAAAGGAGAGAGATGCCCTAGAGAGTCATAGAATTTTCATTCCAGGGAGCTGAAGCTGTGAGGGGTCATGAAAGACTAGGCAAAAAGAAGCCATGCTTGAGAAATAATAGCCTAGTCAGGCAGTGGTGGCATACACCTTTAATCCCAGCACTTGGGAGGCAGAGGCAGGCGGATTTCTGAGTTCTAGTCCAGTCTGGTCTACAGAGTGAGTTCCAGGGCTACACAGAGAAACCTGGTCTCAAAAAAAACCGAAGAGAGGGAGAGAGAGAAAGAGAGAGAGAGAGAAAGAGAGAGAGAGAGAGAGAATAACCTTGTTAACCTAGGATTCAGCAGAAGAATTATACTACTTCTCTTGTTAAATACTTGACAGGAAGCAACTTAAGAGAGGAAAGTTTTACTTTGCCTTACAATGTGAGGAAATACAGATCATCATAGTAGGGAAGTCGTGGTGCCAGAAGCCTGAGATGGATTTGTCACACTGGATCTGTGGTCCAGAAACAGAGAGGAAACTGAAAATGAGGCACAGCTATAAAAATAAAAACTCAAAGCCATGACCCTTAGTGACCCTTTTCCTGAAGATTCCTTTACCTTCAAAAACAGCGCCACCATCTGGAGAACAAGTGTTTGAACACATGAGTCTATGGGGGAACATTTCACACTCAAATCTCTTTAGGAACCTCTTAAGAAACCGTGAAAATGAAACTCATTTGGAAAGGAGTTAAATTTAAACACATTCTAAGAACAACACACATGGGGCCAACTTAGAAGGGTTCAACACGCTCCTAATAACTCTCTTAAATTTTCTGTACTCTATTTCTTTGCCTCCGTCCCCCAGATATAGATGCAAATGTGCTTGGAGCAGAGGAAGGCAGGAGAAAAAGTATTAGAAACTTTACTTTGCTTAAGATAACAGTTGTAGACTGGATCAGGAATAGCTCCCAAATGTCATATGGAAGGCTTGTTGTCACCTTAAGAGGTGGAGTCTAGAGAGGAGGTCTTGGGGTCATAGGCAATGTGCTCTTGAAGGAGATCAGTGGAACCTAATCTCTCTTCTTTGTTTTTCAATTCTTAGTCCTGAGGTGATTGACTGTATTCCACCACATGCTCCTGCTGTGATGTATTTCCTGACTACAGATCCTTGAGTCTAAAATCATGAGCCAAAATTAGCCCTTAGTCTTTGTAAGTTGATTGTCTCAGGTATTGACCTAGTGATGGAGAGGTGATGTAGCCATGTTTGATCTCTGAGATGACTATAAAATACTCACCTGTCCTGTCCAGCGGGCAAAGTTATTACAGGGTCCCTGAGTAGCCACCACCTGAAAGAAACGCAGGTGGGAGAGAGAAAGGAGACCAAGTGGCAAAGAACGACAGAGTCAGTCTAGCTGATGTCAAGGTCTTATTTACTAGAGGCAAGGCTTGCAGTATATAAGCAAAAATTAAAACAGGGAAGTAAAAGCACCCATCCCCGCCCAGTGTCCTTAGTCCGGTTATCTATGGCTCGAGGCTGCTGCTTATCTTCATCATCGGAACGTTCTGAGGAACGTTCTGAGGTCAGGCTGGGACATTACTGGAACTGTGACAGTTGAGCCTTTTCTGGAAAGCCATCTGTCCTTTGGCTGACCCCGGCAGCCTAGGGGCCTCCAGTCCCCAACACTCACCTAGTAAGAGTGACCAGAAAAGCAACACATGCCACATCTTCACTGGTCCTGGGCACAGAACGAGTTAATGGAATAGTCAAAAAAATGAATGTATCCTAGTCAAAGGAGTCCTGCTTGTTTGACACATTAATTATATTTGTTTGCTTTATAAATGTGTAATTTTTCTTCAAGTTATATTTCCAAGCACCAAAGTTTGGTATTTTCATTCTTATACATCTTTCCCCTCCAGGTAGTCTTCAATATCAAGTGTAATTTATTATCGGATGTGGGAGTTATTTGTAAAGGTTTCTCTTTAGTTCGAAGCAGCTGATTTGCGGGGGCTGTTTCTGTCTTGATTTTTCTTCCGCGCTTTAGTGTATGGGAGTCAAATAACATGAATAAAGTAACAGAGCCCTGACTTATGCAGGAGTTGGTTCTAAGGAGAATATCTGAGAGAAAACGTGTATTCTCATTCGCCCACGCTTTGGTTTTTTGCGCTGTTTTCCTCCCTTCTCAGGAAGCTATAATGCCTTCCCTCTACCCCTGGTGGCTTGAAATGCCACAGTGGTTTGTGTTAATGTGGGTCTTTTGCCATCTATTATGCTGGCCCTTTGGATGTCTGAGTCCCTTTGGGAGTTTTGATACTGTTTGTATCATAAGTTGGTTCTACTCAGTTTCTCTGCTTCTCTTGGATATTAGACTCTCAAAAGATAAAAATGTATATCTGTATTAGAGTCCTGGTTTCTCCCCTAGCCTTGCCTTTCCCTCCTATTTTTCTTACTGCCTCTTTATGTTCTGTCTTAGATTTATTCTGATTTTGTTTCTATTCTTTTTAATAATGATTAAAAAATAGAAGACAACTAAAAGCATGCTGGGGGAAAAAAGCAGTGCCACACACAAAAATCACACGCTTTGTGATTCCATCTACCCAAAGTGCCCAGAGCAGAGAAATATGCAGAACTAGAGAGGAAGGGCACAGGAGGCCAGACAAGTGAAATATACACAGACTCTCCAGTAAAATGCGGAGAGCATTCTATAACCAGGAAGGAGTGATGTTTGCACAACACTGTGGATATTCCAAATACCAGCAAATCTAAACTTTGAAATGGTTCCTTTTGTTGTGTAGATTCTCTCTCTGTCTCTGTCTCTGTCTCTGTCTCTGTCTCTCTCTCTCTCTCTCTCTCTCTCTCTGTGTGTGTGTGTGTGTGTGTGTGTGTGTGTGTGTGTGTGTGTGTGTGGTGGTGGTGTTCTGATAGGAATCTATCTGTTGAAGCAGAGGATCAGAACAAAAGAGCAGGTGAACAAGCTGCATTTTCCCCGAGCCTCTATTTGTCTATCTGTGCTCTTAAATAAGAGGAAACACTCACATGGGCTTCCATGGTATTCTTAGTCTACAGCACTAGGCAAGAGGCTAACACTGGGGAGGAAGCATGAAGCTATTCATTTCCTTGCAATTTCCAGTGAGTCTCTAACTATTCAAATATAAGACATATCTCTAGGGTCTCAGGAATTGAAATAAAGTAAGGGAAAACTTTGCAGAAACAACTTGAAGAAGGGTAGGGTTGTGCTGGGCTCAGAGTGATCCCAGGCTGTTGTATCATGGTATGCTAACATTAGAAACAGTGGCTTCCTGGGCTCTTGGAGTCCACGTTCACAGCAGACTGGTCTGACACCGCCTTAACTTGCCATGGAGCAGATCCCCATGTTTCATTTACTTCTAAGAGACTAGCAATAGGTTACTTAGGGGCATGTCTGATCCATATAGCCACAGAGACCAAAGTTGTAGCAAAACATGTATAATCTTTCATGCTACAGAGAGGAGCCTGAATGATCAGAGCAGTGTTGGAGGGCGTGATCTAAAAGATCAACAGCATGTACTTTATATACTTATAGCAATGCAACAGATAAAAGTGCATGTTTCAGCTGTGATAGTAGATAGAGAAGTGTGTGTGTGGTGGTGCACACCTGTGATAGTAGATAGAGAAGTGTGTGTGGTGCACACCTATGATAGTAGATAGAGAAGTGTGTGTGTGTGGTGGTGCACACCTATAGTCCCAGGACATGAGAATCCCAGGGCAGGCTAAGTTCACGGCTAACCTGGACTGTATACTGAGACCTTGTGCCAAAACGGAACAAAACGAAGGCTAATACAAAGACTCTGGAGATACACAATATACAATTTGAGCACAATGTAAGTAAAGACAGAGTTTTAAAAAAAAGAATAGAAAAAAAAGAAATGGCTATGAATTGTGTTAAAAATGTTAACTTTTGGTGACTTTTCCCCCTAGCAACTAAATTTTCTACAGTTATATTACCTTTAGGATCAACGTTTATATGCACAAGAAGAGACATTTTTAGGTACATAATTTATTTATAAAAGCCAAAGCAGAATGATTAAGACTCTTAGGACTCTATCCCATAAATGATTTAGGATCTGGGAGTACCTGATCTGGAGAGAGCCAGACAGCAGGCTCCCCATCACCATCCTTCAGCAGGTGAGCGCTGTCCTGTGAGAAAAATGAGCCTAGTTCTTGAGAGGAGAGCAGATTGTAGGCCATCAGGCAACACCTCTGCTAAGCATTCTCCAGTATAAGGCTTGGCTTCCTATGGAGTGGAGTCCCCAATTGATAGAGGCTCCCAAGAGATCCTGGCTGTGACTATGGAATACCAAGAAAAATTACAAGTAGGAGAACTAGCTATGGTGCCCGATACTTGTAGTTGTGGCTACTTGGGAATCTAAAACAGGAGTTCACTCGAGCCCACAAGTTCTAGATCAGTCTATACCATCTCAGGAAGAGTAGAAGGACAAGGAGAAAGGGAAGAGGAGGAGGGGGAGTAGGAAGCGTGAAAAAAAAAACAGAAGAAAACCAGGAGGAGGCAGAAATTGACTTAGTTGGGTCATTAAGGAAGGGCCATATACCTTGAAAAGAAATGGTCTCTCTAGCAATTTACTACACCTGGGCCTACCCATCACTCCCAAAATGGTCCACCAAAGAAAACTGTATATGGGGGGAAATCTTGTAAGTATAGAAAATGTCACACATCACAATAGCCAGAGAACCTCAAAGGTCATTAAGACCAGAGTCCCCTATTGTATAAGAGGACTGTTCTGGTTAGTTGTTTTGTTTGTTTGTTTAATTGATTGATTGATTAATTGTTTTGACAACTTGGCACAAGCTAGAGTCATCTGGGTAGCAGTCACCTCAACAGAGGAATGCCTCCAGTCAGACTGGCCTATAGGCAAGTCTGTGAGCATTTGTTTTGACACATGATTGATGTGGAAGGGTTCAGCCCACTGTGAGTGGTACCCTGCTGGGGGAAGTGGTCCTGAGTTGAAGAAGAAAGGCTAAGCAAGCCATGATGAACAAGTCAGCTAAGTAGCACTCCTCCATGGCCTCCAGGTTCCTACCTTAAACTCTCCTGATATCCCTTCATATTGAACTACACCTTGTACGGTAGGAAAAAAATAACACCTTTCCTCCCCAGTTGCTTTGAGTCATGATGGCTATCATGACAAGAAGTAGCACACTGTGAGAAGGACATAGAGAGTCAGAGATGCCCAGGGTAAGCAAAGTATGGTTATAGACACTAGTAATCCTAGCTCTATAGAGGCCAAGACTGGAGGATGGACAGTTTAAGGCCAGCCTGGGCTATATAGCAAGACCCCATTTCAACAAATAAAGCACATAAAGAACCAAGAAGATAGCCAGTGTGGGCTCATGGCAAACAGCCAGTGTGTTTACAGATGATGTGGTGCTCAGCATAAGTGACTGGTTCTCAGGCCACCTACGCAGTTGATACAGTGCCTCCTTGGGTTAGCAGTCTTCTCCCTCTGCACCACGGGGCATTTCTGTTTTCTTTCAGAAATGAGGACAAAATCAGCAAGTGCTGTGAGCATATGCTGGAAAATTAGAACAGAAACACATTGACTTAGAAGATAGCAGCTATGCCAATCTGACTCACAGTGTGTGTGTGTGTGTGTGTGTGTGTGTGTGTGTCCACGTGTGTCTCTCTGTTTCTCTGTGTCTTTATCTCTCTGTCTCTCTGTGTGTCTTTTTGCATCTCTTTCTGTCTTTGTCTCTGTCTTACACACACAGAGGCACAAAGACACACATACACACACACACACACACACACACACACACACACACACACCCCATAATGAACCCTGGGCTGGTCACTGTTCTTTGAGTCTGGTGATGACAGCTCTTGTAACCACTCTGCTTTTGTTCACAGTCAATATTTGAATGTAGAGAACGTCTGTTTGGAAGCAATGAAATGTCTGTCTTAGACTGGCAGCACACAGCCCAGAGGTGAGAGCAGAATGTACCCCACTTCATATTTCATTCCACAGAAATGCCCTCCTGTAATGAAAACAGTCGTGTTCATGTCGTTGGGCCACGCAAAGGAGCAGGAGTGTTTCTTGGGGAAACGTGGGAAGAGCCGATCAATAAAAGCCATCAGCTGCACTACGTTCCTGGGGCACTTTCTATACTCATTTATCTTGGACCAGGGAGTGATTATGTTAGGGCCTTTTTCCAAGGACACTGCGACAATCAAAACAACTTTGAGGTCCAGTTCTCTCAGGAAAAGCTTCAGTTTCTTCAAATACACGTTTCCTATTTATTTCAGTCTCCCAGGTATCTGAGAAACCATTCACCTAGTTTCTCATAGACAACAGGTGTCACAAGTCTTCAGGAGAATATCTTAACAGACTCTGGCTTCTGGATAAAGGAAGTACAAGGGCAACCATCACAGGAGGCTGTCCTGCCCGTTCTGAATGCTGGAGCCATTCTCTAAAGAAATTCACTAGCTCCTTTGAATATGAGAAAAGCTGTCACCATCATCGCTCCCAGCACATAGTAGCTGAAGACAGCCACACGGAGGTTCCTGTTCCCAAAACAGATGGCTTTTCTCATCCTGTCATAGGGAGATGTTGTGATCACTGTTCAGCTTGCTTTGTTTTCTCAATGGTAACATCTCATGAAAGTATCATATTTAGATATAGACACTGATAGAATCCATTGATCTTACTCAGATCCCAATTTCCTTGATCTCATCTGTATGAGGTCTACACCCTCTATAGGATATAGAGGTCTATATACACAAACCACGGACAGAAAGTATCCCTCTGCTTCCTTCCCTGTGAAACCTTATTCTATTTACTATATACTTAGCAACCACAACCATTGACACCACAGGCCCCCAGCAGCCACACATCTCCTCTCTATTTCTACAATGCTTTTTCAAACCTGTCATATAAATGGAGTTATGCAGTAAGAACCCACTGGGGTCGGCATTTACCCATTCGTCTCTACTCTTTGTCGCTCCACCAGCTGGTGTATCATTGGTTGTTTGTTCCATGTGTGGCTGAGCACTGATCACTAGACTGGGAATTACTGTTTGGTAGACCATGCACCTATTGAAGGACATCTGGGCTGATTCCAGTTTTCAGTTATAACCAATAAAACACCCGTGAAAAGTTGTGTGAGCTGCATTTCCATTGTTCTGCAATAAACACTTGGGACTGCAGTTTGTTGGGTCCTGTGGCAGTTTCTAAAGCACTGTCACACCATTGTTCCTAATGGCCACACTTATCTTCCATTCCCTACAATGATTCCAGAGTGACCCAGTCCCTCCCACTCTTCTCAGCCTTTGTCGTTGTAATTGTTTTGTAACGTTAGTCATTCTGAGTGGTAGGCAGTGAGGTCACACTGTGAGCTTAATTTGCATTTTCCTAATGGCCAAGGATGCTGAACAGCTTTTGATACTTATTGGTCATCTGGACAGCTTTCCTGCCAAATGTCCATTCATGTGATCTATTTCCTGATTGTGGGGGAGGGTGCTTTCAGACCCCTGTTGTTGTCTAATTGCACAACACAAATTTCACAGTAGAGCCTTGCTGGCCTTTCTTCATAAGCAACTGTGCCCTACCCCAAGCCTCTCAGAACAAGAAAGAGCAAATCATGGAGGAGAGCTGCCTTCCACAGCCTTTTCTTTCTTGCCTGTGTATTAGCACAGACAAAATACTACAGCAAGCCTTGGGAGACTGAGTTTGAGCTCCAGCTCTGCCATGTGCTCATTACCTAACCCAGGTTATTTCTTCCTCTCTCTGACTTGTTTTCCCATATGAGTGATGAAAATGGTGAACTTCAGCCCTCTTGAAGCACTATGGTTGGCCAAGCATAGGATGAAATGAGGGGTACTAAGCACAAACATATCTTCTGTTCTCGTGGTACTCATGGTCTGGAAGGAACAGGTTCACAAAAAGATCAATGGGTCATGAGAAAGTAGGGTAGGAATCAAAGGCTCTAGCTCAAACCTGGATGTGGGGGAAGGTGCTTTCTAGAAGAAGCAGTATCTAAGAGGGGAGCCAGGAGATGAGTGGAGTTGTGCAGAGGGTGAGTGAGCAGAAGTAGTAAAGGAGAGTTGTATCCAGAGTCCCAAAGGTAAGACACAGATTGTGAGAACCTGTGTTGGGGAATGCCTGGCTGCCACTGGGCAAAATGGTGGCAAAGAAGACAGCCAGGATCCAATCTGAGTGACAAAAAGTACCACACTAGGAGAATATTGGGTGTCACTCAAAGGTCATGAGAAGCTATGGATCCACTTTAGAATATTCCCTCTGGACACACAATAGAAATGGATTGTGAGGAGACAGCCTGGGAGACTATGGGAAAGGTTAACAAGCTCACACTTGGAACAAAGATTATCAAGAAAGCTTCATTCTTTCCAAGGACAAGAAAGAAAGTCTAAGGACAAGAAAGAAAGGTCTATGGCCCCAGAGAGGTAGCTACTGTGCTCAGTCCCCAGGCAGCAGCCTGGGGAGGGATGTCAGAGTTGAGAGAAGAGAAGCTGTGGTTTTGTGGGACCCAACTTTGGCAACAGTGATTGCTCCTCAAGTAGGAACCTGGAAGCAGCAAAGAATTCCTAACAGAGAAATGATACCACATTCCAGCGATTAGTTTACCTAGCTATCCAACAAGGGATCATCCTCACAAGAAATATCTAGAAGGGACACCATGCCAACTGACAGTACTCTCCACACTGAGCATGCTCAGCATGGTAGCAGGGGCTACAAGACACAGAGCCATAGGATTACCCTCAGACTTCCTCAAGATCGTCAGGAAATGTTTAACATAACACACAGAGGCAGGAGGCCATAGCTGTTCCCGGAGGTCAAGTGTGTGCTCACCCTACCACTCTCCCTCAGTTTTCTTGGCATCACTGTGGTTCACTAGGAAAATTACCTCCATTTATTTTCTCATGTTAGGGAGAGCGCAGTGAGGTCATTAAAAATAAATGGGTGAAGAAAACAGAAGAAAAATAAATGATTCATCTTCCCCAAAGAACATTCAGTCTCACACTTGACATGTGGGTCAGGTGCAGGAAATGACAGTGGAGTGTTTTGACAGTGACTGGATAGCCAGAGCTTAGTATAGTAAAGACAATAGTAACAGACGTTACTAACTTTTTATTTTGCCTTCTGGATTATTGATCTTGGAGATTATAACTCTGAGTCTTAGACATTTCACTACAAGTAAAAGATGACTTTAATCTGGAAGAGTGAAATAGTCAGGCATCCTAGAAACCACTGACATTGGATCCAGCTCATCCATTTCAGTTAAACAGGTGAATTAGTATTTTTGAACACGAAGGTTTCTACATGGGAAATAGGATAATCATCACTATTTAAAGTCTGAGCCAGATGTCATATCGTATCTGAATTTACACTACTTACATGGTGGAGTCAGGGAAGTCACGAGTTCTAGGCCTGCCTGGACTACAGTGTGAGATTGTCTTTAAAACAAGTGAATTTATGATTTGATGTTTAAGTATTCTTAAGAAATTAAGCAAGATCACATCTTAGAGGCACATAGGGTGGAGTAGGTAGAGCAGCCATGACTCTTTAGGTAGCATAGTTAATACTTTGGGAGAACTATGAGTCTCTGTTTCTAGTCTGTAGGTGGCCCTTTTCTTTTCTTTTCTTTTCTTTTCTTTTCTTTTCTTTTTTCTTTTGGTTTTTCGAGACAGGGTTTCTCTGTGTAGCCCTGACTGTCCTGGAACTCACTTGGTAGACCAGGCTGGCCTCGAACTCAGAAATCTGCCTGCCTCTGCCTCCCAAGTGCTGGGATTAAAGGTGTGCGCCGCCGCCACCACCACCCGACAAGGTGGCCCTTTCCAAGGGAATGTCACACATTGTTCCATCCACTCAATACCATAACAAAATACTACAGATTGGGTGACTTAAACCATAGGCATTTATTTTTCTACCATTCTGAAGGGTGGAAGTCCAAGATCTTTGTGCCCATTTAGATAGTTTCCCCAAGACCTCCTCTTCTGGTCTGTCTTCAGCTGTCAACATGCTGTGTACCCACATAGCTTCATGTTTGTGTGGGCTTAGAAGGGCACTATCCTGTTGAAGCCAGGCCCCACCTTTGACTTGAATCTTTTTTTTTCTTTTTTTTTTAGAAATTCCTGCTCCTTATACAGCTCTACTTCCCGGACTCCGGTGCCTGAAGTGTGAAAGGGCAGAACTGTTGTCTGTAACATCCAGTTTGGGTTGGGTGAGTTAGCTAAGTCAAGAGGCCTACCTGCCCAACCCCCGGCCATTGTTCCAAGATCACTCCAGAAAACAAGCCTGCCTTCTTACTGCAGAAAGACGAGCAATATTGAAATCGCTCCCCCTAATCTTTATGCGATTGCCTTCTCCCTGATAGAAATATTGCCTCTTGCTGAGTATTTATTGTCCGCTTCTCTCCAAAGTATTGACTTTATGTAACAGTTTGATATACATCAAATCCTTTACAGATTTAATAAACTCCTCTGGTCAGCCTTCTGTTGTGAACACAATGAGATTTATGGTCATCTTGGTGTAAAATCCTTTTTCCTTGAAATTTTCTACTTCCAGATATCAAAAGATAAGAAAGGGAACATCCATCATCTTGGAACTCGTCCCCCATGTCTGCTGCTGGGTATTAGTCTGAAATGACTGGTGGTTAAAGTAGTAAAATGTGACAAAGGCTTCACTGCCAAGCAGCTGGGAGAAGAAGAGGGCCTTCACATCCTTCCCTTTCCTTCAGAAGGAGGCTTTCTTTGCAATTAATCACAGGAGCTCTAGGAACAGGGAGCGGCCTAATTTGAGTTAGATGCATAACCTCAGCAGGACTTGACAAAGAGGTTAGAGACTTGAGCCAATCCAGGAACCATTTAGCAAATAATATTTGACCAGGTAAGCCAGGAGCCACTGTGTAGGAAATAGGGGGTGCAGAGAGTCGGGAAGACAGCTACATGTAGGCTAGACTTCCTCTAGGGCTTCTTGCTCCTTCTATATTGCACCAGGTCTGCAGAGCAGATCCACTTTGTCTAGGGTTTCGCTTTGCATTATTCCAAGTAGCTGTTGTCAACTATAGCCTCCAAACAGAAGTTCCATGGGTAATTCATAAAACGCGTGTGATTCTGAGCAGTCTGACGAAATCTCATGCTGTCATGCTCTGTGAATCATCTTTCTATTCAGGCTGTCCACACTGGATTACTATCCACTCATGAGTAACTTAGTAGCCACTGTGCTGTCAGATTGACTGACATGACCTCATAATACTTGTGTTTACGTCACCCTTACCATGTAGCCTAATGTACATAATTTACATCACATCATTTTATCATATAGATATTGTTTCATCCCTTATCAGCCCCAGAGAAAGTAGGGTATGTGCAGTACCATAAGATATTGAGCCAGGACACTTTCATACGACTTTTTATAATATTTTGCATATTTTATATTGTATTATTTGTTGTTAATCTTTTAATGCATCTTATTTACAACCTAACCTTTATGATAGATAAATATTCATAGGAAAACCAATTACACAGAGAGTTTAAAGTTCGGGGCATCCCTTAGGATAATCTTACAAATTATAACCTACCAATAAGGGGGGATTGCTTTAAGCACTTGCTTGCGTCCCTCCTAGACTAAATTTAATACACGCAGACTCTTCCCTTCCCCAGCAGTCACCAGGTGGCTGGTGTTTGTCAAGTGGAAACTGCTAGAATAAATCTTGTTGGGGTTGAAAAGACTCAGCCGGGAACAGGAAACCCCTCTAGGTAGCTACTGAAACACATCAAGATTTAGAATTCCTCCTGATCTCAGAAGTTTCTAAGCAGAGATGTAATCTGGACAAGTCAGTAGAGGAGGGCAGGGAGCAGGCCCTCAAACATTCTAGGTGCTTCCCTGAAGAACTTATGGAAAAGTAGGGAGGAAACAGAAAAGAGATTTATGGAGTCTCAAAGCCTCCTGTTAAAATTAAGTGTAGTGAGGAGAGTGGGTTTCCACATTTAATTGTCTTCTTCACAGTGGTGGTGTGTCAGTCTTTCCTAAGAGCCTATTAATTCTGTAATTTAGTGCAGCAAGAGCAGAGGGACCATCAGAGCCAGTGTGGGTTTTTTTCTTTCTCTCTCTCCTCATTGACTAGCTGTCATCTGGCATGAATGTTAGGGTAGCTTTCTTCTTGAACACTCTAAATATCCCCAAATTAAAAAGTTTTTACAGTCAGTTTAATGAAAAAAAGAATAAAAGAAAAGAAACCTGCCTGCACGTCAGTCAGCAGAAATGGGGTCCACGACACTGTATGTTATGACTTTAATTATAGCTAAAAATAACCAGGTTTATTGTATAGGTCCCATGGAACCCAAGTGCTGGAGAGAGAGAGAGATGAGTCAAGCGGCTGTCCTGGGTGACGCTACTGGCTTTTAAATAGAAAAAAATAAAAGATGATTTATGAACGTGGCCCCAAACCTGCTGAGCAGTGCAAGGGTGTGCACTTGATAAATGGCTGGTTTGCCTTGTGCTGGCTCTCTCCCCTATCAAAGGCATCAGTGCAGATCTGTCTTGTCCTTTGTTTAATTAGGACCTCCAGCTGAACAGACACCTTTAGAAAAGGGTACTCACCATCCCAGGATGATCCTGAGGCACCACCTGCATCCCAGCAGCAGGGCCCAGTGCCCTAAGCAAAGTCCAGGAGCTGCTGAGACTCTCAGAGTGCACACTTGAATTTTTTTCTCCTTGCAAAGCCTCTCTGTGGGAGTATGACATCATGTCCTCATTGTTCTGGTACAGCACAGATCTGCTGAGGCAGGGATGGTACAGGTTTGCAAAAAAGCACATACAGCGCTACCTCTACCAGGCTTGGAACTCACTTGTATATATGATGTAGACAAAGGTCTAAAACTTACTGTGGAAATAGCTAGAACATTGCTCCAGCCCACCAAATTCTACATCTTGTTCCTGGAAACCTGCCGGGGTGGTGAGAAAATGCAGAAAGGACAGATGTACAGCACGGATATAGAAAAGCTGGGATCAGGTAGACTGTGTTCATTCTGATGGGGCAGCATCAACTACACACAAGAACACAGAACCCCAGGCTTTATTATGTACAGCACAGGGGGAGAGGCTGGCTAGGCTGAGTAGGTGGTCTCTGCAGAGGATCAGGTTGCTCTCAGCCCTGAGAAGCAGGTGTTAGTGGCCAGATTTTTTACACACTGCCATTGTTGGCATTCAAACCATAGGAAGGTTCTGCTTTCCCTCTGAGCCCCACGCAGAGGTTATGCCATCCCCGTGGTCTGAGGCACTGGTGTCCTTGAGATGGCCATGCCCACATCAATACTACACATTGTCTCAGAACTTCATTCTTTCTTTACACTGTCACTCAAGGCTTTCCTCCACTCCTCACAGGGTCCATTGTTAGAGCAGGCCATCCTTTTGACATCTTTTCTGGGAGGGCAGATGCTCTCACAGTCTTGACTCTGTCCCTATATGCTCTGTCTATGACCTGTTAGTCCATGTGTGCACTAGTAGGCTTCATTGTTTGCACACGGTACTGTTTTAAGATTCATACTCAGTACTACTGTGAAGTATCACAGAACTGCACCAAACAAATTGGGGAAACTACTGAAGAGGAAAAGACCAACAGAAACTACCAGGTACTTTGCAAGCAGTGAAGAGCTGGCATCTGGAGGAAACACAGGGGCTACTGCAATATTGGTTCTATATGTCATATATGAGGGGAATGCCATATATCATTACATTTTATGACCAATATTACTCATGTGCTTTTGTATATGCTATAGGCCCCCTGATCTCAGTATTGCCTCAGGCAGTTTATTATGTGTGATCAACTACAGTCTATAAATACTAGACAAAAATGTCTAGATATAAGCAACACATATTTCTTAGACTGTCTGCCATTTCAAGTAGTCTTATCATCCCTCACATCGTCCTGCTCCATCCCACCAAAGGGTGACCCTTCACTTTGTCCAGCATATCAACCCTGTAATGTCTAACTAACTCATTAGCAACTTAGTAGCTCAGCTCTCAGGTTTCCTATGGAATTATAACACTGCTTTTATACAGGGCTTAGTGCAATTCTCAGCTTCAGAGACTCCCCAGGGCTCTTAGAACACAGTCCCCACACTCAAATGTGAGGAATTATTGAACTGTATATATTATTTTAATGAATAAAAATTAGTCAACTAAGGCAATCAAATCCTAGTGTGTGATCAACACCATTTTTTTTGTAGCAATGAGGAAAACACACCCACATACTCAAAAATAAGGAAGAGAAATCTTTGCAGTTTCTAAAGCAAAGCTTCTAAAAGAAACAGAAATGCAGAAAGTGTCACAGCAGTAAGTGAGGTTAGGACCACACAGCCCTCTGTAGGTCTGTGGTTTCTGAGTACTGGAAACCTCTTCCTACCCAGTCAAGGTTGTGTTGGGAGCTGGATCTGATGAACCTGGGTGCAAAGGGGAACAGGGCCTAGGGGTGTGACAGAGGCTGCCAGGGCCAGCCTCAGCTAGGACCTCACAAGTGAAGTCTCAATGGGGAGGCATTAAGTAGCTGAGGAGGGCAGTTGCCATGACAACATAAGAAGAACAGAGGTTGCCATCACGTACATTTGAAGGACTGTGGATCACCTAGGACACTTTGAGGGGTACTGCAGAATAGGTATGCAAGAGACTTGAAGAGGTCAGGAAGGGAATGGCAGCCTAGGCAGAGCTGAAATGGCAGCGCAGAGGGGAAGCAGCTGTGAGAAGTGCCAATCAGAAATGGAACAGAAAGGTCATGAGAATTTAAAACTCAGTATCCCTACCATCCTGGATGCTGGACACAGCCTAAGAACAAAGCTGGACTTCAGAGATCAAGCATAGCCCAGCAAAAGAGGAGCTGAGAGGGGGTAAAGCTGTAAAAACAAAGCTGAAAGACGTGCAGCGATGCCTTGAAAGCTCCCATTGGAGTCCAGGCATTCTTGAAGGATCAACAGTGGTAACTGACTGACAGGTTGGTTCTTCAACAGCACACAAGAGTCAAAAATGCCACAGACCCAGAAATTCTACCAAGAGCTGATAGGAAAGATGCATGTCTCGATCCATGGTGATAAGAACCTCCAGAACTCCAGAACCTGAAGCTGTTAGAGGGAGGGTTTCATCCTCATGGGTGTGTTGATAGATGGCCTGTCCCACACCCCTGCAAAAGAAGTGTGCTGTGATTAAGTGACTCAATCTACCTGAAGCCCTTGGGACAATTTCTCCCTCCATTAAGAAAGAATGAGAACTGTTAGCTTTTTTTTTTCCACTGTGTATACTCATCCGTGCATGTGCATGAGTGTGCAGTGTGCCTGAGGAAGCCAGAGGACAACTTCTGGGTTACTTCCTCAAATGACATCAGTCTCCTTTTGAGACAGGGTCTCTCTTTGGCCCAGGAGTTCATCTATTAAATTAATTGATCGATATGTCCTGGGATACTCTCTCCCAGGTTAGGAAACGCTATTTTGTGTGTGTGTGTGTGTGTGTGTGTGTGTGTGTGTGTGTGTGTGTGTGTGTGAGAGAGAGAGAGAGAGAGAGAGAGAGAGAGAGAGAGAGAGAGAGACAGAGAGAGACAGAGAGAGACAGAGAGACAGACAGAGAGACATAAAGAGAGAGAAAGAGAGAGAGGCAGAGGGAGGGGGAAGAGCTTCATTTATCATTTTTTGCTATCAAATTTCTCCTGGGCAACACTGAAAACCAAACATGGAATTGAGTTCAAGTCTTTCCTGGGGCCTGGAACTGTTTTCTTGTCTAGGAAGTGGAGAGAACAGGACTGTGTTTGCAGATTGCCCTTTATGGACTCTCTGCTCTTGTGCATTTCATTCAACTTTTGCAATAATTTGAGATATACCTGGATCACCATCACTCAGAAGAACAAACCTGGATGGCAAGAAGCTAATGGGTTTCCCCAAAGTCCTTTAGTGTGGAAACAGTGGGGCTTTCTGACCTCAAACCCATGCTCCTGCTGGTGTAGTATGAGGGCAGAGGCTCGGGGAGACAAGAGTCCTGGCCAAGAGTCTGGTCTTGGAGTTTCTGCTTCCAGATGCACTTTCTCTGGTCTCAGAAAATGGAGCGCTACCTTCGAGCAGGAAAAAAATAAACCATCGTGATTTCTTTTAACAGCTTCAATAACCAACATGACATTGTGAAGGACATGCCAATATTTGTAATCTCCCCTGACAAGTTGTTAAGTATTTATAGAAACATTTTCTCCTGGCCCTGCTTAAGGAAAGTACTGTATCTAATTTCCTCTGGAGACATGTGCTGGGGAAAATCAGAAGGATGATCTGTCGTCATAAATAGCAATAAATAGTCGCCCTGAAAGACGTGCTTGTTTAGCAAGGTTGCTTGAATATTAACATCTCCCTTTAATCTTGTCTCTGTGAGGAAAAGTTCATGACTTAAGTATGTGCTGAGCTCCAGGTTTGAGAGGCGCTCAAGGCTGGAGGTTGGTGACCTCTGAAGTCTGGATCATTCTGGGAAAACTGAGGCAGGGGGAAGAAATGAGGCTCTAAATTCTAGGGAATAAGAGAAAGCGTGGTTGTGAAGTGCCATCACATTAAAAGTGAAAGCCACAAGATTTAGGATTTAGTTGTTTCCACAGACAATTCGATTCCTCTTTCTGGGACTCACTCTCTCAGTCTTCCTATCTGTAAAATGGGGTAAGGGGCTAAGATGGAGGCTCCATTTGCTCTCAAATTCTATAAGAAAGTCTTAGAAGAAACTGATAACAAGGGGGAAGGAGTAATTCATTGTAACCCAGTGGGTCACAGCCAGACCAGATCTTTTTAATGATTGCTGGATCCCAATATCCCAGAACAGAACCAAGTGGCTGAAACCTACCTTCTCCCTCCTCTCTAACACCTTTGACCAAATGGTTTTTCTTAGAGCAGTATTGAATCAGGCCAGACTTTTAACTTTCTATGAGCCAAGTTATACCTTAAAAGCATACCTGCAAGAGCCTTTCCAATGACTAGCCTCAGAAGCTGAAGACTTAGAAAAACAGTTACTGGAAACAAAAAGAATCTCTTGAGTGAACTTGGTTTGTCAACCTCTACAGGACTGAATTGGTGAGCCAAGCTCCATCCTCATGAGGATGGGCCTTAGGAGAACCAACATCAGCTCCAAAGATGGAGACAACTGATGGTATTGGCAAAGCTCAGAAGCTGAATGAGCAATTTGCAGTGTAATGAGCTTGCCATCACTTGTGGTATACAAACAGTGATTTGCTGGCTGCCTCTTGATGATGCTGAAGGTGAAATCCAAAGTTCAGGGGCTGGGTGGGGGTGGAGAATTGTTGAACTGATTTTCTGTTAAACAAACAAACAAACAAACAACTTTTAAACTACAGACTTTGGTTTTATCTCTAGTCTTTCCAACAAGTTTTGGATTGTCCTAGCTGGGTATTTTTTTTTTTTTGGTACCCTAGATACCAAGCAAGAGAGTGGTATATAGGACCCAGGAGCATCATTGAGGGACACTGTCCTGAATGTCTTCTTTCTTTCTCACAGGTTCCAACTTCTATGTTTATCAACATAGATCAAGCAGAGAACTGAGAGGAACAAAAGTGGCTCATGAACCAGAGACCTGAGCTGATTAACTGTTTATTCTAGGTTACTTTTTGGAAGATTTCAGTCCATGGTGAGTTTGCTCAATGGCTTTTGAGACTTGGGCGAGGGACAGTGCATTGTGGCTGGATCCTGTAGAGAGAAAGTCATCCACTTCTTGGTGTCCAGGAAGTCAAAGAGAGAGGAAGGGTTAGGATCCCATTATCTCCTCCTGCCTAGGCACATTCCTAGTGACCCAGCCTCCTTCCACTCAGGCCAACTCTTAAGGATTCCACCACACCTCCATAACACCACAGGCTTGAATTCCATCCATGGGTCTTCGCAATGAATCTGTGTGGGACTCTTATCCAAATCTCAGCAAACAGCCAAGGGACAGAGTGTGAAGGACAGAGTGTGAAAAAGGCAGAGAGCTGCACAGAGCCTGCACATCTGAGGCTGGGAGGCCCTGCCTCATTCTGGCCAGCATTCCTGTATCTTTCCCAAGTGGAATAAAAAAGAAGGGGGCACAAGACATTGACAAAGTAGTGAGCTGTCAGCCCGCCTTAGGGAGATTACATTACAGTCCAAGTTTAAGCCTGTAACTGGCTCTTTCTCCAAAAGACCAGAGAGTAAATAGCCACCAATAATACACAAGTGAATATGTGTGGTTGTGTTTCAATATGATTTTATTGATGAAAACAGGCTTCAAAGGTTGGGGAAAAGACTTAGTGCTTAGTGGGGAAAAGTGCTTGCTGTGCAAGTGTGTGTGTGGGGGTCTGAGTTTGGATCCCCAGCATATAAAAACCAGGTATGGCAGCATCTGCCTATCACCCAGGGAAGGCAAACCTCCATAGCACATTGGTCAAACAGCAAGCTCTAGAGCCAATGAAAGGCTCTGACTCAAATATGAAGTGGAGAATGACATCCAGTGTCAAGCTCTGATCTCTACACATTCACATAAACATGTGCACATCTCTTTCTTCTCTCTCTCTCTCTCTCTCTCTCTCTCTCTCTCTCTCTGTGCCCCCTCTCTCTTACACACACACACACACACACACACACACACACACACACACACACCACCACCACCACCACCACCACCACCACCAAAAGGAAATGGCTGGCTGTAAGCCGTGAGCGGGTCTGACCTGTAAGCAGTAGGTAACCAAATGGCGACTGTCAGTTAGCAAACATTCAATTCCTTGGTGGCTGCTCACTGAACACAGGCTCTCATACTCCCTCTAAAATCTTTATATTCATGATGTGTACACTGGCCGGGAAGAGTTTTCCATATACTCAAATTAAAATCACCAAACTAATTGATTCTCCAAGTGAGAAATAATTCTAATAAGAATTACCCTGTGAGTCCAGCTAGAATTACTGTACATTAATGCTAGAAGAAATAATAGCTCTGTTTCATTTTCTAAATGTTCTAATTTAATGTCACCTAAAAGGTACATAAAACAGTCTTCAATTTCCTCTTCCCATGAATCTGAAGTCAGCCCTTCCCCATTCATCTGTTCTGCAAAAATGATATTGAATTCTTGCTATAAATTAGTCTTTGTTGCTAGGTGCTCAATATACAATGGAGTGCCTGAAATAAAAAGCTCTGAGAAGGGCACAGGCATTAATGTATAGCATTGCAGACATACACATGTAGAATCCATAAGGTTCCAGGATGGCTGTGGCACAAAGAGATGCAGTTATCTCCTCTGGGATGTGTCTAGACAAACATCATTGGAAAAAAACCTAAAGTGAGGACAATATGGTAGAATTCACTGAGTATCAAGAAGAGACAGGCATTCTGAGACAGGAAGGGTGAGATGAGACTACATGCTAAGCCAACCATGAACAAAAAAAAAAAAAAATTAGAAGAAACAAAGGTATGGCCACCAGGAAGGACCCAAATCACAAAGACTGGGCACAGAACTTAGGCTTTCCCCTAAGGTATAGGGGGCACTGGGAGTGATTCATTTTCAGTTAGATATACATCTAGATAGGTCTATGAATCTACAGTTATTTAGAATGTAAAAAGCAAGAACAAATAAGAGAAAGATGTCTTTAAAACACCAAGAAAGCATTGGTAAGACCTGAGCCAGGGCTACACACAGGAGGCAGAAGTATGCTCAGGACCAGGAGCAGAATGCTTGGTTCTGAGTCTTTACCTATTCTTTCATACCCTTTGTCTTTTGAATGATTCCTGGGGGAAACAGAGCATTACTTGTAAGGAATGTGGTCCTGAGATGTTCCTTCCCATTCTCCAGGCTCTTGCTAAGTCAAGGTGACAGTGAAAGCAGACTATGACCAGAACATTCAGATAAGGACCGTTCCGCACTAATCCCCCTCCATGCATGTAAGCGCTGGGTGCATCACTGTTATTTGCAAGAGAATCTGCTTCCTGCACATGTCCTAAATAATATATCCTTTCAAATGCTGAGCTGACAATGCCATTGCTTATTATGTATATATTGCTTGTGTGTTCTCACTTATAAAAGCCCTCTCCCATGGGAAGAGAGCAAGAGAGAAGCATGGAGATGAACCATCAGTCTTCCCTGGTCACTAACTTTCTACTGTGTTAATTAAGAAGCACCATGGGAAAGAGGAGCTCTTGGTCCAGTTGCTGTCACTGGAACTTGCAGTGCTATGGCAGCAGGCACTGCCCACCAGGCTCTTTGGCGTGATTTTCTGTCTATCCCACTTAACCACCAGTAGTGGTTTGAATGAGAATAGGCCCTATTAACTCTTACACTTGGATGATTGATTCTCATCTTCCTCCCCCCCGCCCCCCCCCATCAGACTCCGCAACAGAGTCCCGACAGGATTCGAACCGGCACGGGAAGGGGCGAGCCCGCCCTCTGCCGGTGGACGCCCAAGCGCTGCACAGCACACTCGCTGATTCTCATCTGTTTAGTCTAGCCATTACTAGACATTTGACCTTATTAGTAAACTTATCTCCCTTTTATTAAGTTTTAATAAACTCATCTTGTTAGCCATCTCTATCTTCTTTGGTCTTTGGGAATTCTCATCTTTTATGTCCACAACTCCTCTTACTGAATGGGCAGTTTATAGTTCACCATGTAGCTTGTTTAATTCGCAAAGAACCACCCAGCCATGCCCTCATAGCTGTCTCAACTTCCAAAAATAGTCAGGATGGTTTTTTTCAGTCAATTGACTCTACCTCAGTCATCTGCTATAGTAACCAAGGCTATAGGAACAGGAACGGGACAAGAAGAAAGTGTCAACCGTCACTTAAAGCAGGTAAAGCAGGTTTATGCGTGAGATAAATGGAGATTCCATTAACCAGAATGTGAAGTATAGGGAGAGGAAACTGAGCTGGGATGGGGGAGTTCCAAGTTTAGTCTTGACTTAGCTGAGTGTATGGGGTGAGAAAAATGTTCTGCAGTCAGAGGCAGGTGAGGGGAATTTTAGATAGAGACAAAATTTTGAGAAGTGTTGTGAGAAGACTGGGAGAAACATTGCCCACAGATGAGCTGGGGGCAGAGTAGAGCGGGGAGTCCCAATATGTGTGCCTCAGATGAAAAGTACCTGACTCTCAGACCAAGGCACTCCTCTTCTACGCAGCAGTGTCCAGTGCATACATAAATAGCTCTTGAGAAATATCTCATGAAAGAATTAATTGTCTAAGGAATCCATCAAACTCTTCTCATACCTCAACTTTCTAAGAGAATTGGGAATGTCCTACAGTTTCTAAGCAGGAAAAGAAAATAGAGTCTTCTCCCAGATTTAACCTGTTACATGCCACCTGTTCCATCATCGCTACTCAAAATCAAGGCTTAGGTACTATGCAAAGGAGAGTCAACATGGAAGGACAGAGATTCCTGACCTTGCTAAGTTTGCCTTTAACTGTGAATTTGAACTGCTAGTGGATTCATTATGTTGATGTAAATTGTACCCTAAATAATAGTTGTGGCTCTTATGCCTAGGCCACTCATGACCACAATAAGTTTCTTGCTGAATATCTGCTTGCATTGTAGGACACTCCAGGCTGCAAAGGTATCTAATGAAGAGCTCTCTACAGCAGCAGTAAGCAGTGGGGCTCTCATGAACATCCCTAGCAGACCACATTTCATGCATGTTGTCACAGCACTCAGTGACAGACATGAGCATGGCCTGTGAATTCCACTGGAGGGAGCTTCTCCAAACCTTTCCCCGACCAAGTGTTTTTTCCCTTGTGGGCTTTGCTTTGAGCCACAGGCACACAGGCTACTATATGCTATGAACCCCAAAGCAAACATGAAGACAATCTTGAGGACTCTCAACATACATATTGCACTTTCTAGTCACTGTAACTGAGTCCGAACCTGTCAAAAATCCATCCTGCTATCCTAATAATCACCCACCACCACTTCTACAGCCACCTATAGAAAATGCTGGTCATTGGCTGGTCACCAGCTCACTTCTTTCTAACATATGCCAAAAGCGCTAGCATTTGCAATCTACATTGACATTAAAAAGAAGTTTCACATGCTGGAGGGACATATTCTCACTATGTAGCTTAAGCTGTCCTAGAATTCAATTGCTGTGTAATTCAGGTTAGTTTCTAATTGTGATTTTTCCCACGTCCACTTCCTGGGATCTGGGGTTACAGGCACGTGTCACTGTACCTGGCCGGGGGGCATGGGGGGGAGAGAATCATTAAATTTTAAATGACAAAATTATAAAGACAAATTGGTTGTGTTCATTTCTATATTTTCTGGCCTTGGTACCCTAATTCAGGGCCATACAACTTGCACTAGAGGCCTAGTTCACCATTCTCAACTTGTGCCTCATAGACCATTGTGAATATTCACTTTATACAGCAAAATGCTTCTGCATAGCTAACCTGAGCGCTGTCTCTCAGAGTTCCTGCTTCTTATGCAAAGATACAATACCTTCAAGTATGCAGGGTGCTTGTGATTAATATAATAGAAATTTCTTTAAAAGTGAGAGTGTATTTGAGCAATGGGGTTGACTATATATTAAATCTTTGCAATGAAATAAAGTGATTTCTCAAAATCTACAATAGACTGGGAAGACAATATGAAGAGATACCTACATTTCAGAAATGGTGATAATGTGTTGATGAATACAGATAAGATTTGATCCAAAAAGAAAAAAAAATCAGAAGAAAGTTTCTAAAGGAAAATTCCACACTGAAGTGGTTCTAGAGACCCCCAAACTCAGAGGCATCAGAAGAGAGAGGGGAATGTGGCCATCTAGAAACAGGTGGCCTGGCATGATGGCCCATCTCTGTAATCCCAGCATACAAAAGAGGAAAGCAGACGATCCAAAGAAGCTATCCTGGGCTATAGAGAGAATTTCAGACCAGCCTGGGTTACATACTGAGACCCTGTGTTAAAAAGTAAAAAAGTAAAATGAAAAATGGAAAAAAATGACAAGATGAATTGTGGAGAAGCGATGAGGATGGCCACTGGCCAGTTCCTTCCTATGATTTCTGATAACACTGAAGCTTTGAGTATGCCATATTGAGCCCACTAAAGTACCTGGACTGGCCTAAGTACAAGGAGAACTGGACTCATGCATTCAGATGAGAGCCCAAGCAGACCTTCCTGCAAAGGTCTGCTGATCCCTGCTTTGTCTCAACAAAGGCCAGCAAGGGAAACCCAAGCACAAGCTCTCAGACATGAGGATGCCGGAGAGGCTCACCAAGCAATTAAAAAACAACCCTGGGGAAAGAGGAGCGAGACTTGATTTCTAACGCACTAAAAATTCAAAGGCACACAAAACAGATGAGCACGATGTTTCCTTACAATTAATTTGATCTTCTGAAAATTAACATTTAAAATCCTTAAAAAGGAACAGTCAACCAGCAGTCAGCCTCAAGACCGTTGTCTCTCTCCCTGTGAGCCAAGATATTCTGTGAATGCTACTAAAAAAAAAAAAAAAAAAAAAGTTAAATTAAAAAAAAACAACAACAACAAATAAAATCTCTCCAGCCAAGGAAAACCTCAAGAGGCTATATTAAAATATTTCCTCTCTGGACAGATAATGAGAATATAAGGTGTGAAAGTAAGGATGGCCATGACCTAGAACACACACACATGTGTGCACACACACACATACACACAGACAGACAGACAGACAGACAGACAGAGAGAGAGAGAGAGAGAGAGAGTTAGCAAGTCAGAGCTACCTTCTGGTTTTGAAAACTCACAACCAAGTGCACACATCTCCAGTCAAGGCAACAATGAGGAGATAAAGAAAAGGGACAAAACAAAGATCACACAATGACACGTTCTAACCAATTACAGCTATGAAAAACCTACATGAAGTGGGGGTGGGGCATGTACCTAATGATTCACGGGGAGCACAAACTGGTCTGGATAGGTGAAAAGGAATAAAGACACAAAGATGGGTAGGTAGGGAAGGGAATGGGTCTGGAAGGGATGGGGGTTAGTAAAATGAAAGTGCATTGTATGAAACTCTGAAAGAGCTAATTGTTAAAAGAAAATAAAGAATAACATTGTTTAAAAACACACACACATAGAAAAACACAAAAACCTTGGGCTAGAGAGATGGCTCAGAGGTTAAAAGAGGGTCTGGATTTGGTACCCAGCACAGTATGGCCTCTGACAATGATAACCCCAGTCCTAGGAGCTCTAACACCTGCTGCTGGCCTCCATGGGCATTGTACTCCTGTGGTGCACAGGCATGCACACAGGCAATAAAGTCAAAAAAGAAAGGAAAAGTTAGTAGCTTTCTATACTAGATTTGTAAATCTACATAAAGTAAATGGTTTCTATGGGAAATCACCTAAACTGACATAAGCAGATGCAGAAATTATGAATGGATTAATTGTAAAAAAAAAAAAAATGTAAAATAAACTCAGTTAAATTCCAAACAGACACAAACTTACATGAGACAATCATACCAATTATCTTGAATAAACGGAAAAATTCATGATTTTTTTTTTGAATCAGAGTCTCACTCCATAATTCCCTCTGATCTTGAAGTCACTAAAATTACTAGCCACGCAGAGATTTTAGAATATACAGGAAGGAAGCCATATTCATTCATAAGTTGTTTATAACCACCTATACCAAAACTGAATAAGCATGACATCAAAGCAGTTTTACCTGCCAATCACCAGAGCAGTCCTACCTGCCAATCACCAGCAATCTTACCTGCCAATCATCAGAGCAGTCCTACCAGCCAATCATCAGCAGTCCTACCTGCCAATGACCAGAACAGTGCTATGTGCCAATCACCAGAGCAGCCCTATCTGCCAAGAACCAGAGCAGCCCTACCTGCCAATCACCAGAGCAGCCCTACCTGCCAATCACCAGAGCAGCCCTACCTGCCAATCACCAGAGCAGCCCTACCTGCCAATCACCAGCAATCTTACCTGCCAATCACCAGCAATCTTACCTGCCAATGACCAGAGCAGTCCTACCTGCCAATGACCAGAGCAGTCCTACCTGCCAATCACCAGAGCAGCCCTGCCTGCCAATCACCAGAGCAGTCCTACCTTCCAAGCACCAGAGCAATCTTACCTGTCAACCTCACTTAAGTCCTTACATGTTTCACAGTTTTCTAATTTCAATAACATATTAACATATCAAGGTTGTTAAATATCACTGTATTGAAATATCAATTTATTATCTCCAAGAATTTTGCTTAGAAATCAGTCATTATAAGTCATCATATCCATAAAAATGCAAGATTATCTCAATTGAAGATGGAAGTGTATTTGGCCAAATTCAACATTTTATATTCTTCATTATGCTGAGAATAAAAGGAAACTTTCTTACTCTTACAAATCCATCTGTCACTAAAATGACAAACACAGCTAATGGGGAAAACACATAAAACAGTGTACACTAAAATAGAAACGCTCCATAGTCTGAAGAAGATGCTGTTACCATCATTACTGTGCCAGAGGGTTAGTCACTGCAGAAGAAAGAGAAATTAAAAAGGTACATAATGATCGCGAAGGAAGGGGGAGGTTTACCAGCACTTGTGGGCCACATATTCCTTTCTCTTGAAAATTAGGGAGAATCAGAAGGAAAAAGATTATGCTTAATTAGAAAGTTTAAATCTTGTAGACAGAAAAAAAGAACTGTAGGGGGAAAGAAACAGAAATGGATCTGAAAATTGATGTCTTCGAGCCCATGAGCCAACCACAATCTATATGGTTATCATAGGAAAGCTTTATGACAATGCAGACAAGCCAGCTTTTGCATACAATGTCCATAGATGTCTTCCTAACTGCAGAGGCAGAGCCTATTGCTTGGAGCAGAGACCATATGGCCTGACAAAACTGAAGTATTTATTATCTGGCCCATCATGACAAGACTGCCAGCCTGTGGAATAGAATCGCAAGATCACTAGCAAAGTGTTTAGAAATAAATTCATAATGAGTAGACAACTTAAGTAGTACTAAAAATATTAAAGAGTGAACTAGAATCTAAGATAAATTTAAATAAGTCAATATAAATACTATGTATTAGAAAGTATACAATATACTGTAATATATATAAGAAGAACCTATACTATATGTTACACTATGTATAATATATAATATAGCATATATAATTTAAATAGACCATACACTATACTGTATTATATGCAGTATAATATATAATACACATATATGTGTATGTATACATGTATATATGTACACACATGTGTAATATGCGATACATGTATATTTGTACATACATACACACATATGTGAAATGTCCTGGAATAAAAATATTCAATATCATCAATGTCTATTCACCAAATTAATCAGTTAACATAAAGTAATCCCCTTTACACTCTCAGTGCAGTACCCGTTGAACATGATACTGTACTACAAAAATTTCAGATAAAAGATTAAAGGAGAAAAAGAAGAAATTCCACTCTGACAAACCTCTTTGCTTCAAACCAACCCCTCACCAACCAGATATATACGTGTCAATCTGAAAAGTCAAACAAATGAGACTGGACAGAACATTTGAAAACAGCATCTTAAACATGTCAACAAGATAGAAATTATGGAAACCAGACCTGCCAGTGGACAGAAATTCAGAGCAGTTATCCTGGTTTCGAAGTATCCCTCTGCCCAGCAAGTTATACATCCAGAAAAGGTGGCTTATAAACTCAGAGATGCTTCTGAAGTCTTTACAAGACAACAGAAACAAGAGCTTCTGTCCAGGCCTTGGAGTCTTGGAGCTGCCTAGACTGAGCTTCAGATGCCAAAGAGCTACATCCAAAGATGTGAGACATCCAGAAGTAAACAACCACCTGAGAAGACTACCTTTCAGCTTCCAGTCTGCAAAGCTGGATTGAGGTGATCTGACTAAGGCAGAGCCAAATGTCAAGGGGCAATCTTTGTGCAACACTGAGGGAGTGAGCTAGACAAAGAGCCAAATAGAAATTCTAGGCTTAAACATACAATGGCATTAAGACTTCAAGACACGGCTCAAAAGAGAATTGGTTAACTCAAATATTCATGAGAAGAAAATATTTAGAGTGTAGACAGGGAAACACAGGGAGAAAGACTCACATGGGTTTAGCTGATTCTTAGAACAGGAAAGAGAAAACAGGTCAGGAACAAAACATGAATGCATAAAGTGGCCTTTTAAATTCCCCAAACTAATGAAAGAAATTAATCCACAGATCTAAGACCTAATGAATTCTTAGAAAACTAAACAAAATTTATAACCCACTCCAGAAGTATAATAGTGAAATGAAGGTAGCTAGTCATGAATGGGGAGGGGATAGCTAGTTATGGGGAACAAAACATTTATTCTAAAAAGAGAGTGGTGCAGAGCAGAATTCCATACAGCAAAAAATTTAAGACAAGACAGGAGAGGTACCTCTGGGGTTAAGGATGAGTCCTGTTTTTCCATTGCTGTGGTAAAGACCACACACACACACACACACACACACACACACACACACACACACACAGAAAATAAAATTAAAAAATACACAGGCATAGAGCAGCCAGTGTACTAAAAGAAAACACCCATCGATGCAGAGTTCCGCAGCCAGTGAGAACAACGCTGGAGAACAAAGTGCATTAAAAATGTTTTCAGAAGAACAAACACCGATAGCTTTCACCACTAATTTTCACCAGATACTAAATGGAAATGACATTTAGTGAAGAAAAGAGAAAAGGCAGTGCATATAAACGAGAATGAGTGGTAACAAGGGAAACAGTAGTAACCCTGCCTAATGAACACTTACGGCAGGGGCGTTTAAAATATACAACAGAAAGCATAGCAACTAGAGGACTTAGTGGAGCTGAAGTCTTCTGAGCTCTTAGATGGTGCAAGAGGAAAATATGGGCACTAGCTAATGGCAGACCCGGTGAGTCTACGAGGATGGTGAAGGCTAGCGAGACCACTAATGAGCCAGAGAGTACACTGCTCCCAACCACCAGAGCAGTGGAGATGGATTGATGTCTGCATAAATATATGCAAGATTTTTAAAAATATTAAATATTAGTGAAGGTTTATTTATGCAGATGTTTACATAACATTAAAGCCTATTAAATTATACGGTGTAGGCATGGAGATCGTGCAATGAGCTGGATGTTTATGCCCCCAACTTTATATGTTAGAACTCTACCCGTGTGGCTTTATCTGGAAATAGGGACTTTGGGAAGCATTTGGATTAGACAATAGTGCTCTCTTGTAGAGATGGGGCCCTTGTAAGAAGAGAAGAAAGGACTCGTTTCCTCTCAGAGGTTGGTGCCACATAAGGACACAGCAGGAATCCAAGAATCTGTGTCCACTGAAATCTCTCTTTCTGAAATCCTACCATATACCACCCTAAGATTAGTCACCTCAGCCTTCAGAATGGTGAAAGGGAAAATGTCTGTTGTTCAGGTCTCCCAGTGCAGGTCCCACAACAGTGCAAAAGAACTGATGCAAACTGATGGCCAAATCCCATGGAGAGTTCTTAGTTACTTTTCTATTGCTGTTGAAAGCACCATGACCAAGGCAACTTATAAAACCATGTGTTCAATTTGGCTGATAGTTCCAGAGGGTTGAAGTCTACGATATCAGAATGAAAGAAGAGCTGAGTACTTACCTCTTGATCTTCCACAAGGCAGAGAGAGACAGTCAGACATTCAGAGAGACACAGAAAGAGAGAGACAGACAGTAAGAGAGACAGAAAGAGAGAGAGAGAGAGAGAGAGAGAGAGAGAGAGAGAGAGAGAGAGATAATGGCACAAGTTTTTTGAAAACTCGATACCTACTCCTACTGACATATAACATACCTCCTTCAACAAGACCACACCTCCCACATCTCAATCCTTCCTAAACAGTTTCACCAGCAGGGGACCAACTATTCAAATATATGAGCCTATGGAGGACATTCCCATCTGAATCACCAGAGGGGAATTCACAGTTTTGTACACATGAGCGGTTTACCTGCAGTGATGGTAATATTGTTATTAAGGGAGCAGAGATGATCTATATGCTTTTCTTTAACTAATTTGATAGTAAACTTATGACTAGTGTTAGAATTCTTCCTGCTGTCAAGACAGCACTTCAAATTCCCAATAAAGAAAGAGCTACTCAGGACATAGTTTACTATGATGTCCCAACTCTAGATGAGTGGCCAACTCTATTGTTGAGAGGGACTGGGAGAGGGAGTTGGTTATCTTTAAGGATGTAGTCCCTGGTTAATGGACCATGTTTTACTAGAATCCCACATTCCCAAGAGTATATAGACAGCACTAATTAGTCTCAGTAGGTTTAAAGTAAAATGAAGGCCACAGAGTTGGGTGGGTAGGGAAAGGGAATGGGTCAAGAAGGAGTCAGTGGAAGGGGTTAGCATAATTAAAATACACTGTATGAAACTCTCAAAGAACTAATAAGTAAAAAGGAAATTGCATATATCTCTAAAAAAAAAATGACAGATTTCTAATAAGTATTATATCCAGAATAAATCCCTACTACATAAAAATGCTAACTATAAGAAGAGATACTAGAAAAGAATTGGGATAAAAACTTACAAAATGATTCTTAAAATCTTCAAGTTCGAAAGAGTTTTCTATGATAAGGCATATAATCCATAAACCACACATACAGGCTCACATTTCTAGTGTCACAAAAATTTAAAATACTTTCACTGAAAAAAAAATTGCAAAGTTAAAGTCCAAGCAGCAGTCAGGAGATATTCTACACAATATGCTTGACACAAACAGAATTTACAACCAGAGTCTGTCAATATCCTATACAAGTCAATGGGAAAATCCATGCATAATAAAAATATGTAAATGATATGAACAGACTTTCCATTGAAAAAGTATAAATATTAGTAGTCACATAAAATGCACCACTTCTACCAATCAGGGAAATGGAAATTAAAAGAATAATGAGATTTTATTTTTTTCCCACTCATTACATCTCTGGAGTTAAGAAGAGGGATAAAAACAAATGTTAACACAGATTCAGGGAAACACTTGCTTTCAGGTACTTGCTGGGAACTATGAACGTGTGAGATCATTCAGAACTCATTAAACACCATCGACCGATGTGCAAATTTGCATCCCCAGTATCCCAGCAGTGTCAGTCCTGGACACACAGCCTGAGTATGAATTGGGGCACACACAAAGAGGAGCAGGCAGCATTGTTGTAGCCCACAGAACAAAAGTCTGAGGTTTGAGGAGGTTTAATATGACCATCAAGGCAAGAGGTAGGAAATAAACTATGGAGCCATGGAGTTCTCTGCACACATTGAAATCATGCAGTAGATCTCACTGACATAAAGAATGTACAAGACACAACATCAAAGTAAATCAAATTGAAAAATAGTTTGTAGAGTATGTGTGTCCTAAGACTCTGGGAGCATGGACACCAACCTGTTGACATTGGTTACCTGTGGAGAAGAGACAATAAAAGATGAGCAGATAGATGATAACTTCATGCAAGAAAAAAATATTCTGCTCCAAACTGAGACTGAAAGGAACTAGGTGCTCAGCATTTTAAAGGACTTGTGGTCATTCTTGGAGACTTGAGGGAAGGCTAGACCTTTGGTCTCTGAGAGCTGACACCTTGTGGTGAAAGGATTCCTTGTCAGGGACATAACCCTGATGCTTGATACATCCAATTAATAGCCCAGATCAATTTGTGATCCTTTACATCTCAGATATATGACTCAGTGTTTTTGATTAATGAGTCATGTCTGATGGTGGTTCTAAATTATCCAAGCCACAGATTTAACCCTGCTGCTGAGAGGAAGCTGATTTCTTTATGGCCATGTAAAGGAAGGCAGACTGAAAGTCCTGTCTAGCCAGGCAGCTTTGAAGCAAAGAAGACAGACATGCAGCCTGCCAGGGGAGGTAAATCTCTCTCCTAGGACATTTGGACAGCTCACTCCCTTTGCTGTCCATGCTAAATCCTTCATTAATAAGCAGTAAACCTTGACTCATGTCTGGAAGTTTTAATTGGCCATAATTTGCACTGTGCTACTTAAATCTTAGGAAACTCTTAAGACTGTGCTGATGTAATGCCTGTGGAGAATGTAGCTATATAGATGTCCCCAAATGCAGCTTTTTATTGGATGTTTCCTTAATCATGATACTAAATAATTGTTTTCCCTCAAGCCTAAAGACAAGACAAAACAAACAAACAAAAGCCAATTTGATCTTAAAACTAGGATGTTAAGTACTAGAGAGATGGCTCTGCCATTAAAAGAAACTGCTCTTACTGCTCTTCCAGAGGAATTTAGTTCCCTTCTCGGCACCCACATAAGGCAGCTCACAATGGCCTGGTAACTCCAGACCCAGGGGATCTGGTGCCCTCTTCTGGTCTCCATGGGTACTGCTCTCATGTGTGAATACCCATACACAGATAACGCACATATAATCAAAACAAAACAAAACTTTTAAAATGGATTTTTCTACTCAAAAATGACTCTGAATTATTTTGTGTGTTTTTCAATAAAACTGTAATGGAAGAAACGGAGAAAAGGGGAGAGGAGATGTGTAGAAGTAAACACATTTTAAATCAGGAAGTACAAACCTAAAATGTGAGTGCAACGGTCAATGCCAAGTTCACCCTGAATCTCACATACCTCACATGCCTTTAATATACAACACATGGCCTGAGAGACCTGGTCACTGTCACAGACTCCACAGACCAATAGACCCTGTCATCCCTGTGCTGTGCTGACCCAGTAAGATCCTAGCTATAACTCTTGATGGAGTAAGGTTTTATGGGAGCCAGTTGTTAATAGAAGTAAATTCAGCTTCTTTGGTTTCATTTGGTTTCTGCCATACTGTGAACCATCAAGAAGAACAGCACATGCTCTTGGGCTTCAAGGTCTCCGGAATCACAAGCCAAGGTCAACTTATCTTCTTTACATAAAATTTCCAACCTTTAGTATTTTGTTATAGCAACTAAAAATGGTCTATGATAGTCACTGTCTCAGACAATGGTTCTCTAACATCTCTACATCTCTGTCCTTTAAGTTTCTTCTATTTTGGTCCATGAGGGTACTTCATGGAAGAAAAGATAACAATCAATAATAGAAATTCCCTCCTCTTCCCAGTACTTGGCCTGCTGGGTGGGTACCACAGCTGGGCTATCACTCCTACCTTGAGGGAAGATGAGCCCCTACTTCCCTCAGAAGCCTAAATGCTCTAGATCCCAGTGTCCCTCACCATCTCCCTGGGTTTATGTCTGTCCTGCATTTAAATGTTAACATGACTTTTCACTCCTTTGTCAAAACCTTCTACAACAAGCCCCGTGATAGCAGGAAGTTCACTGTTCCCACCACGGCTTCTGGGTGGTCGAACCCTGGGCAGTAGCCTGTGTCCTCCTCATCTCTCCAGGCCTCTGCAAGCCTTCCCTCAGATTGAAAACCATGAAAACAGGAAGCTTTCTTCATGCCAGTCCATTCTTTTAAGTTTCACATCTCTCCAAATGTGCCTACTTCTTCACTCCCCAGAACCTAGGGTCTCATATCTTGTTGAGAGTTGGTCTGTTGGAGGCTTGCTTTACCATATCGGAAAAGTAGGATACATAACCAGTGCACCAACTCTGGATTGACTGGTCAACACTGTGTATGCCCCAAACACACCGCTGCTGCAGAGTCAAAGTAAGGATGTTTAATTAAATCATATTATTATTATTATTATTATTATTATTATTATTATTATTATTATTATTGTCTTTACTAGTTGGAAACCAAGAAATAACAGCAGACTTGGAGAGGAATATTGTATAAACCTCCCAGTGGAGAAAAGATATTGAGAGAGATTCTGGAATTTTCTTGAAACAAAGATGAACCCATAGATTCTCTCTCTCTTTCTCTCTCTCTCTCTCTTTCTCTCTCTCTCTCTCTCTCTCTCTCTCTCTTTCTCTGTCCCTTTCTCTCTGTCTGTCTGTCTGTATCTCTCTGTGTGTCTCTCTCTCCCCCTTTCCCTTTCCCTGTATCTCCCTCACCCTGTCAGTTTCTGTCTGTTTCTCTCTGTCTCTCTCTCTCCCCTGATCTATGTGTAAGTCAGACAGAGGAGTGGGGGAGGCAGAATTTCAGAAGCAGGTGGAGTATGAACACCAGAGGGTCATAGTCTGGTGAGTGTGGGCTCATAGAAGGTCATAGATTGGTAGAGCATGGCTTATAGAGCATCATAGTCTGGTGGAGTATGGGCTACATAGTGTAAGAAGCTGGTGGAATGGAGGCTTGCAGAAGGTCAAAGGTGAGGGCTAATATGCCTTTCAAAGTAGGTTTATTCTGAACTCTGAGGTATGACTTAGCCTCTTCTTTCATGATGATTCTCAAATATACCAACTTACTCATGATTTTCTTTTTCTATTCTGTGAGTTAAAGATAAGTTAGATATAGAGTTCCCCGCAATGTTTTTATAAAATAATCACAATAATAGTAATGGTGGGGGTGGGTCTGATGGGGGTGCCATCAATGCTGTCTTTATAGCCGAGAAAGACTTCTGTGTATTGATAGACTTTTAACCTATTGTGTCAGTGGCCCACAAGTCAGACTGTTAGCACTTGTCTTGACTCTAGTGAAAACTAGAAAATGGAAAATGTCTCCTCCAAAGATAAGCATATCCCATGTCTCTGGGCACAAAATAGTAGCACTCCCTGACTGGGCAGAGGCCAGTGATCAAAATATTCATCTTATGCTCATATTTGATCACTGATCAAAAATATTCATCTTATGCTCATGGTCAATTCTAAGCTGTACTTGGAGTAAGGATACCAAGAAAACTGATTAGGTATCAAATGGTCTTGCAGTTTCTCCAGTGAGGGCGTCAACTCATGGGCAGGAGGTCATCTGTAATTTATGGAGTCAATCACATCAAAGTGACAGAAGGTGTTTATTTAAAATGTGGATTTTGTAGCCTCATTCAATTGCTCCTGGGCCTGGGAAACTGCATTTCTATGAATTCTCCTGGTTCTTCTGCTGCACATAAGTTGTAACACTCTGCTTTGAGTTCCCAAGAGTTTTTTGCTGGGAGCTACCAAAGCCATATTGTACAGACCCTAAGCATCTGCATACAGTCTACCCTTTGCCTCTCTGAGACTTAAAACCATGGCAAATGCATCATTCATTTCATGTCACTGAAGACATTTGGAGATAACTGGGATGCGTGGCCTATTCTTTCCAGCTTTGGGTCACCAAGTGGGTAGCTGAGATTCACCTTCCCAAGAAGCTTGCCAAGCCAGTGGGAACCTGGCTCATTGCTCTGTAGGTGATTCCACTGGGAGAGGATAGAAAATACCATTTGCTTCATTTGTTAAACACGTGTGTTAAATTGCAATCACACGTGCACAGCCATCCAAAGGTCAGGAGCTTACGAGGGCGTGCAACCTGAGTCCTCCCCACCATGCTCCAGATAATGAGGATTCCTCAGCAAAGTATGTCAATTAACACTTTAATGTTTCAATTTATCTTTCCAGGCCCCAGAAGTACATTCACTCGTTTATTTCAATTAACAGCTATTTGTGAAGTGTATCAGTCCCTGCTAGGTGGAGCACAAGACAGAGACTAATTAAATATGCCCCACTCCCCCGAAACAATATCAGTCTGCAGGTTGAAGGACTGGCTGGGCATTGTAATGGGCATTTTGTTAGACCAGACTGGTAAAATTATAGTACAAAGAGAAGCTGGCATGGTAGCCATGGCTTACAAGCTTGATACTCAAGGGGCTGAGGCAGGAGAATGAAAAGTTTGGAGACAATTTGTGCAGCACAGTAAAACCTGAGAGATTGTATCCTTAAAGACATAAACTAAACAAACAAAAATGCATGTGAAATCCACAGAAGGGGAGCATGCTGGACCCCAGTATTTCAGCCAAACTGTAAAGGACAAGGAAAGAAATTTTTGTCACCTCCTTGCAGACAAGAGAACATCTGGAATTTGATGGAAGAACAGATAAGAGTCCAGTGTATGAAAAGCCAGAAACTCTATGGCTCTCATCCCACTGGAGAGAGATGGGTCAAGGGACCTTGATTCTTTCATCTCTAGGATGGGGAAAAATGACACTGGTCACTGTCAACTTAGAAGTACTAAGCTTAGCAAATCCTGGCCAGTGAAATCCTGCCCTCCTTACTCCCCCTCACCCACCTTCCCCACGCATGCTTGACTGTACAATCTTTTCCCTCCGAGTTCCTGAGATCTTCACCTATGTCAGGTAAGATGCTAATGTCTGAGAATAACAGGGCCTTGGCTCTGCAAGAGCTGTTTGAAGAGGTGGACAGCGTGTTCTTGCTCAGGCCAACGAGTCTATTACTTCTGAAGCAGGCTGTACAAGGCCTACAGGTCCCATTAGAAGTCTGGATCCAGAATCTGTGCACACAAATATTCGGCAGTGGTGCTAGTTTGAAGGTGATTTCTGAAGAGATTCTAACTCCATGGCATTGCTACCTTCAATCTGTATCTTCTTATTGGTGGTACAGGTTCAGTGTAGTATCATGTGGCTATCACAGCATTCAGGAGGCTGAGCTAGAACTGTGAGTTCAAGGTAAGTTTGGGCTACACGAGGGAATAACATCAAAAAAGTATATCTGAGGAGATAACCCAATCAATAAAGTACTTGATTGTTTTATGAGCAAAAGAACTCAAATTGAACCCCTAGGACCCCCATAAAATTCTAGATATGATGGCATGCATTTGTAACCTCAATACTAAGAAGGCAGAGACAAAGGGATTTCTGGGGCTCTCTGGAGAGCCAGTCTACCCTGTTTGGAATATTGCAGAGAGAGAGAACTATTCCCCAAACAGTAAGGAAGATGAGAATAAGGAAGGACACTCAAAGTGACACGTATGTGACAGACACAAGCAGCATCAAACCACATTCCTAGGATGAAATCTCTGGGAGTTGGGCTATCCTAGTCTCCTGACACAGCATGCAAAAGAGACAATGAATCCTAGAGCTGGTGTGTCAGGCTGTTGCCTGATCAGGGATGCAAGTGACTCCTCACAGCTTCAGCTTCCCTCCTCATCCAGCATCTGCTCACGCTCCAGTGAGGACTCTCTCCACTACTCCAAACACACCATTCATCTGCAGACAGATCCCGTTAGGGAAACCCTTTGTGTTGGGCTGAAATCCATTCATCTTGGGAAGGGTTAATGAGACAATCACAAGACGCTTTTTGTTGAAGCTTTCTTATTCCTCACTCAGCCTAGAAGCATTAATTCCATCATCAAATGGACAGCCCTGGGGAATGAACTTTTAAGGGCTTAAAACAAGGTAGGTTAATTAAAATCTTTGATCAAAGCCCCATAAACAGAGTAAAACTTCTCTCTCTTAATTATCCTGGATAGCCTCACAAGCATTAAAGCCAAAGGGGAGAAGATGAAGAGGCAGACGGTGGGGTGCATGGTGAGGAGCTGGGGTAAGAATATCCCAGAAAGAAATGACCACCAGCCAAGAGCTGCCATGTTAACCTTGTCACCAGCCTCTTATGCCAGGACTCCTGGGGAAACAGAGAGTCAGCTTTGCTTAATTGATAATGACTCGTGAAGTACTTTCTGCAGCAGTTGCTTTAGAATGCCACAGCACAAGAAGCCCTATCTGTTGCCAGGGAGGAGGAGCCAGGGTCTCACTCAAAGACTGAGAATAGATAGCTGGAGTTCCTGGTGATTAGCACACCCAAGCAGAGCCACAGGAAGGGGCTGCAGAGCACAGAGCAAGAGCTCTGAGCTGAGCTAGGGAAGGTCAAGAAATGCTTCCAGAACAGCAGCTTTGATTCGAAACATGGCAAATATGTTGTCTAAGTCAGCGAGGTGTCGGTCAAGAGTAAGCATTGGCTGGAGTGGAGAAACCTGGAGGTGAGGATGGCCCGGGCTGGGCAGGAATGGGAGGTAGATTCAGGTGGGCAGCAGTGAGGGACAAGACCAGAGAGCCTGGAGATCATGAGCTGTGTGTGCTAAGGACAGTTTTGAAGGCAAGTCAGAGGATCTGGGGTTTTAGGAGGGTCAAACGGGATAGGAGGGAGGGAAGGAACAGGACAGAAAGTCCAAGTAGTACATATTTATTGTCCAGTGGAGAGAAAGTTTATCTGTTTTCAGGTAATCGCTGAAGAAAGTTGTGAGAGAGGTGGGAAGAAGATCAGTTGACAGAATCAGGAAATATTTTGGGTCAAGGTAAAAGTATCAGGGAAGGGCTAGGATTCCTGATTGTTTGTGTAGGTGTATCCGTGAGATGCAGGTAGAAGGCTGGAGGAGAGTGAGCCTTTAGGTTTGAACACTTGGAGTGTGATGGGTCAGCGACAAAATACAATCTCACTTCTACCCATCCCAACTCAAACCCACAATGACATCTAAAAGAATGGATGCAATAATGCCCAGGGCTACCTTCTAGGCACTGCTTGGCCTTGCAGAGCTCTTGTGGCAGACTCAAGTTCTGCAGTTGCTCCCCTGCCAGCCTTTCTCCAGCCACTAGGATGTCTGTCTGGCCTGCAAGTGTTCTAGGTTCCTTCTTGACTCCAGGCCCTCATACTCTCTGTTCCCAGTATCAGGAACATGCCTTTTTTCACTCTCGGTCCTTGCTCATTATTTCAGTCTCACTGCTTTTATCTTGTTCACAGGAAAGACTTCCATGACTCCACTCACCAATGTCTATAGAATTGGACCAATGTTCAGATTGCTAATCCTGCCCTAAACCCAGATTCTGATTCAGCAGCCCCTGGATGGGGCCCAGGAGTCTGCACTCTAGCAAGCATGCAGGTTAGTTCTACCTATATAGTCTATAGACTACCATCTAAGGAGCCTGCCCTGCAGTAAGTTTCAACTATGAAATAAGTATGATGGTGCTACAGGGTGACTGCAGGGGTCTTCACTGTGCCCGCCACTCTCTATCCTCTGATCCATTATTGACTCGCACACCAATTACTAATGGTATTATGTCCATTGCAATTTTATTTTTTGATGTGAAAAACTCATGCTTTTGTACTGTGTAAACTATAAATAAGAGCATCCTGAGAAAACTCTGTGGTTTGTATTGGTCTTTATTAATATGCAACTCAAGTAAACACAATGTGATTTCTATAAAATTGAAACTTTAAGAAGCCCTTCCGCTCCCTCCCCTGCAGCTTGTTTCTCTAGGCCTCTGTATTCAGAAATCCTGACATGATATTACCAACATATCCTTAAACTACATACTTCAGGAAAACAGCAATAAAAGTCTCCAACCATTTCCTTAAAAAAAAAAAAAAAAAAAAAAAACTAAATTTATTGCTAAAAATTACCATTTCCCAAATAATTAAAATGGACTTGAGGATGTCCCCTGATTTACTAAGACAAAACCATATGCTGTGTCTCCAAGTTCTTAGTCTCATAAACACTTAGTTGAGTTGAAGTCAGCCAGACTCAGATAAATATTTCCTGTTTGGTTGACTGTTGTTTGTCTAATCCCAAGTATAAAACCACTTGTGGCTTGGTGCTTCCTCCTTATTACAGCACATGTCACTCTACCACGCACCCCAGGTCCAGCGAGAGAAAGACCATTTCTTAATTGTTATATACATCACCACCGAAGTTAGAGCCTATATTTTGGGAAGTTGATTTACTGCCAAGGTCAGAAGAAAAAATGGGGACAAGGTTACATCATGGCTTCCAGTTTTACCAGTCGTCATTGCCCTGGGAGGGCTTCTCTGTGTCCCTGAGTGGGGGTTGTGTGAATTCTTCTGCAAACATCACAGTTGAGAACCACAAATCAGGAGGGTACCGTGGGTAAAGAGGGTTCCTGAACCAAAAAAAAGGCACACACTAAGAGTCTCTTAAAGTAGATTCAATTTTTAAAAATCCTTGAAGGTTTGCTGCAGTCATGACTACTCAGCAGCCATAAACTAAAGGGCTAGCAAAGAGTTCCCGAATCACCATCATCTTGCCTGGAAGTTTTATTATCATATCTGAACCTAGGAGACCACCCACAAACAGAAGGTACTGAGTGAGAAATCAGTGGCCTGGGATCAGCCAGACATTGTCTTTCTCATTAGATCTTCATCAACACTGGTCCACTGGCCAAGATGCCATTGGTCCTTGTTCTGAACCACACTTCAACAGCAAGACAGCCTCTACTAGGTTCCCTAGGGGAATGCAGAGTCTTAAAGGGCCAAGTTCCTGGGCGGAGCTGGTTAAGTTAAAGACTGTCTATTATCTACACCCATGTACCTGGTGTGCAATAGGTGCTTGAAATAACAGCAGCTGATCATCCCTCCTCCTGAAGAGTATCCTGCAGGTAGGACTTGAACCTAATTTCTTCCACCCAATTGCATTGCACACTGAAATCGAGACTGTATCTGCAAGGAAAGAAGCCAACTCACTCCCACAACTTTGGGAAAGAGACACCTTCTCCAGTGTAGAGTAGTGTGCGTGCAGAAGGGATGCCTCCCTCCCCACCCCACCCCCCACACACTGCCTGCCCTGCCCTCCCTACTTCATCCTGCCGAAGGAGCCTGGTATCGCCCAGAAGCCTTCACCCTCTGGAGCCAATTTGGGATGGAAATGAGCTCCTGCCTGGATGCATCTGCACGTGGAGGGAAACAGTTGGCATCATAACCTTGGGGTAAAAAAAGACAAATAAAGGAAGTCTCCAGAGATTTATCAGAGACCTCAGGAAGCTGTAAAACATATGTTGCAACATATTGATCCTTGACAAACTCCAGCAGTAGACGAAGTCCTTTTCTGCCCATGCTGGCTAATGAAGACCCGGGGGCAGCATCTTGTTTTTCCCTTTCCCTCCTGGAGCAGGACTCCAAATGTAGAGTCTCCATCTCTAGCCTATCAGTGCTGTGAAGAGGAATCCATGTGCATCTGGGAACCACCTTAGGGAACTCGACGACAGAGGAGGTGCAGGTGTGCAGCTTTTCCATCCCAGGTGCAGGAACCCTTGAAATGGTGGTTCTTAAGCTGTGGGTGGTGACCACTTTGGAGTCGTGCATCATATATACTGCATATCAGACATTTACATTGCAAGTCACAACAGCAACCAGATTACAGTTATGAGGTAGCAACAAAATAGTTTTATGGTTGGGGGCACCACGACATGAGGAGCTGTGTTAAAAGGTTGCAGCCTTGACAACCATTGCTGCAGCACAGCAACGGTTATGGTTAGGTTGTCCCTGGATAAAGGAGCTACCATGTGAGTACTCTAGCCTAGTGACACTGCAGCCACCCAGATGCCAGTGACCTTCCTCAGGGAGCTCTGATTTCTAGGGTGCTGCCTGGGCCTCAGGAGTTTTACAGCTCTCAGATTAAGTCATATGTCCATCCCAATGTGCAAACCACCTGGGTTAGAGAGAAAAGGAAAGTTATTTCCTTTTCTCAGATTTCAGAAGTGAGCTTTGAAGGACTTTCCTGTAATACGTATTAAAGTCCTTTTCAGTTTGCAGGAGAAACAATCCCTTTGCAAGACTGACAAGAGGGATCAAATCTTGTCAGGCTGAGATGACAGAGTAGGAAGCATGCAGGACACTCGTGAGATCAGCTTTCCCCTCTCAACAGGAAATTAAATCCTCTTCGAAGACAGCCAAGAAGGAATTCAAGCCAAAAGTAGTAACCCCGTACCCTTGGATAACACTGAGCAGAAAGAGTCTGAGTTTATCCCACCCACAACCTTGTCATCCCCCTGGAGACTAATGAGATAGCTTTAATAGAGCAGTTGTGATGGAGTCTACAAAGTGTGGATATCACAAAGAATCTCGGGCATCTTGGTGCCCTGGTCTAGATTATAGCCTGTGAGCCAGGAAGGGATATAGACAACAGGGAACCTAAGCAGCAGCAGATGCCACCAAAGGCATCCTTCAAAGACCAAAGCTCCAAAGAGAGCAAACAGACAAAAGGATGCCAGGAAGAAAGAGCTTGGCCACCTTCACCCGGAAGTACCCTGCAGGAAGAATTTACACTTGGTTAAACCCAGGTTTGTTTCTGCTGAGTTGCAAACAGAGGAAATTCGGAGCAAATTAAGTTTAGTAATAAAAAATGAAGACAGTTACGTTTCTGCACAACTGAATATAACTATAAATCTTAAACCTGCTGTGAGGTCTGTTCAAGAAAGAAGAAATACACACAGCCAAGGGATAGGAAGAGACACTCGGGCTCGGCAGAAACCCAGCAAACACAAATCAAAGCTGGAGCAGCAGCACACCTTAGAGCCACTGGGGTGGGAGAGATTAACATCAAACTCAGAGAAGGTAGATAAGCCAGTCTCTGTCACACTGGTCGGGAACCACATGAAATCTCTCAGAGAGGCAGCTAGAGAATGAAAATTAAAATAATTACAAAGGAGTCACCTTGGGACAGTGATCTTAAGAATTTACTGTAAGGTAATAACAAAGGATGGGGAGAGATTTGAGACTACATTATTTCACAGTTTTTACTATGATTGCCCCAAATTGCTGAACAAACCCCAAACAGCCAGGGTTGGAGAGATGACTCAGTAGTTAAGAGCACTGGATGCCCTTCCAGAAGAACCTTGGGTTCAATTCCAGCACCCCATGGCGGATCACAGTCATCTGTAACTACAGTTCTGGGGATAGGGCTCTGATACCCTCTTTTGACATCCCAGGGCATTAGGCATGCATGTTGTGCAGAGACACACACGAAGGCAACACATCTGTCTTAGTCAGGGTTTCTATTCCTGCACAAAACATCATGTCCAAGAAGCAAGTTGGGGAGGAAAGGGTTTATTCAGTTTACACTTCCACATTGCTGTTCATCACCAAAGGAAGTCAGGACTGGAACTCAAGCAGGTCAGGAAGCAGGAGCTGATGCAGAGGCTACCGAGGGATGTTACTTAACTGGCTTGCTTCCCCTGGCTTGCTCAGCTTGCTTTCCTATAGAACCCAGGACTACCAGCCCAGGGATGGCACCACTCACAATGGACTGGACTCTTCCCCCTCTCGATCACTAGTTGAGAAAATACCTTACAGCTGGATCTCATGGGTGCATTTCCTCAAGGGAGGCTCCTTTCTCTGTGATTACTCTAGCTTGTATCAAGTTGATACACAAAATCAGTCAGTATGACATCCATACACATAAAATAAAATACAATAAACCAAATAGCCAAAAATTAGATCTGGGCTATCTTTCATAAAAAAAATGAAGTATTAAAGTTACTTTAGAAAAAGGTTCTGTGACTTGGACAGGGGCTTATAATATCAAGCAAAAAAGGGCTGGGTTTATAATAATGTTTGTTAATTCCTAATCATTAGATAGATAAATAGATAGATAAATGATAAATAGATAGATAGATAGATAGATAGATGAGAGATTATATAGCTATAGAGACAATCTAAAACCATGAAATATTAGAAAAAAAATATTTTCTATTTTTATTGATTCTGTGTGTGCACATGATTTGTGTGTGGGTGTGTATGGGCACACACATCATATAGCACATATGTAGAAGTCAAAGGATAACTTTCTGTAATCAGTTTTCTCCTTTCCACCTTCACATGGGTGCTTCCTGTTCTTCCATGACATGGTAGGAGAAAGAGTCCCAGCTGCCCGATCCCACCACCATGTTTGCAGCCGTACCTGCTCCCCATGGTGAACTGTATTCCCTCTAACTGTGAGCCAAAATAAGCCCTTTCTCCCTTCAGCTGCTCCTTGGTCACAGCACAAGAAAAGTGACTAATATTGGATGATTTTAAAAAAAAATAAAAGTGGAAAATGAAACACATGTGCTTAGCTCTGCTCCTTATCAAACCCCACTTAGACAATAAAAATACATTCTTTCAGGGATAATTCTATAGCTTGTCTTTATTAAATGAAAGGATGTAATTGAAATAAAGTCTTGGAGAGTGAAAATCAGAAGTAGGGAATGTCAGAAAGCAGCCTGGTGTACAGCTCAGACCACCCACCACCTCCATATTACACTAGAAATGAAGTTTCCAATGCAAGGGGAAACAGAGCCGTGTTTGTCTGTTTATGAAGTGAGATCTCAGGTCTCCGTGCTCTTCCCTGCAGAGAACTGAAGGCTGAGCCTCTGAAAGGACAACTCACCAGAGAAATTAAAAAGAGAGGGAGTGGATAACCCCAAAGACAGCTGGGAACAGGGAGCATTAGTGAACGATGACACAGTTACAGTCTAGATGTGAAGTGTCCCCACAGGATCATGCCTGAACACTTGGGCCCTAGCTGGTGCTCTATTTGGGGAGGTTATGGGAAGTAAGGGAAATGGAACATGCCTAGAGGAAGCAGCTAGCTCAATAGGGATGGATCTCTGTTCTTTGTCTTTGTTCTCCTCTTCTTCCTTTTTCTCCCTCCTCTTCTTCCTTCTCTCCCTCCCTCTTCTCCTCCTCCCTTTTCTCTCCCTCCCCTCCTCTTTCTGTTGGCCATGAAGTAGATAGCTCTCTTCTGCCACACATTCTCACTGTCATGGTGTTCTAACCAAGTGCCTAGGGCAAAAGAACATGAATTATACCCTCTGAAACTACAAGTCAAAAATAAATCTTTCCTCCTTCAAGTTCCCTGTGGTAGGTGCCTTCTTGCCTTCTCATTGCTGTGACCAAATACCCAAGAAGAAGCAAACCAAAGGAAGAAGAATTTATCTTGGCTCACAGTTTGATGGGATGAAGTCCATCATGGTAGGAAAAGCATGGCTCCAGGATCCTGAGGTATTTGCACAGGTAGTTAAAGAACAAATAAGAAATTGGCCTGACTTTAAAACATCAAGGCACATCACTAGTGATCTTCTTCCTCCAACGAGGTTCCACCTTCTGAAGGCTCTACAGCCCTCCCAAACAGCACCACCAACTGGGAAACAAATTCTCAGAATCAGGAGCCCATGAGGGACATTTTTCATTCAAACCACAATAGCAAGTGTTGATCATAGCAACAAGGAAGTAACCACCAGCCACCTTCTCTGCCTCTATCTCCTCCTCCTTTATCTGACTCATCTCATGTAGGTGGGACCAAGGAGACCTTCTCTAGGTCCTCTGACAATCCCACAAGGAGAAGCTTACAGATACAAATCCTGGAGTCCCCCAAAGATCACCTATCTCCAAGCTTACAAATCACCATCTCTATCCACAAGTCTAGCTCAATGAACAAGGTCCTGCCCCCTGAGTCCTGCCCCCAGGCATTTGAGTTAAACTTTAATGTGAAAGGCAGAAACTGGAATAAGCATGATCAAAATAGAAACTTGGAGGAAGTAAGAGAGGAATAGGTGTCAACCAGGGCTTACAACTGCTTTTGAAAGTATACCGCCAATTCCTTGAAGGCCTCCCTCCAGGCCCCATTGCTTACAGGTTCCACATCCCTCAGCAGCACCACACAGGGGTCTTTGGAACATTCCAAACCCAAGCCAGGGCTTAGAGTGATATCAGAGAAATGACATCATTGTTGGGAAGAGAAGAATGGTAGCAGGGAGGTAAAAAGTGTTAAGTTCCTATCATCCCCAATAGATGGATCCCAGCATGGATAAGGAAGAAGTTACCACCTCTTTACAGAAGGCCAGGGACTATGCAAACAGGCAGGGAACTTGAAGTTGCAAACACTAAGATCCAAACAATTAGAGTACCTGTATGTCTATACCCAGCTAACCTATCAATTATATGTAAAGGCTAAATAGGATGACTCCAGAGATGAACAAAAGGGAGTTAAAATGTTTTATTATATTTATTTATGTGGGTAAGAGGAAAGGGAGGCACCTGAGCCATGCTGCCCATGTGGAGGTCAGAGCACAGCTTGTAGGAGTTGGTTATCTGGTTCAACTATGTAGGTTCTGGGAATTGAACTCAGCCGGGCCACACTTGGCAGCAAGTGCTTTTATTGCTGAGTCATCTTGCTGGTCCAGAGAGGACTGATGTTATGCTAATAACAAGTACATAAATGTATTAGGCGCTTTGAATTATGCACATGTGTAACTTGGCTACAAATAAAGCAAATTCTAGGTTTTTTTTTTTTTTCTTTAACTTGGCAATTGAACTAAAGGATTTCCCAACTTTCTTTTAGCTGTAGTGAAGTATGATGCAAAGCAAGCTTTTTAGAAGTCACAACAGGGGCTGAAAAAACCGGATCAGTGGGTAAAAGTGCTTGTTATACAAGCATGGAGATCCAAGCTCTGTTGGGCCCTGGATGAGATAACTTTATTTAACCTGTGCCTTTGGTCATGTAGCACACAGGTAGAGGGCGTGATTAGCAGGTCTCCACCTCCATCTACACCTATTCGCCACACCATGAACAATAAAGCTTTGGAAAACCAGACTCCATGTGTCGATTGGGCCTGCCACCAGATTGCCAGCCTTTGGAACTTTGGAACCTTGGACTCTTCTCGGTGCAGCCTCGGACCTTCCGCTCGAGTGTGGGAAGTGTGGCGAGACACAGGCACTCCCCTCGTGGGACCTCGCGCCCGCCGGATCCCCCCCCCCCCCCCCCCCGAGTTATTTTCCCCAAAGCTCAGAGTCCCAACATCCACATAAAAGCCAAGCATGGTGTGCATCCCTAGCCTCAGTGTTGGAGGAGGCAGAGAGAGGAAGATTCCAGGGCCTTGCTGGCCAGCCAGTTTAGCCAAAACACCAGGCTCTAGGTTCAATGAGAGACTCTGTTTCAAAACATAAGGTGACCTCTGTAGAAGACACCCAAAGTCAACTTCTAGCCTCCGTACACCCACACACAACTTGAGGGCACTATCCCTCATAAACAAGCAAAAGAAGTAACAGTGGGCAGCTTTCTAACTCTGAGGTCCTCCAGCATCCTTTGCTGATTGTCAAATGACCCTAGACCATCAGGTAAGGCCTAGCTCTGCTCCCACTGCTGTTCCTGCTTGGGTGCATGCTGTTATGACATTGTCCTTGAGACCTGAGGTTTAACAGCAAACACACAGGGCTACTGAGAGTCTGAGTCAGGTCACCCACCCTGCATCACTCCAAACTCCAGCCCCAGACAGACCTCTGACCCTAGTCAGTCAAGGCCAGCTCTTCCCCCTGTTCACAGTCTCCCAGCCAGCTTGCTCAGCTCCCTTCCATCACCATGGATATTTCCAGGGCTGCTGCACATACTCCCCGACTGAGATGGCTGTGTCAGTCTTATCTCCACAACCAGCTCACCACAGCATGGCGTCTGTACCCACTTCACACCCACACTGAGTGCCGGAGCTATAGCCTTGGGCTGAGTCACTGCCAGGAAAATGCTCTGCAGCTTCCAGCCAGGGAGCAGGCAGACCCAGCAGCCACCCTGCCTGGCCACCCCGCCAACACAGCAGCAGGGGTTTCTCCACCGTACAGCCAGCATTTATTATTCTTAAAATAAAGTGGTGCCACGCAGCATTAATTCAGGAGGAGAAGCTGCAAATTCCAGGCCTCTTTGAAAGCTTGTTTTCACAATGAATTAATGGGCCTTAATTTAACACTGCATCAACAAGCTGGGCTTTGGAAAGAATTCTAAGTAGCTGCTATCTGCATCAGCCCTGCCCCTGGCCTCCAGGGCCACCTGGACACATGACCAGAACAGCCCAGACCATCACTTTGCCACAGCTAATAGCTACCAGGTGCTGTGCCATGTGTCAAGGACTGTGCTAAATTCCTTGCCTGCAAGGGCACCTGACCTTCACTGGGAACTTTGAAATAGATGAAGCAGATTCCACCACTATCTTCTCAGAAGGGGAAAGCTTAGGGAGGTGAAGAGCATATGGGCAGGGGAAATAGAACCCAAGTGTGCACCTGTGTGCTGGTAGAAATCCCAAGGGAGATAAAAAGATGCTTAGGTGGCCCAGCCTTCCTAAGTTCACCATTTTGCTATCATGGTGTCTACTTTTGCTAGCTATACTGTTTAAATTAGATGAAATGTATTGCCCTTAAATATAGCCTAGGCTTGTAAAAGCTGATTATAAATGTAGCCACTTGCTCAACAGTCCATAGGCTGCCAGAGTCACTAAGTCCTGAGCCTCTGAAGGAGAAAATGCTGAGAGCCATTCACTCACCCCTGGGCTGCCCTTCACAGATTGGAAGGAAAACCTATCCAGATTGATACCTGCCCAGACACATTGATAATAAAGGAGCTGTTTGTGGTTTGGGGGCGGAACTAGAAGTTTATGGTTTTGAATCCATGACTACTCCCAGCCTCTGTCTTCTTAGCTCAGCCAGATCCTGCACTCCTCCCTATAGAGGACTCTGAGGCCACTTTGCCACATCTTTTCTCAGTGTTTTTCATATTGTTTTGGTCTTCCTTCTACTACTGTGATTAAACACCAAAAGCAGCTTTTGGAGCAAAGGGTTCATTTTGTCTTACAGCCTATAGTACATTACTTAAAGAATCCAGGGCAGGAACTCAAAGCAGAAATATGAGAACAGGAACTTCCATAGACAGTGAGTGGTGCTGCTCCCTGGCCTGCTCTTAGGCTTGTTCAGCTTCCTTTTTCATACACTCCAGATCCATCTGCCAGGGTACAGCACCATCTCCAGTGGGCTGGCCTTTCCCACATTCGTCATTAATCAAGAAAGTGCTCCACAGGCTTGCCAATAGGCCAGTCTGATGGAGGTGTTTTCTCAATTGAGGTTTCCTTTCCCACATGACGCTGGCTTTTGTCAAGTTGACAAAAAACTATCATGTGTGTGGTGGACTCTTCTGAAGGCCCTAGAAACCTAGAGATGGGCCGAGGACACTCCTGGTTTATGAAGAAGTGCGGAGGCCAGAGAGAGAGCCAGACCCACACAATTCTCCATTCAATAGGAGCTGGACAGTAATGAATGTTCCAGAAGGACCACAAAGGACATGAAATAGAAGCAACTGGTCCTCAGTGGGTTAGTCCTTTAAGGTGTTGGAGAAACCAGTTTGTGATCTAGCTTTGAATGATAAGTCATGTGTCAACTAGGCAGACATGAGGGAAGGGGGTGTTGGGCCCCAAGGATAGCAGGGTACATGGGGGATGGGAGGAGATATTGAATTTGTACCAGGGCCTGCAGTGAAGAGGAGGCCTGGGGAGGGAACGTGGAGAAGAATGAGGTACAAAGGAGGGTCAGGAAGGTGAGAGCATGTGGTTCTCCAGACAGGGTGCAAAGCAGACTGCTGAGTGGGAGAGCAGAACCATGACGTCTTTTTAGGAAGAGCTCACCTGTGTCCATATGGAAGGCTTGTTACAAGGAGAGTGGCTGAAGGCAGACAAACATCTAGAAATCTGACAATAACTGCATGTAATACCATTTTAGTCTTGTATGGAGACGACATGTTTTCCGACACAGACTCTGCCCCACAAAGAGAGCCACAAAACTGCTTCAGACCAACAGTCTCTGAACTTTGGGTTTAGAAAAATGTCCTCCACGTCCAGGCTTCCTGTTCTGGAATCTGTGAGATGAGGCTCATGCTCAGGCTTCCTGTGATGGAAACTTGAAGATGATGTTTGTGTTTACGATCGAAACTAAATACGACAGAGACTGAGGTTGGAGACGGCTGGTTGAATATTCATCGGTGCCTCCACTTCCTGACAAATGGCATTAAAATGACAGGAGAAGAATAAATACATGTACCAGCTGATGGCTGCACTGGAGAACAATGGGGAATGCCATGGGGAGAGTTAAAGAGTAGAGTTAAAATACAGAAAAAAGTTGGGAATAATAATGGAATGGTAAGCAGGTTGGATGTACCAACATACCTCGCTTTAATTACCACACTGATTATATCCACAGGAGAGAGACCTTGATCACTATCACAATTAACAAATACAATTCAACCGATATTTATAGAAGCTGGTTAAAGCAAAGGATTGTATGTTTACATAGACCTTCCAGGATGTGATCATAGAAAAATATCAGTAAGTTTCAAAAGTATAGGACAGGAATAAAATAAGGTGTTCCTTACTGAATATCGTCGTCTTCATCATCATCATCATCATCATCAATAGCTAAATGCAAATTTTTTATTTTTATTTTAGTTTTTGCATGTGTGTGTGTGTGTTTGTGGTGTGAGTGTGTGTGTTCCTGGTCTCATGGATATGGGCACACATCTATGTGTGTGTATGATGTGTGTGCATGCATGTGTGTCTACATGTACCCATGTATGTGGAGGCCCAAAGAGAACATCAGATGCCTTCTTCTGCTTGTTCTACACTTGTATTTATCAAGACAGTGTCTGTTCCTAAACCCAGACAGCTTGCTGATTCAAACTAACCCAGCTTCCCTGGGAATCCCCTGCCTCTGCCTCCTGAGTGATGAGATTACAGTCAGATGCCATGCCTGCCAAGCGTTGTCTGTGAGCTCTGGGAATCCAAATGTGCCTCTCCTTATGTTTGCAGGGCAAGCACTTTCCAATGAGCTATCTTCCCAGACCCCACAAAAAAATGGTTTAAAAACACCGTCTAATGGTAACTAAAATCAAATTTATAAAACATTGAAAAGTTAAAGGCACAGAACATGGGAACAGATGTGACTCTGGATCTTGGTCAGAGAGGTTTCTTTCTCAGTGGGCAGCAGTCAACACAGAGATATATAGTAGACCAAATGGGTAAGGAAAGACTGAGTGCCAACCCTAAATGGGGGGTGGAGCCTATTTATCAACTCTTGGATACCTCCAAGGCTCAAGAAGTATCATAGAAGAGGGACCCAGAAGAGTGCAAGGAGTCCTGTGAAATGTTCTCTTCTGTATGTAACATGGTTATTGTATCCATGAACTCACAACTATGGTTACAAGCATTATCTGCCCAAGATCAAGCCTACCAAAATCCCTGCATAGATGGAGAGATGATCTTCTAGACCCACTGCCTTATTAAGGAGCTATTGGCAACTGATAGCTGCTAGGGAAAAAGAATCATTTTTCTTTCCTGCCCTAAACACACTTTCAAAATTCTTCTCTCATATATTATTGCATCCCAATTGCAGTTTTCCTTATCTCTTCTCACTTCCGACCCTCCCCAACTCCCCTCTCCTTCAGATCCAAACCCCTTTCCCCCCACTTCCCCTCAAAAAGAGTGGGCCTCCTAGGGACATCAACAAAATACAGCACAACACACTACAGTAAGACCAGGCACATAACATACCATCGAATCGAGGCTGGTAGAGGCAACCCAGTAGGAGGAAAGAGGCCCTACAAGTAGGCAGAAGAGTCAGGAGCAGCCCCTGCTCCCACTATTAGGATCTCATTCCTCTTTTGTGGCTACTGGTAGGTTTCCCATACTTTAGAGCAGTAGTTCTCAGCCTGTGGATCATGATCCCTTTGGGGGAGGGTCAAATGATCCTTTCATGGGGATTGCCTAAGACCATTGGAAAAATACAGATATTCACATTATGATCCAAAACAATAGCAAAATTACAGTTGTTAAGTAGGAATGAAATAATTTTGTGGCTGGGGGCTTACCACACATGAGGAACTATATTAAAGGGTCACAGCATTCAGAAGGTTGAGAGTCATTGCTTTAGAGGATGGCCCCATACCATGCATATGTGGGGAAGACTAACTAGACTTAGTAGGTTATCAAGAAGAGGAAGAAGAAGAGGATGAGGAGTAGGAAGAGGGGGAGGAAGAGGAGGAAGGAGGAGGAGAGGAAGAAAGGAAGGAAAGAAGGAAAGGAGAAAAAGAAAGTTAGGAGGGTATTGAGTATTGAGGAGTTGGAATCAAGAAATGGGGAGTACACATGATTTATTTCATTTTATCTTAAGAAATTTTCAAGGAATTAAAAAAAGCACAAACAATAAGAATTATGTAAAATGAGAAACAAAACTCACCTCAAAGAAAGACTAGTCATGCCAAACATGGTTACAAGCAAAAGAAAGAATGGGGATGAATAAGCCCAGCTTCACTTCAGTAAGCTAGATAATAAACTATGGAATTTTTTTAAAGGTAGAATGCAAGATTGAATTTTTGTGGTATAAAGCAAACAAGAATGCATTTAAATGTCTATGGAACTGAATAAGCTAAAACCTGGTTATTTGAAAATTCTAATAAAATGTACAAGCTTCTGGAGAGCTTGCAAAGAATCAAAGAATGGGAACACAAACACTCAATATTTCAAAAAGTAAATATGCCTGTATAAAGAGACTGAAGGTTACTAGAGAATACTACATACCAGTAAATATAAAGTAATGATTTTTTCCTGGTAAATAAATATTACAAACATGAGTGTAAATCAAGAATCTAGGATGAAGGGGGAAGGCAGAGGAGAAACTGGCTGTGCAGAAAGATGCACCAAACAGGACCAAGGTCAAAAGCTACACAGGGGAGACTATTCAGTATTCAGTATTCAGTATTCAGTATGAATGTATCCTAGTGGTTAAATTCTTCTGTAGCATAGGGGAATGTGGAAAGCTTCTCCAGATACATAAACCCCTGAAAATGGGCATTATTCAGGAATGCCAGGCATGCCTGTGCACACACACACACACACACACACACACACACACCAAGGATCTATAAGCCAGCTTGCTTAGGAATGCAGATGCAGCGATTCTAAATAAAACATTAGCAAATTAAACTTAGTTCTGCATTAAAAGAAAACTTCTGCATGTTTGGCTAGAAATTATTTTAACAATACAAGGATTGTTCAATGCCAACTAAAATCCTTGCATAATTTACCATATAATAATAGACTACACAAACATCTACTGAAGACTTCTGCTTCCAATGAGATAAAAGAGGCTTTTGCTCATTCCTCTCAATATGAGTAATTGACTTGGAACCTCAAGCCCCCTGGGAAGACACAGTAGTAAACTTCTTTCTCTAATCTCATGTATCGGAGCACCTGAACACCAATGGGAAAGAGACTATTTAGTAAGATGTAAAACATATTGGTAAAAACATTTACTGAATGAAAATATCACCTAAAATGACACGGTCTCCACCTCATACACATCAGAAAATGCTCCATGGAGCCCCGAGACTTCCATCCTTATCAAGCACCAAGGGTTTCCCTCTCTATGAGATGATATCAGAAAAAAATAGTGGAGAGCTAAAATATGGAAAATGCATCATCAGTAACAAAGGCCACACCCCTCTGGTGTTCCTGCAAGCTTCATGTGGACCGATGAGGTACCCGTGGATGACCTGTGTTCTTTACACACTGAGCTATGTAACTATCAGTAGAAGACTGAGAAATCCTACTTACCACTAGCAACAGAGAGCTGCACAAATTTTGATTCTGAGGGGAGCGAAGCATGGAACCCAGAATTTTATGTCCACACAGCAGTAATGAGGCAGGGCCTTCCCAATGGAGTGATAACAGAAGAGACCATAGAAACCAGAAGGCCCAAGTAAGATCAGGGTCAGCTGTGGTTTGAATGAGGCCTCCAAAAGAGTATCAGAAACTTGATCCCCACCCAGCTGTGTTGGAGGTGAGGGCTGATGGATGTGCTAGGCAATGAGAAGGAGTTCACATTGTGCCATTAACAAAGGGATGGGCACCTCATGCAAGAACCTTGACACCCTGTTTCTTTGAATTGTCTCCCTCTCTGCTGTCTTCACTCTATCTCCCTTTTGATAAATAGGTTCTCACCAGACACTGGCCCTTTGATTTTGGACCTCTTAGCTTCTAACATTTTATCTGAGAAATTAAAACCATGTCTTTTGTAATTTCCCAGGGTCTGGTATTCTGTTTCGTCAATACCAAAATGAATGAAGGTTTCCCTGTCATAGTTAGTTTTCTATTGCTGTGATAAAGACCACCACTAAAAGCAACTTGGGGAGGAAAGGGTTTATTTCATCTTACACCTTATAGTTCATCATCAAGGGAAGTCAAGACAGGACTCAAAGCAGAAATCCAGAGGCAGGAACTGAAGCACAGGCTATGAAAGAGTGCTACTTACTGGATTCATCTACAGTTTCACTTTCCTTGTACCATCCAGGACCAAAGGATAGCTGCGGCTCTCAGTGAGATGAGTCTTCCCACACCAACCATCAATGAAGAAAGCTTACCACATACATCCTACATGCCTACAGTTGAGGTTTCCTCTTTCTAAATGACTCTAGCTCACGTCAAGTTGACAAAAAAACAAAACAAAACAAACTAGACGTGGAGAATGATAGTCATCATAGTAAAAAGTGGGAACATCTCAACCTGGATAAAAAACGGATGATAGTCTTAGGGATTGAGTCATGTCTCTCTGAAGTGTATGTTGAAATTCAAGCTCCAAGTACATTTATTTCCAAGTTGTATCTTTTCAGAGACAATTAATTATGAAGGAGTCAGGAGAGAGGAATCAAATCTGTTTTACCTATTTAAAGAGGTGAGCTGGAGAGGTGGTTAATGGTTAAGAGTATCTGTTGTTTTTCTCAAGAACCTGAATTTGTTACCATCACCCTTGTGAGTTGCCTCACAAGTGTCTTTAACTCCAGCTCCAGGGGATCTGAAGCCCTTGTGTAAGTCTCTCTCTCTCTCTCTCTCTCTCTTTCTCTCTCTCTCTCTCTCTCTCTCTCTCTCTCTCTCTCTATATATATATATATATATATATATATATATATATATATATATATATATGTGTGTGTGTGTGTGTGTGTGTGTGTATGTGTATATATATATACATATATATATGTATATATATATATATATATTAATCCATAATCCAGAAAATGCTAAGAATTCTCATTTGTTACCAGACACTAATTGAGAAGCTTGGGCCAGATCCTAGAAGAAATAAATTCTTACACCTCCACTGCAGGCTTCTAGCTACACTTAGTTACCTCAGAGGGTGGAACCTTGTTAACACAGTGCTGGGAAGCTAAAACAGATAGCAACATGGGTAGAATAGACATCTGAATGGTCACAGATTTTAAATCAGTTGTAAAGAGTGTATCGATGAGCAATGGCAAACAGCTGAACAACAGTCTCAACAAAGGAAGTTTGAGGGAATAAATCGAAAAGACACATAATCGTCAGATAGAAATTTTAGCATTAAGGTCACAACACAATGAAAGTCTCAGGGGCTCAGCTGATGGCAAAATGGAGAATGCAGGAGAAAGGAACTGGTAGACTTAAGTGGAGAATACTGCAAATTACCCAGATGAATACTGTCAATGATAAAAGACTCAAAAAAATATTTGAACCTCAGGGTCATATACAAGCCACCACAAAAGGCCTAATGTTCATAAGATCATAGTCCCAGAAGAATAGGAACAGAAAGATGGTGTTTGAAAATTATTCCAAAATGGCTGAAAATGCCCCAAATTTGACAAAAGACTTACAGATTCAACAGACTATTAAAAACCTAACAGGACAAATCTAAAGAATTCTATACAAGCACACAGTAAAATCACACTCTGAGAATTAAATGCAAACAAAAATCTCAAAAGAAACAGCACTGAGCACACGGGGAACAATTTGAATGACAGAAGATTTTTGCAGCAGAAACCATGGAGACTAGAGAAAATGGCAAAGTGTGCTGTAAATGCCCAAAGAAAAGAATTGTCTGCCTATCATCATAGACCTATGATGATGACCTTTCGTGAAAGTGACCTTTAGGGATGGTATAGAAAATATGAAAGCTGATGTGGGAAGGCAGAAGAATAAAGTTTTTTTTTTTAATGTACAGCAGTGCACAAAGAAAAGAGAAAATGACACGTAAGCCCAATACAGCAATAATTACATTAACTATGAATAATATAAATATGATGTGCTGACTGGCTTTTGTCATTTGATAGGGATCTAAACATATCTGGGAAAAGGGAGTTTTAATTGAGAAAATACTCCATAAGATTGACTGTAGGGTCTGTGGGGTATTTTAGTGACTGATGTAGGAAAGCCCAGTATTTTTTTAATACTCCAAGACACTTTAGGCAAAGTGTCTTGGAGTATTAAAAAAAAATGTACTAAGCAAGTCATGAGGAGCAGTCAATAAGCAGGACTCCTCCATGGCCTCTGCATCCATTCCCATCTCCAAGTTCCTGTCTTGAGCTTCTACCACGATGTAACTGTAACTTAATTATCCCTCTCCTTCTCAAATTGCTTTCGTTTGTGGTGTTTTATCACAATAATAGAAACAGTAAGATGTCCACCCAGAAGACAAATTTCACAGTAGATTTTAAAAACTTGACCCAATGGCATTCTGTCTATAGGAAAATCATCTCAGATGTGATAATGTCAGAAAATTGAAAACAAAATGATGGGATTTTTAAATCATTCAAATATGAAAAAATAGTAACTAGGAGTGCCTGAATTAACAGGAGATAAACTAGACTCCAGAGCAGCAGAAATGAAGAGACCAAGAGGAACAGCATGGCCTGACAAGAGAGACATTTCTACATGTTTCAAAGCTGAACATCAGAGCTACAAGATACATAAAGCCAGTAGCCATGGGTGACTGCCCAAAACTCGGACAAAATCTAGCCACTCAACGTTTCAGCACGGAGGGAAAGGGCTCACAACCGTAGCTTCTCCCCTAGATGAAGATCTACTGGCAGTCAATGGCTGGTGGCAAAGAGAGAGTCAGTTTTCTTTAGGAATGTGACTATTGATAGGATCCAATGGGCCATTTACATTTGGGCAGCACTGGTTGGATTCAGTGGATTATAAAAGAATAAAGAAGTGGCTGAGGGAGGTGAAAGGATGAGGGAAGGCAGTAGAGGTGGGGAGAAGAGTTGAAGGGGAAGGAGGTGAAATTGGGAGGGGAACAAGTTGGGGGATGATCTCAAAGTTGGAGGGAGTGATGTGAGAAATGAGGAAATATATTTTAAATATCTATGACAGTCTCAAAGAATGAATTAAAATATATGTATAAAATATGTGAAGCAAAAAAAACTATAGAAACAAAATAATGAAGCAAATAGACATTATTGTGTCTATTTTGAGTGTGTGTGTGTGTGTGTGTGCGTGTGTGTGTGTGTGTGTGTGTGTGTGTGTGTGTGTGCGCGTGCATGTGCATGTGCGTGTGCACACATGCACTCACAGGTGCATTTGTATGTGTCCAAATGCATACACTCCATGGTACATGTGTGGACATCAGAAGATGACTCTGTGGAGTCTGCTCTCTTCCATCATGTGGGTCTCAGTGATCAAACTCAAGTGATCAGACTTGACAGCAAGCATCTTTCCCCACCGCGCCATCTCATTGGCCTTAAAACACACAGTTATATTTGCAGACTTGGACACTCTTGTCTCAACAACTCATGAAAAAAAAAAAAAAAAAAAAAGAGAAAACCAGGAAGAATGTAGAATAAATGAAGATTGTCAATTAAGAGGAACTAATCAACATTTATAGGACATTGCACTTAAAATGCAAAATACACATTCCTTTCAAATTCCAATGAAACTTATATCAAGGCAAACAATATATCTTGGGTTGTAAAGCAAACCTCAACAAATCTGAGTGAACTGAAATCGTACAGAGTATGTTTTCTGAGTGCAGTAGAATCAAACTAGAAGGCAATACAATTAAAATAACTAGAAAAATTCCTAAATACTATGTACTGGCTGATTTTGTGTGTCAAGTTAACACAAGCTAGCGTTATCACAGAGAAAGGATTCTCCCTTGAGGAAATGCCTCCATGAGATCCAACTGTAAGGCATTTTCTCAATCAGTGATCAAGAGGCGGGAAGAGCCTAGCCCATTGTGGGTGGTGCCATCCCTGGGCTGATAGTCCTGGGTTCTATTAAAAGGCAAGCTGAGCAAAGCAGCGGAAGCAATCCCTCCATGGCCTCTGCATCAGCTCCTGCCTCCAAGTTCCTACCCTGTGTGAGTTCCTGTCCTGACTTCCTTTGGTGATGAACAGCAATATTGAAGTGTTGTGGAAGTGTAGGCTGAATAAACCCTTTCCTCCACAACTTGCTTTTTGGTCATGATGTTTTGTGCAGGAATAGAAACCCTGACTAAGACACACTAGAAAACTAAATAATATATATTTTTAAAAATTTGTAGTTAAAGAGGAAATCTCAAGAGAACACACACACACACACACACACACACACACACACACACTCAACTCAATAAAGATAAAATGAAGATACATCAAGTTGTGTGGACAGGGAGCGTGCCGGTGGGAAATTTACAGTTGTGAATGTGTGCTCCAGAAAACAGAGTCTCAGATTGACATCTAAGCCTCCACGTCAAGAGCCAAGGGGGAAAAATAGCAAAATCAACTCAAGTCAAGCAGAAGCAAGGAAAATATGACCAGAAGAACAAAAATCAATAAGTTTAAAATAGAAACACAACACACACAAGCAAACAATGAAACAAAAAGTCTGGCTTTTGTAAAAACAAACTAGATGGATTGTTAGCAATACTGACCCAAGAATTAAACATACAAATTGGTGTCAACAGTTAAATAATAATAAGGAAGCACTGACTGCACATAGGTTTTGACTACATAGATGAAGGAAGTGCTATGTACCAATAAATAGAAAAATCAACAAAGGACACAGAAAAGCAATCTACAGAACAAACAGATACGTACAACTCATGCATATGCTCAACGCCAGTCATAATTTAAAACTGTAAGCATTTTTTTGCCCACCAATTTGGCAAAATTGTGAAAGGTTAATAAAGAGCATTGAGGAGCACGCTCTCCAGCCCACACTCCTGCCGTGGAGTGTGAGCTTTCTTTATGTTTCCCTGAAAAGTGCAATGTAGATTGTAAGAAATAGAATCTTTCTAAGGGTATTGGGGAATAGTTGGCTCCAAGGAGAACGTGTCTGTATTCCCTAGAAGAGAGAGGACACAAACTGGCTTGTTTCTATATGCGAATTTAAGACTTTACAATAGAAACAGCATTTGCTTCTTCCTTGGATTTTTTTTCTAGTTACATAAGAAGTGTGTGACTGTTACAGTAAACTGAAGAATTCAGGGATGCACAATGAAAAGCTGATAGACTTCCCCACCTATACATTGAACTTTGTATTTAATCATGTATGTGTACACATATGTGTACAGTACGTATGTGCATGTATGTGATGTGTGTGTGTGTGTTCGCGCGCGCGCATGCGCACGTGCACGTGTGTGCATGTGTTCATGTGCTGTGGTTTGATAAAGGAATTGAACTCAGGTTGTCAAGCTTACATGGTAGTCACTCTAACCACTGAGCTATCTCACCAGCCCCTGCTCACTAATTTTGCATCTCATGCTCAAGGTTGCTGTTGTTATCATTTGACTGGGTAACCCCACATACTTCCCTCTGTTATATGCAAACACACCAAAGTAAGTTATAAAGAATTTACTTTTATTTATGTATTGATGTATTTGTGGTGTGTTCATGTGTGTGTGTGTGTGTGTGTGTGTGTGTGTGTGTTGTGTGTGTTGTGTGTGCATCAGAGGTCAACATGGGGTTTCTTCCTCAGTTACTCTCTACTTTTTAAGATGTAATTTCTTCACTGAACCTGGAGTTCATTGATTTGATTAGACTGGTGGGGCAGTAAGAGTCAATGATCAGACTGTGTCTTCTCTCCCCAAGTGCTGGGGATACAAACATTTGCTACCATGCTCAGCTTTTAGATGTGTGCTAGGATCAGAATTCAGGTCTTCATGATTGTGCAAGTGCTTTACAGATTTTCTCTAGTCCTGATCTTTTTCTGTCTTTCTGTCTCTCTGTCTCTCTCCCTCTTTCTGTGTGTATGTGTATGTGTGTGTGTGTATGTGTGATTATGCCATTTACATTGCTCAGCGAATTGTTATACTTAACAATATATTACAACCCATCCATAGAACACTAATGTTTTCTTTTTAGTAGGTGATACTACCCCAGAACTACCCATCTGCTGTGGTTTAGCCAAGTGCAGTCTTATGGTTATTTCAATGTACCACTCCACACACTGGGGGAGGCAAAGTTCTTGCTATGTCACATATAAGAACCAACATTCTTATCAAAAAGAGACTCCTGGGTCAAAGATGTGTACTTTCCTTTTAATATGGGAAGAAAAATACCAGTCAATTTAGTCTTGAAATTTTGTAAAGTTTCATTTTGACAGTATTAAAAAGTAGTGTAATCTAGGAGAAAAAAAACTAAGGCAACTAGGAGGAGGAGTGAGTCACTGAGAAGGTGACAACTCAGAGGAGCCCAAGAAGAAATAAACATTTGCCTTATGATCAGTAAGTTTGAGAAAGAAAAGGTGACAGAATGTGCAAAGGCCTGTGCCCTGGAGAGCATCCCTGCTGATAGGGAAGACAGAGGTTGACCAGAAGTCCCAAAAGAATGATGCTCCAGAGAGCTCTAGGTAAAGAGTATACAGAAATATTTGTATGTTATAGCAACATCTGGAGGGATATGAGTAGGGAGAGAGATGTGCACAAACATGTAAACACATGTGTACCAAGATGAAAGGCAGAACTGTAGAGAGAGCAAGGATTAAGAAATGAGACTTACGCCGAGCAGTGGTGGCGCATGCCTTTAATCCCAGCACCTGGGAGGCAGAGGCAGGCGGATTTCTGAGTTCCAGGCCAGCCTGGTCTACAGAGTGAGTTCCAGGACAGCCAGGACTACACAGAGAAACCCTGTCTCGAAAAACCAAAAAAAAAAAAAAACCCCAAAAAAAAGAAAGAAAGAAAGAAAGAAAGAAAGAAAGAAAGAAATGAGACTTACTCTATGCCCAGCTTGAATTCACCAAAGTCTTCTAAGAGGCAAGTGGCATGGTCAGGCCTATTTTAATAATCACTAGGGGAAGAATATCATCAACAGGGTTTAGAGGGCTAGGGAGTGCTCCTCTAAACAGGATGTACTTACAAGCAAGAGCTTGCAAATGCACAAGGTGGAAGGAAGCCTTGGTTCCTAGATCGAAGGCACACTGCTCACATAAATACTCCTGAGACTCCACTAGCATGCTCCAGAGTCCCCTGCCACTGCTGTCTGTAAAAGCTGCAGATAAGCAGCGCTCACTGGTGTCCGATGTGCTTATCCACTTGAGTACTCAGCTGTCAAGACCCGCAGCCACCACTGCCTGCTCTTGCTCAGTCTTCAGGCTACTCCCTGGAGCACCAGCAAAGGGTCGCAGACTCTTCAGCATGTCTGCAACCCATACCACCTGGCCTGATTTTGCTGCAGGTCTCAAGGGCAGAGCCCTCAGTTGGTCCCCCATGTCCCTGAGAAGAAAGAATTGAGATGGAATTAAAATCACATGGACTGAGGGTTTGGTGGCTGCTGGTGGGCTCATTGGTGATTTCTTCAGTAGTCTGAGGTTGAATGGTTTGGACACTTAAGAAGAAGAGAGTTGGTCTTTTTTGGGGGGGGGGAACATATGCATATGGACACCCATGCACGCACCCCCCCACACACAGACACATACACATACAGAAAGGTGGTGGAAGCATTCTCCTGGCCTGCTCCTTCTCTACAGAGAGGAAAAACAGTTTTGAGCTGTGCTGGCAGCATAGAACATGGCCATGCAGAGTTACCTGTGCACTTTTGCATTTCTACCACAGAAGGGCTCATTTGAAGTACAACTACAAACTCTCTCACAAAGGAAGCTGACATGCAATTTCCTTCAATAAAGTTTACTAAAATGAGGGGGCCTCAAGGTGGAAGGGATAGTATTAGAAACAGAAAAGACCTGAACCGATGGAGCCTTAAAGGGAAGGAGAGGCTTCTCTCTATGCTCTATAGCCTAGAAGGGGCGGGGTGAGGGAGGAAGAGAAGAAGGGACAGAGGAAGGGAGGAAGAGAGGGAGGGAGAGAGGGAGGAAGACATAGAGACAGATAGAGGCAGACAGACAGACAGACACATACAGAGAGAAAGAGAGAGAGAGAGAGAGAGAGAGAGAGAGAGAGAGAGAGAGAGAGAAAATGGAACAGAGGAGCCAGCCTCCTGGGAAATCAACCTTTAGAGTGCCTCTCCAGTACTCCCCCTGAGGAGTCTCAGTCCAATCCAATCCTCAAAACAAATGAAGTCTTATTATCATAGTCTTTTATGGGCAACATGGTACATCATGTGACTTAGTCCAACACAGCATGCATGACAAGAAGCATGGAGGAGCAAGGTACCCTAGATTGAGAGATATCAAGTCACAGCACAGATTGCATCTTAGCTCTGTGTCCCAAAGAGAGCTGCAGGGAGCTGCTTCATGTTACAGTACCTGGCCTAAGCATTCAGGTCTCCTATTCCTCTACCTCCTTCTCCTGCTCCTTCTCCTCTTTCTCTTTTGCATTTCTTAAGGCAGAGTCCCATGTTGCACAGACTGAATCTAAACAGGCTATCACCTTAACCTCTGGATTCTTCCTACTTCCACCTCTAAAAGGCTGGGACCACAGACCTGCACCGCTACACTGCCCCCTTTACATCTTTCAAATGGAAAAAGCAGCAGAAGAAACAATACCACTCTCTAAGGCCCTCTACACCAACACCTAAGTTATGTATTCTCTGGTCCTTTATTAAAAATAAAAAGTCTAAGGTGGAGTTCGGAATTTAAATCCCAGTCTAAAACCTAAGGCCTGAAAATGATGGCTAGCTGAACTTTTTTGTAATTGTATCTAGTTTCCACCTTCCTATTCTTCAGGAGTGGCATAAGCCAGTGAGTCAGGCCGGAAACATGCTCATTTCACTCTGACCACAATCACACTCCCTGTGAATCGAGATGTGGCCATTGATTCACCCCTGCAGCATCCTGGATATTCCCAGCATGCTCTCTGCTCCTCACCTGGGCCACATATCAGGCCATTTCAGGTCTGTAAACCTCTCCCATCCTCCAGGCTTAGCCAGCGATCTCTTCTACCGTATCTGCATCGTACTCAGGCATGTCTGGAGCTTCCTCCAGTGGATGGCTTTCTCTATTCCTGTGCCCACTGTTTCTGCCGGACTGTCCAGAAGGTAGCTGCCAGCCTGGTTGCTCTGCCAGGGTTACAGAGGCCACTCTACTCATCCTTTCTTCAGTGTTTTACTTTCCTTCCGCTAGTAGCTGGAGATGGCTGCTCTAGAGATGAGATGTTGGCTACCCCTCTACATCTCCTGATCTCACACATTCATGTCTAAATGTCCCAAAGAGCTCTGGTTCTGTTTAATAATATTAGTTGAGAACACAAAATCTGGGACAAGAACAAAAAAGTGGGACAGCACTCTTTTCCTTCCTGAGGCAATGAACCCAGAATGCTTTGCTGCTTAGAACTGGAGGGAGGCAAAGTTAAAGGAAAAAAGGGCAGGCCTGGAGCTTTAAGCTCTTTCATGTCATCTTTGCTATTTATTTTTAATTGTTGCAGTTGCTCCTTCCAGGGGCACTATAGTTGATAACTCCTAAATGGTCAGGACACTCCCAAGCTTATCAGTAACTTTCATCCAGCCACAGCAGAAAACATTCACATCACAGAAGTAGCAAACATTGCTATCAGGGCTCTGCCTATCCTGAGAGCCCTCCGTTAACACTGTCCAGTACACCACAGCTTACACCCCACTTGTGGAAGCTTTAAGATGTGTCAGAGGTGTTCATAGCCTCCACTCTCCCTTATGCCCATGTCTGATGGAATTTCTTCCACCTTTGACTTTTTGTTAGAAAAGCAGCCATGTTATCTATCCCATGATCCTGTCTCTACCCTGTGCTGGATGGTGTTGTATCAACTTGACACATGCTGGAATCATCTGGGAGAAAGGAACCTCAGTCAAGAAAATGTCTCCATAAGATCAGGTTGTAGTCAGGCCTGTAAGGCATTTTCTGATTAGTATTTAATTAGGGATGGCCCAGCCCATTATGGGTGGTGTCAACCCTGAGCTGGTGGTCCTTGATTCTATAAAAAAGCAAGCTGAACAAACCATGGGGAGCAAGCCAGTAAGTATAACTCCTCTATGGCCTCTGCTTCAGCTCCTGCCTCCAGGTTCCTGCTCTTATTGAGTTCCTGTCCTGACTTCCTCTGATGATGAAAGAGATCTGGAAATAAAAGCCAAAGAAATCCTTTCCTCCCCAAGTTACTTTGGTTATGGTGCCTCATCACAGCAATAACAACCCTGAGATACTGCCCTACCCTACATATATAGTCATTACCATATGGCCTGTGGGGCTGGATAAACAGAAAGCCAGGTGATTGGTACACTGACCAAAACCTATGTCTTAGAGACTTAGGATCACACAGTTTTTATGTCAGCCCAGGTCTGAAGGTGTGGTTAAGCTGGAAAGTCCATTGCCATGGTGTGACCCTCCTATTAGATCTGAGTCCTGTTGCTGTGTCTCTACTATCGTGGCAGATGAAGGATTCTATGGATTGAATCAGACTTCTCTTTGCATGTTTGGTCCCAATTTCTGGTAGTTTAGCAAAGTCATAAAAATTCCAAGAGACTGGCCTTCAGGAAGAAAGTGATCCTATGATCACTGGGGGTCTACGACTCTTGGGTGATTCCTATCTCACACTCTGCTTCCTAGTCAACCTTGTTGTGAGCATCTCTCCTTCATGACATGCCTCCATTTCCCATGAGCAAGCTCCTGGTTAGGGAACTGTGGACTAACTACTTTAGAAAGGAAGAAGAAGGGTAGATTCCACAGAGCCTGGAATAAAAAGAAAAATAAGGGAAACCTGTGATCATAGCTCTTACCTTTGCTTTTTCCTTCACGCTCTACTACAACAGCTTTGGAGGCTCCATCTCCACCTCATACTGAAGGAAATAGAGATGAGGAGATACATCAGCGTGGAAATCAACATCTTAAGACCTGATTACAGGGTGTGAGCCAGAGCCATTGAACTTGGCATGAACTTGGCCATGAACTTGATCTTGGAAAAGAGAAGTGTCAGCTGGGACTCTACTACAAGCCAATGCTTGCAGATCAGGAAGAGAAAATAGGTCCCATTCAAAGAGTTTCACATCAGTTCCCAAGACAAACCACAAGAATTTTAGAGATAGTGAAAATTATCATTCAAGAACATCAAAGAATATCAAGAACAAAGATAACTGAAGTGTGGTATGGTAGTTTTTATATGCTCGGTCCCAGGGAGTAGCAGGATTAGAAGGTGTTGGACTAGGTGTGTTACTGTGGGTGTGGGCTTAAGACCCTCACCCTAGCTACCTGTAAATCTGTCTTCCACTAGCTGCCTTCAGATGAAGATGTTGAACTCTCATGCCTGCCTGGAGTTTCCATGTTCCTGCCTTGGTGATAGTGGACTGAACTTCTGAACCTGTAATCCAACCCCAGTTAAATGTAGTCTTTTATAAGACTTTCCTTGGTCATAGTGCCTGTTCAGAGCAGTAAAAACCTAAGATATGTGGTATACCCAAGGAGCCTCTCAAAGGTAATAAGTTTATAGACAGTTACTATCTATATTAGTCAGGGGTCTCTAGAGTCACAAAACTTATGGAATGTCTCTCTATATTGAAGGAATTTATTGTGATGACTTAAAGTCTGTAGTCCAACTACCCCAACAATGGTCAGCTGTGAATGGGAAGTCCAAGAATCTAGTAGTTGCTCAGTCCCACGAGGCTAGTTGTTTCAGCTGGCCTTCTGTAGAAGTAGATTCCAACAGATATGCTGGCAAGTAAACGCAAGCAGGTGAAGAAGAACAAATCTTCCTCCTTCCAATGTCCTTATGTAGGCCTCCAGCAGAAGGTGTGGCCCAGATTAAAGGTGTGGACCACCACGCCTGGATCTGGGACTTATTTTGTCCCAACTGACCTTGAATTTAGAGATTCCCTTGCCTTAGTCTCCTGCGGTTAAAGGCCTGTACTACCTTGCCTGGACCAAAGCTTTTCACAGCCACTATGCCTTGAGATCTCCATGCCAAGATTCATGTCAGAAACTTGTGTCTTTGAGTCTCAAGATCTGGATCACAGGTGAGCCCTCCAATTCTGGATTGTAGTTCATTCCAGATATAGTCAAGTTGACAACTAGGAATAGCCATTACACTATCTAGGTGGCTTCTTGGTGTGGCGTACATTCTCCCCATCCAGGACTCTCAAGTCAGAAGGAGCCTGTTCCTCCTCACATACCTCACCTCCACTCTTGTCAAAAGCAGAGTATCTCAGCATGCCCTTGGCTCGTGGCCCTTCTCAGCTCTAGGCCTTTTTGATCAGCACACTGGGTAGATGTCCTTGAACACAGGCACCAGCCACACTGGGCTCTGATGCCTGGCTCTGCCTCTCAGCTGGCCACTTCACTCTACTCTGACAAGGGCAGCTATTTGGGGTGAGAAATGGGGTAGGAATTTTTTTTTTTCACTGAAGCAATTAAGGAATCACTGTATCTCCCATGATTAACTTCGTGAGCTCAGATGGAATGCAAAAATGCTGTTAGCAGAGCGCTTTCATTTCTGTACCTGACATGAGCAATGGGAATATTTGTTCTGCCCGGGAAGATTACACCTTCCATTAATCTCCGTTTTATTGAAAGTTTAAATAACAGACAGACACAATGTGATCAATTAGCAGTGTAATTCCAAGGAGATGTCATAGCAAAGTGAAATCTCCAGCACATTCACGGCAAAGACATGGGGAGTTTGCTCCACTTTCCCTGCACACAACACAGTGTGTATATTTTAATTGAAAGTTTATTCTGCTATGTGCCTCGTCTACTAAATTTTAATTTAAGATTGTAATGAGGAGGGTGTTTCTGAGGAGCTCTTCACAGGCAAGTAGATGGGGTTTTACAAATTAAGAAAACAAGAGAACTGGCAGTACTTTCCAGAAGAAACGAAAGAAAAAGAGGACCCTCCACAGCTCTTTAGTTGGGGGCACAGACAGTTGGAAAACCAAGCCAGCAGACATTTAACATCTGTGGGCCAAAGGGTGACTGAATGCAGTAAGGGTCCTGGGAGACTAATGGCTTCCCTTAGTCTACTATAAGAGTAACTTGCCAAAATGAGGAGAGGGCTCCTCTCCTTCCTTCTACCTCAAAGCTTTTTTTCCAGTGCCATCTATAAGCAAAACCCCATAAGAAATCACGGGCAATATAAAAAGGCCTCCTGACATCTCAACTCCAGCTGAACGAGGCATGGTTGGAAGGCAGAGGAGGGACAGTAGCTTAGTGAGCAACATAATACTGGGAAGTATTACTGAGTCTCTCTAACTCTTAGAGACCTAAACTGGAAAATGGTGTTAAGAGTCAGTCCTCAGAGATGTAGAAAGACAAGTGGGAACTTGGCAATGGTGGTGGTGGGTGTTTGGAGGGTTTGATACTAAGAAGGGTGGATATTTTCTACTGGAATGGTTTCAACAATAACAACAACATCAATAAAATGATGTCACATAACTGAAGTCCCGGCTGGATGGAGAGGGAGCAGATAGAAGGATGGAGCCTACTGAGACTTCAATGGCAGAATCGAACAGTGAGCATTGGCCTCTCTGCTACCTCACAGTCAAAGGTTCATCCTCCAGCTCATTTCATCACAACCTTTAACTTACATTCCAGACATCTGCATCCAACTGCTGAAGTACAGTGGCCTCCACAGTACTTGGTCCCTAAAGTACACCCAATTAAATGTGCTGAGTAGTAAAAGGAATGTGCTGGGCACTCTAGTGACAACTACTGGTGACAGTTGATATTGCAACCCAGCTATATCTACGTTTAGAACAGTAATCTCAACCTTCCTAATGCTGTGACCCTTTACTAGAGTTCCTCATGGTGCGCTGACCTCAAACCATAAAATTAATTTCGTTGCTACCATAACTGTAAATTTGCTACTGTTATGAATCATAATGTAGATCTGTGTTTTTCCAAGGATTTTAGGAGACCCCTCTGAAAGACTTATTCAATCCCTGAAGGGGTTGCCACCCACAGGTAAAGAACCATTGGCTTAGACAACCTTGAAATATAGATGTCCCTGAAAACTGCCAGTGTGGAATCAATAAATTTATAGAAGAATAAAAGACAGTGCTAATGGTGAGAGTTTATGAAGCTCAGAGGCACAGGACAAGAGAGGCGTGGTTTCTCTGACTTCTTTGTACTTGCTCACTTCACTGTTGCCAGCCTTTCCCCTTTACACACACACACACACACACACACACACAGAGAGAGAGAGAGAGAGAGAGAGAGAGAGAGAGAGTTCATCTTACAGTTTAAACAGACTCCCGTCTTGAGAACCCCGTCCTTGCTGTTCCTTTAACCAAAACTGCTCTCTCCTGTGTTTTTTTGGCTTTCTTTGTGGTCTCTACTCAAATGTTATCATTCAGCTGTGACCTCTCTGACCCCTGCATTTAAATTACCAATAATTCATGTCACCCTTGCTCCACTTTTCTTCACTGAATTCATTGTCTGCCGGTATCTTACACATCTATTTCTCCCTTGCCTGAATCTTCTGAATGCAAATCCCCTGAGGGGAGATGTCTTTGTTGTCCTATACCTATCTCTCCAACACCTAATACAATCTGTTAGTGACTCAAAAAAGCATGTGCTGAATGGTTAAAGAATGGGGATGTGTCCTGACTTACTAAGAGTGCTCTGAAGGTAATTCCTATACTTCCCAATAAACCGTGCTGTGGAGACATCTTTGAGCTGAGATGTGGCAATTACCTGTGTGAGAATGGAACCCAATCACGTGGGATTCAGAGATCTGTTGGGGAAAGCAGAGGACCTAGTATGTGCCATTGTCCTTTCCTAAATGCCTTTTCTGTTCTTCCTTGCTGAGGGGTACTCCAAAACCCAGGTATGTACGCTACATTTATGCCCAAATATGCCACAACGTCCTATCAACGTAAGAGAACCACCAATGGGTCATCTATTTGCTAAATGACCCAGGGGTCTGTGGTCACAGGTCCTGGGAACCATGGGGCGGTCAGTGGAAGTGTCCTGACTGGGCGAGTCTATGCCATTTCAATGAAGCAAGTATTCGGTAACTTTGGTACAGAGAATAGTTTTTGACAATAAAGATGAGAGTTGAGCCGGGCGGTGGTGGCACACGCCTTTAATTCCAGCACTTGGGAGGCAGAGGCAGGCAGATTTCTGAGTTCGAGGCCAGCCTGGTCTACAGAGCAAGTTCCAGGACAGCCTGGGCTATACAGAGAAACCCTGTCTCGAAAAACAAACAAACAAAAAAAACCAAACCAAAAAAAAAATAAGAGTTGAATAGTGATCAGCTAGGTTTCATCTTGAATGACTGATAGTAAGATCCAGTAACTGAATCTCACTGATGCTGAAGATGACACATCATCTTTTATAAACCTCTATCTGATTTGGCCAAGTTCATCCTGTGCATCAGCTTCTAATAGAAGCTCCCTTATTTGTGGCAGCAGCCAGATCCCAGGCCCCAGGGATGGCAATGCTAGCTATGGGGGCAGGCAGGCAGAGGAAAGTAGCTTCCTATCTCCCTGGTTTCTTCCCCCAAGCAGATGACATTACACATGACAAGGAACATGCCTCCTGCCTTCTGGACTAAGAACTCTCTGAATCTTTTTTACTCTAACATCCATGAATCCCTTTCTGGAATGTTCTCCCAGGGTGGGTGAGTCTGCTGTCTTCTAGAACCCTTCCCAGACATGCCTTCCCTTAGCATCTCTGCCACAGGCCTTATGCTCCAGCCGCTTCTCACTGTGGCCTTAATTGCTCATATTTTGCTTCTGGATTCCAAGGGAATCTTCTGCACATCAAAATTCTCCAAGTAGCCTATTATTTTTCTGATTAAAAAAGCCATTTTACCTTTGTAAATGCCTACTGACTCTTACCCACAGGCAATTTTGCTCTGGGCCTTCCTTAGTCAAAAGGCTCTTCGGTGACAACAACCAGATCCCTGAACAGTTGTGATACTGCATAGACCCCTCCTGTGAAGTGAGTTGAGGAGCCCGTGGGCCCAGTGCCAAGGGCCTATCTTCAGCTTTTCATTTCAAACTCTTACTGTGTGCCTCTTTCCTTTGAAGCCTCCATCCCACCCCTATATTGTGCCAAGGTCAAAATTTCTCCAAGGTCAGAACAAGCGGATACTAGAAGAAAGAAGCCTAGCTGGAGATGGCAAAGCCCAGGAAACAGAATCCCTGTCAGTCAGGTGATGTCAGGACACAGAAATTGGCTTAGATGAAGCCACAGAAGAAACCCAAATCTAACAGACCCTCTCAGTGTTGTGGGCAGGAGTTACACACACATTCTAGCCACACAGAGGAGGCATTGCCACCATAGACTTGGAAGAGCAGAGGGAGGAACTCAGGTGATTAAAGCCTAGTGTGATCCAGAATCACCAAGGAGACTTCAGTTTTCCATTGCTGTTCCATTGGTCTAACCCAACAAACAAGCTATTTAGCAAGGAGCCATAGGTAGTTTTTCCCCACATAGAGGCCATGGATGTAGGGTGTGCAGCGGAGGTGCATAGAAAATAGCTAGTGCAAGCCAAGTCTGGTTGTGACCATCTGCCTTCTAGGTTTCCTGATACTCTCTGAAGATCTGTGTGCTTTCCAATGCCACCACTCACGGCCCTGCTATTTATCTGTCCTAGCTCTGTCTGGAGAGTCACTCGAAACCTGAGGATCCAGAATGACTCTAACCTCTCCTTATTTTTACCTATTTCTTTTTTATTCCCCTTTAGCAAAGACTCCACCCACAGCCTCAGACAGAGTTCTAGAGAACTCTCTTGTCTGAGGTAGCTTTGCAGAGATTAGACTTTTGTTTTCTAGTGATCAGTCCAGAGCAAAGGATGCACAGATGTTCTTTCCAGGGCCACAGACAAGCTAGGTTCTACACAGCTGTTGGTTTCCTTCTGTGAAGTTACTATCCTCATGCTTCCAAACTGCTCAAGTAAGCCTTGTAAAAACCGTCCAAGGAAGGGGTCACAGAGCTGAAAGCAGCTGATCATTCCCTTGGGGTAGCAGTCTTAACCAAAAATGACTTCTGAGCATGCAGCACGCTGAACTGAACTCTGTACAGACCTCTCATTCTCCCACTTCGCCCACTCCCAAGCTGAGCCTCACTACTTTCCTCCTCTCCTCCTCTTCTTCATCTTCCTCCTCATCTTCCTCCACAAGATATGTCCCTGTGTTATTGGTGCCTTTCCATGAGGCCCTCACCCAGCAGGGTTAGCTATAAAAAATAAGATTCACTGGCTACTCTACAAATTCATAGCCTTGCCTGACAGCTAACAAGCACTATGGCCAGGAAGCACAGCAGAGTGAAGGCCCAATTACACAGAGGAGAGCCTCCTACAAAGGGTTTAAATGTGCTAACAAGCCATCACGGAAGGCCAGGGAGCCCCTAATGGCCTGCCTGCTGTCAGAGAGGCAGCAAAGGCTGAAAAGGAGCAGGCCTGCCACAGCTGCAACGCAGTGATGTCTGTCAAGAATCTCTCTTTCAAAATCAGTCTTGCTGACCCAAAGCGAGGTGGGGAGGGGCAGAGTCATTGGGCAAGTCTTATAAAGTGCAGCACCAGATGACTTCCTACCCCCTCCCCACATCCCTTTAGTGGTTCCTTGTTGCCTATAGAATAAAAAAAAAAAAACCAACATCCTCTGTTCTGCTGATGGGCAAAGTTCCATAGCTAGGTTTAAAAAGGGAAGTTGGCAAGGTGAGAGAAAGGGGCCCAGGTGAACAGCAAAGGTTTCTAGACATTTGGTTAAAAGGCAGGTTCTAGAGTCTACAGTGGCACACACCTATAACACCAGAACTATGACTGGTTCCTTTTTGAAGAAAAGTAGCTTTCTAAAAGTCTTACTTATTTAAACTTAACCAAAACAAACATAGCAAACTGGGATCTGATCCCAGGTAACGGATTGAGAATCTAAACACTTAAATGTTACCCAATGCAGATAGAAATCTGAGGTCCAGAGAGGGGAAGGGACTGTTCAGAGAAAGATGGTTGATATATTCCTCAGAATATGATTCCTGCCTCCCAACCATATCTAGAACCACGGCTGTCTGAACTAGCCTCTCTGAAGGCTGAAACCTGCCCCCTGAGCAGTACTATATGCCTTGGCTGTCCCTGGGATGGACATTTATCTCTTCTGGAGAGTCAGCTGAGATACTTGACAATTCTTTCCTGCCAGACTCTCCAGCAACTAGTCCCAGAAGTCAGCTCTCAGTGAACTCTGCTGGCCACCAGGTGAGTAGAGCCATGGTGAGATGGCCCACTGTGCTCTCAGCTCAGAAGAAAAAAGTCCAGATTATCACCAGGAAGCATTTCCAGAGAGCCCTGGAACAAGGACACCTCTGAAAATCACTTAGCATCTCACTTCTGTATAGAATACTGTGATAAGGCTGTATTCCAGCCTCACCTGGACCCTTCCAAGAGGGGTCACTTGGATGCTGTTGAGGACGAGGCAGTGTATGTGTTGATTTCTTCTCTTCTTCGCCTCTGGCATGGGCTGGGCTTCTGCTGTGCACCAGGGGTCTTAGGGATCAATTATAGCCCAGCCTAGAGTTACTCACAGCTTGGAAGCAAGAAAGATCAGCAAACAACTCATCGTTACCCCATGTGGCAGCAAACAGGTGACTGAGTACCAAGTAGCAGCAAGAAAAACAACCACTGCAGCTCAACACCTTCAGAGAGATGTTATTCCCCATGGGACATGAAGGAAGTGGAGACCAGCGAGAGCAACCAGGTGAGGTCATAACAAGCCTGGTCCCTGTGAATCCAGCAGAACCTGAAACGCCAGAGTGCTTTCTAATATCAGAGTAGGACTGGGAATCCATGTGACCCCTCTCCCTTTCTCCTGGGGATGACCAGCTCCCTCTAGTCACAGATGACATAGGAATTTCACAGCTGAGCTGGGAGGTCACACAGGGAACAGTGAAGAGGCACAGATGGCTGTCCATGAGACCTGCTTCCTCTACCAAAAACTTTCTTGTATTGTACTGAGACTCACAGAAGCATAAAACAGGCAATTTGGATTTGACCTCGGAGGTTATTCTCTTATGCTGGGAAGTAGCTATCTTGCCCAGTAGAAATAACAATCCTCTAAATTTGCCTAACGTTATATAGCTACACTTCATTTCATTTGGCTGCTACCCGCAGATGTAATCAGCATTCACATTCACCCTGTGATTGCCCAAAGTGATCCTCCGTGGGACTCAGAATAAACCATGCCTCCGGGGACCAGCCGGGATTTTTTATCCTAATCTCATGGTTCTCCTATGGACTGTATCTCTGGATTTGAGGTCCAGAGAAGACAGCAGTTTGGTCCTTGTGCAAGAGAACAAACTGACCTGAGGAAGTGAAGAGAGGCTGAGACAACAGGCAACCTTAACGAGCAGCTCACATGGCCACCAGCTCTGTGAAGCACAATGAAGCTGACAGGAGATGTCTCTCTGAACGTGGTGTCCAGCAGACCTCAGGAGGCACAGGGGACATGCTTGACTGAGAAAGAGAGAGGTGATTATGAGTAGATGGGGAAGATAAAAATCCCAATTATCCCAAACTTGGCAACTAAGCCTTCTCTCATAAGTGGAACTCAGCCAGGCATGGCGACCTAAGGGATCTCTTGGGAGCAGGGTGGGGGTTGTTAGAGAAAGAAGATTTAAACCTGCTTGCTACCGATCCCCCATGGGGCTTGGGGACATAATAGATTGGCTTTTGACTCCAGGGTGTGTCAAAAAGGAAAAAATGGTTGGTTGAAGATGTGGGGGGAGGGGGGGCGGGGCAGTACTTTAGAGAGTTGGGGGAAATTGCCCAAATCGGTCTTAGGAGAAACTATCCTGAGAGGCTGCCTGAAGGGGCAACAGGATCCTAGAAAATATCTGTATAATAAACATTACAGGAATCATGGGCCAAAGAGAAGGTTCTAGATCAGTGATTCTCAACCTTCCTAATGCACTGACCTTTTAATACACCATCTCATATTGTGGTGACCCCCAAACATAAGATTATTTTTCTTGCTACTTTGTAACTAATTTTGTTATTGTTATATATTGTAATGTAAATATCTGTGTTTTCTGATGGTCATAGGTTACCCTTGTAGAAGGGTTGTTCAAACCCCAAAGGAGTAGTGACACAGGTTGAGAAACACTTTAGACTTTCCATAGAGAATAGATACATAAGAGTCATGCTTCATGTAACATGCTGACCCCATCCTTGGGTCCTTAATGACAGGGTGATACAGTCACAGCCTGCCTGTGGCCACTAGTGAGTATAGCTGATTCTCAAGATCCCTCTAGACAGTCTAATCACTGAATTGAAACTGTACAGGGACTGAGGAGGACAAATCAAAACATGACCAGGGAAGAGAGGGGGCATTCTGCTGAATTCATTCAGAATAGGAGAGTAGCCTTACAGAGTATGTTGGAAGAGGCAAAATTGACAGTGTCTTGACTTTGACCAAAGCCGGTGGCAGTCTTTAGCCATTTGGGGGATTTTATATGGGCAAGATACAGGTTAACAGGACGAGGCTGCAAATGTTCTTATATGATGTGGTGACCCACCATCTAAAGAATCTGTGCAGCTATTGAACCTAGGTTTGGACACAGAAGCAACTATGAACCAAATCCACAACCTGGAGCCATGGCCAGCTGGAGCCACAGTCTCAAACAGACCCAACAGCCAAGCAGCATCTAAGTCAGCCAAACCCTAATCAACCTGCAGATCTGTGACCATGATAATGAACGCTGGTTCCCAGCCAGTGAGTCTTTGAGCCATGTGCTATGTAGTGCGGCCCAGCAAAGTGGGTGGTATTGGGTATCCAAAAGCACTGAGAAGCAGAAGCACCAGTGAGTGTAAGATCAGATACAGTCTGCAGCTAATGCCAGAGGAAACTATTGTCTAGACCTCCAGTCATTAAGATAATTTCTGCTACCTACCTCTTCTCTTGCTCCAGCCCATACCTCCTGTTCTCTTTCAGGTGCCCCATCAGCTGGTGAGATACAAGAGGGAGATGATAAGCAACAGCCCATCGGATATGTCAATTTGGCTAGGATACAGTCTGCAATTCAAACATTAATCTATATATTGCTGTGAAGTTACCTTATAAATGTTATTAAAGTCCATGACTTTAAGGGAGGGAGACTATTTTAGAATACTTTGGTCTATTTGTTGAAAACCTTATGAGAAAAAAAAGCTCAGACTTTTCCATAAAGAGGAAGAAATTAGGCCAGCTTTTGTTGACAAAGTTGACAAAGTCCAACCTTTCCCTCCCGACAAGCTGCCCTACTAGCTGCAGGCGTGTCTAACCAGCCCCTAAAGCCACGCACATCAATATCTGGCAACAGAGCTGTAACGATGCATATTCTGCATTGGTTTTTTTTTTTTTCTGCTGCTTCAATGCTGACTAATACAAATTGTCCCCAGTTCCTGGAAGGGCAAAGTGGAGAAGACAAGAGGCATGAGCTGGGATCTGCATGACCTGGGACATGCATGTCCCAGACAGGCAGCCAGAGCTCATCAGTGCTTGGGATAGAGAAGTCATTGCTATGGCCACAACAGAGCCCCATCAAGGAGAGAGAAGAAACCACACAATACTGGAGCCTTTTCATGGGCCTGGCTACTGGGTTCTTAACTTTGTGAGAGCTTTTCATTTTTCAACCCAGGGGCACTGAGGACCTGGGGATTTGCCTTCTTTGGGGCCTCTGAGCTTCATTCCTGGATGGCACGTGGCTGTTCTTAAAGGCCTAGAGCCTTTGAGAAGCAATTTTCCATGGTTCTCCCACCACACATGATCCAAGTTTAGAGCCAGAGATCAAACTGCTATATATGGAAAACAGACACACACACACACACACACACACACACACACACAAATTCAGACACTCACACATACACACACATATCCGTACACATACACATTCACACACTCACACAAATTCACACACTCATACACTTATACACACTCACACATACACCACACACATATACACACTCACACATACACCACACATATTCACACACACACTCACACATACATTCACACACTCACTCACACTCATATACTTATACATATACACTGACACATATACCACACACATTCACACACTCTCACACATACACACTCACACACTTACACATACTTACACATACACAACTCACACATACACACACACATATACACATTCACACACTAATACACTCACACTCACATACTTACACATATACACTCACACATACACCACACACATTCAAACACACACACACACACACACACACACACACACACATTTGGTGCCACAATAAGCATAGTATGGGAGGCTTGAGACTCAGTGGCTGACATGTAGACAGGACTGACTTCATAACCCAGTATTTCACTCCCTGGGAGTGTTTGAAGCTTGCTTTCTTAGAGTCATAATGGCCAGACGTACTGTGAAGGACAGAGGCCACTACTCTGGGTGACCAGTAAGTGTTCAACACACCAAAGCCAGGAACATGATAGTATAGTATTCTAATTATCTACCCCCCCTCTCTCTCTCTCTCACACACACACACACACACACCCTTGGCCTTTGGTTGTCTCCCAAGCTGTTCCTCTGTTGCCACTGCACCTGCCGTTGGCTGCTCTCTACCTGCTCCCCCACCTTCTGCACTGGCCCTGAGCCATCCTCCACCTGCCCGTCTCTGTCCACCTGGCCCTGAGTTGCCATCATTGCCATTGCCACCTCTATTGCTGTTCTCAGCAGCCCAGCCCCTCCACAGGCTAACCCAAGGACTTCGGTCCTGCAAGCCCTGTGGCCATAAACAGTTAATGTGATTATTGCATTTAGCCACATTCCAATAGCTTCCTCTCTTTAATCGCTTTGAAAGTGTTTCAAATTCCTTTCCTACGTGACTGAAATCAAAGAGGCACCTGTGAAGGCAGGAAGGCTGCCTGCCAGAGCGAGGTGGAGATGTAAAACAGACAGGCTTTGATGGAGAGAAATTATGTCTTTCTTAATTCCTTTTACCCTATAATTACCTGGTGCAGCCACGTGGCTTCACAGCAAAAAATAACTTGCCACATAAAAGGTGTTGTCTATAGAATCCTGGTTCTAGTGCTCAGGGACGACCCATGCGGGAGGCTCCCACACAGCCTTGCTCCAGGCATCTGCAGCCCACTTTTGTCTCCAGCTTCCCAAACCACCACTTGGCTCCCAAACACCCCAATCCCAAAGCTTACACTACACCTCCCAGGTCTGCAGCTGAACTACTTCCTGCCCACGCCCTTGACCTCACTATTGCCTTCTTCCTGCTCCAACATTAGCCTCCTAGGAGCCTCCCCTCCTCCCCGTTGAAGCCAGATCAATCAGTGTCTCTGCTTGCCTCCTCTCTCCCCTCCTGTCTTGCCTGTTCTCTTCCATGCCTTCCCTCTGTTTCCTTCCTCGTTTCTGCTTTCATTATTCTAGACCAGGGACAACTTTGAAGATTCCATTATCTCTGGAAAGTGTCCAACTGCCTGCTGAGGCCAAGCCTGTGTAACCCCACCCCTATTTTCCTCTCTCTGAGTAAGAACCCCCTTCCAATGCTTAAACCTCAGAACATTCTCCTCTCCCTCCCTCTCCCTTCTCTCTCTCCCCCCTCAGGTTGGGGTCTAATCAGAAGACACCCACACAAGAGTTTTCACAGTACAGCCGTAAGGAGCTTGCAGGGGCCTTTGAGTCACAGAAACCCCAGCTTATATCCTGGCTGTGAGCTTCAGATTCCATGCCTTTAGGGATTATTTCAATGTTCTTATTTGTAAAATGGCAATGGCGAGGAAAATTCTTCAATGCAAGTGTGGAAGGCTAACTTACACTGCACATGAATGCAGTGGACACGGGCTCCCTGTTCCTCCTGCTCTACCTCAAATCTTACAGGTGAGATGCTCACTGATGCTGCAGTCCTTGACTTCAAACCTTCGTTTTCTCAAATCTTTAGCAACCGAGACCCCCAAGCCTCTGTCTCCTCAACTGTTCTGTGCAACAAGTTTTACTTTAACTAGAAAGATCGCTGTGGATATTAAGCAAACAATGTTAGGAAGGTAGCTCCATGGGTAAGCATGCTTCCTGAGCAAGCATAAGGACCTGAGTTTGAATCTCCAGTGCTTTGCATTAAATAGTAATAAAAATGAAATGGCTGAGTGTATCTGTAAGTCCAACTCTGGAGCAGACACAAGTGAATTCCGAGATCCTGCTGGCCAAACTCTCAGTGGCCCTGGCCACTCAGCCACACAACCCCACACACACACTTCTGAGTTCAGTCTTTCCCCTTAACTAGGAATTCTGTCACTTGAGGCCAGTCAGTCAACTCGGAATTGGGAGTTTCCAGTTCATTGGGAGAGACCTTGTCTCAAGGCAATAAGATGGAGGATAATAGAGAAAGATGTCTGACATCCTCCCCCTCTGGCCTCTGCTTGCACATAGGACATACATGAGTGTGCACTTACATACTCATGGACACACAACATACATACAACCATGCACTCATGTACATACAACACACATACAACCACACACTCGTGTACATGTAACATACATACAGCCAAACACTCATGTTCATGTAACACACACACACACACACACACACACACACACACACACACACACGAGTGCCCACTAGGATTTCAGGGTTTCAGCACCTACTAGGTGGATTTCTTCCCTTCTCAGCCCCTCCTTTTTCTCTTACACCCTTAACTCCCTGACTGGCTCATTCTTACTCTCTCCCAGGCCTCTGTCATTCTGCTTGACACCATCTCGCCATTATGTGCCTTTCTTTGATGTCTCCTAAAACGGAGTTGTATTGGAGAGCTGAGCTATCAGGATAAGAATGCCACAGTAGAGCATAGTGCTTGGCACAGCACAACTTGGTAAAATTCCTACAGAGTAGCATTAGCCTGGCTGGGAGTTTGGATCTCATGATTACTGAATTCTTTACTGTCTGGGACTTTTTCCCTTAAGAGATAGCAAAGGGGAGATCATTTGGATCACAACCACACTGAAGAAGGCAACAAAATTCTAAATCCCCCTCTTCAGCCTCTCTGACAACTAAGCCAATAGTGCCGAGACTTTGAACTGCAGTAGGTCACAGATGGAGTGGGTCTTGGGGATGGTCTCATGAAAGCTCTTAATAAAGGCTTCACCGAGACTTCTGTCCAAGGTATCTGCTGTGCCACAATGCATTCTCCTGCCAAGTCCCCTTCTAGACTTAAAAACAAAGAAACCAAAATGTGTGCATTTTTCTCAGTGACCCTGGCCATCCAGTCCCGCTCCTCATACTTCTAAGCGTCTCTTAGGTGAGAGTTCCATCACTGCAGAACTTGGAAGTGTGCCAGGAAACTTCTTTGCAGAGATCCTTGGTAGCACAGGGCACCAAGAGCCAGACCTGTGAGATGAGGCTGGCTTGACCCAGAAGAGGAATCAGAATATATAAATTTCTCCCAACCAGTCTGTAAATAACAGGAACACAGAGAGCACTTAAAAATACATCTAGGTTCCAGTCCAGTTTGTCCACACCACAGGGACTGGGAAAAGGGAGCAGAGGTGAGCTGTGGCCTGTGGTGCTTTGAGGTCTCCCTGGTCCCTGCAATTGCTGGTTTCCAAAGGAGGGAAAATCTGTGCCAAGGTAAACTGGGACTGTGTAGCAACGCAAAAGAGCATTAGACATGAGCTGACGAGGAATGAAAGGGTGTCACCTGCACAGGAAGGTGCAAAAGCACATAGCTGAAAAGTGAGGGTACGGGTGTGTGGAGTTTTTCTAGATGGCCCCCAACAGCTTCTCTGTGCTCTCCACAAGGGGGCGCTGTAGAACCTCAGGCGGCGGAGTCAATTTCCCCCTAGCGAATCCAGGCTCACTAATGATTTGCATTGACCAATAGGACCCAATTGCAATGATACCTGTGCCTTTCTAGGTGACCTCTAGAGACCTTGCAGTTTCTGCTTTTGGAGTCTTTCTAATCTGAGATTGCTGTGGGAAAAAAATATTCCTTTGGTGACTGTAACCTTGAAGCTATGGTTAACAGTAGCTGTTAACTTTACAGTCTGATTCTGCCACAAAACTGCATGATTTTGTCTTCTGGGTTTCTAGTTCTTTGATAAATTTTAGGTAGAGTGTTGCAGGTTTATAATCCCAGACATTGGAATCAGACTAAGGTGGGGGATGGCAAGCTTGAAGACAGCTTAGCAAGAACTTGTCTAATCAAGAGACTGACAGCGGAGAAATAGAAAAATTGTTAGCTTTAGGGCTAGCGTATCAATGAGATGCCACCTATAGTTGTGTGACCTTAGATAAGTCATCATGTGGCTTCTTGAAGCCTAATTTTCCTCATCCCTCATATCTGATTTGATTTCTGAAAGGATTAAGTGCTCAGTGGACAATGGCTGCTAGAAAAATAGCATTGCCGTCAGAAAGGATAAAGCCTGTAGACTTCAGATCCAGATCAGCAGGTCCCGATGCCCCTCCTACCACTGTCTAGCTGTGTGGTCTTGGGGGGATGACTGGGCTTAATACCAGATCATTAGACTCTGAATCCTTAACGGTAGGTGGTCACAATCACAATAGTCCCTAGTGTTGTGTAGAAACATAGAGCCTCCAGATAGGCAAAGTGCTCAGAGCTGTGTCTGGCACACAATAGATGGCTTGACTGTATGAACGCTCCATATGGGACTTTTTATACTACAGATCCCATTCTACCACAGAACGTATTTGACCTCTACCAGGTCAAACACGGGGTTGAAGATACACATAGTGTTTCACCAGGCAACTTAGTCCAATGTCCCAGAGCTGACAAACAGTGGGGAAATGATGAGAGATCAGATTTGCAGACTCCAGGTCACAGGTGAAAGGGTTCAATCCCAGTTCTTTCACTACATACCTGGCCCCACCCTGATAGCAGGACTATCTCAGACCCACCAGTGATGTAAATGACACAGAGGCTTTTAAATATTGTAAAGCTTTGTCTTTTTAGCTAAGGCAGTCTTCCAGCTACTCTAAACTTATCTTGACTAATCCCACCATGTGGCCAGCTCTAACCTCTTGGCTCAGCTTTGGTCTGTCCATTCACCTCCATGTCCCTGGTAAATTCTCTTTCTGTCGGGAAATCCCGCCCTCCACTTCCTGTCCAGCTATTGGCCATCTGCTTTTTATTACAGCCTATCAGATACAATTCTAGATTGCCTAAGGCAAGAGAAGAAAAACAAATATTTACAAAATAAGAGACCATTGATAGTCCATAGAAATAACAATACAAAGATTATGCCAGCTTTAAGCTTTCTGCTGGTACAGAATTAACAATTGGATACACAGAAACACACCTTCACACAGTGTCCCCAAACACACACTGGGCTTTGGAGCTGCAGGGATGAATAAGCTCTGACTATACTCTCATTTTTTTCATTTCATGAAGATACAGTTCGAGTTGAAGTCTGCATGGAGAGTGGGGCAGGGAGAAGGTCCTAGAAAGTATGGTGTGGGCTCCTTTAAATTACATCTTCAAATACTAGTAGAGTGAGACCATGTATGTGAAGAACTTTAATTGAGAGCAGAAGGCACACAGTACAGGTAAGAGTCCAGGTCAGGGGCTCATAACCTAGTGCCAAGAACAGGAATGCTGACTGGGACAGGGTGGGGGGTGAGAGGTGGAGGATAGAATTTCTTTTACCACACATGGTACCACAACAGCATCCTCAGGATGACAGTGAAGATCCAAGCCAGGGCTTAGGGTGCCATCTTTCTTTTTGTCCTCAGGGTCTGTGGGAAAAGCCATAGGCCCCATCATGCCCTTGAAGATGCCCTCCCAGACCTTCCTTGAATAGAAGGCAGAGAGGAAATTCTTTCCACTCCACTTCCCAGCCAAACCTTACCACAGACCAGCTCCACAGTGGCAATTCAATCTAAAATGTCTTCTCCAGGTTCACATTTTGAACTCTTCTTCCCTGGAGCTTGGCTGGTGGAAGTAGATCACAAGGTGGGAATGGGCTTTGAAAGATACACCTATCCATGGTCCCCGTGCACCCCCTGCTGCTCTGCCGTGATGTAAATAGTCTATGATCCTGCTGCCGTGAACTGAAGTCCCTCCAAAATCATGATCCAAAATAAGCCACTTCCCCCTTAAGTTGACTCTGTCATGTCTTTTGTCTATAGTGATATGAAAAATGGATGTGTCACCTCTATTAAGCCCCTGGAAGGCAGCTCTGGGGCACAGACTAGTAAAGTCTGAATTAATTCATGGGATTGATGTGAATTAATCACCTCAAATCCAAAAAAGCCTCAAATCTAAAAAAAAGTCATACATGTTTTGAAGGATGCTTGACAGTCACATGGTCTGGTTTAGCTCTGTCCACTGGTGAGCACTGGAGGATGCAGGCAGAAACAATTCAGTCCATGGTGAGGAGAACCTTTCAGCCTCCCAAGGGCAACTGTGTGCAGCGTGTGGCTCTTGCCCACACTTCGGTGTTGGAATGTGAATGGACCCATCCCCTACCGGACCACACCTTTCAGGACAGCTGAGTAGGCAGCTTTACCTGTTCCATAATCCTTTGTTGAAGGATTCAAATAAATCACACATCTCAACACAAATGCAGCCTTTGGGAAAAATCCATCCAGGCTCTTGAGTTCTCATTTCCAATGATCCTCAGGAAGTTATTGGAAAAATCAAAACACTGTGTTTCCAACTGCCGCTCAAGACTCACCAAGTTCAAACGCTTGCCGTAAATCCAGAGTGCAAAAGGCATTTTTCAAAGGTTTATTGTTCCCCAAATGATAATAATACCATATTGACCAACTTCAGGGGCACCCTGGGAGTCTGGGAAAAAAAAAAACAGTCAAGCCTTTAGAGTCAAGCAAGTTCTTTAGCTGACAAAACACACACACACACACACACACACACACACACACACACACACACACACACACACACAAAGAGAAAGTTTGTGAAATTGACCGTCCTGTTTAAGTTCACAGCCTTTTCTATTTTGACAGCATGTTTGTTTGCAGGTCTCCATGTGATGCCACTGGGTGTTGGAAGCACCTGCTCCTTACAGCTCTGGCCTCTGGCTTCAATATCACTTTCCCAGTCAGCCCTTCAAGCAGCTGCCAAGATAGAGACTTGCAAAAATTCTTGCAACAAGCATTTATTAGGCAGCTACTATAGACCAGATCCTGAAGATTCAACAGTGGGAAAATAAATAAATAAAACTTCTGCACTCATTCATGGGTGACAAGGTTACCAGAACATCAGTAAGGAAGATACAACAGAGGTCATACACTGTGTATGCCAAGCTCTAATTGTTGGATGCTGACAGCAGGCCTGGGTTAGCCTGGGCCAGTGATATGGAGCAGCAAGCAATCTCCCTCCCCTTTGATCCCCACAGTGTCCCACCCAGTCGCAGCTGCCCTGGAAGTGAACAGGGTATTATGTGACATGGGCTCTGAGATGCCTTTGTCCTTTTGATTTCATCCAGTACAGCTGACCCATAGTGGGACAAGATGAAGGCACGAACTCTTCTCCTCTACCTCTGTTTAAGGTAATTTACACCTTGACATGACAAAGTCTTCCAAACAATGAGGAGCAAGCGTCAGCAGATTTTCTAAATATATGGTGAATTTTTTCCTTAAAGAAACAAAGAGCAAGTAAATCACAAGTATTAGTCACTGTGTTAGCCTGGGCTGAGAAACTTGGCTGAGTGTGATGTCACTGTGTTAGCCTGGGCTGAGAAACTTGTCTGAGTGTGATACACTGTGTTAGCCTGGGCTGGGGAGCTTGTCTAAGTGTGATACACTGTGTTAGCCTGGGCTGGG
>JANHMN010000002.1:48446398-48483337 GCA_030674055.1 Rhabdomys pumilio
CTGGGGAGCTTGTCTAAGTGTGATACACTGTGTTAGCCTGGGCTGGGTGGGAAGCTTGTTTGAGTGTGAGGGAGGTGGTGCTGGTCTAGTTCTGCTTCTGCCCTCTAAGTATCCAGGCACCTTTGTACACTGCTTATCCAGGCCAGGTAGGCCAGCTCTTCTTTATTGGGGTAATGAAGCTCTATCAACCCTGGGTAGTGGGTAGGGGTTTTTCAGGATGAGTGTATACCATTGGCTGGGGCTGAGTTGTTGGGAATGCTTTATTTGCATGAAGAGGAATTCCAGGTGCTTGCTGGACATATCCTTATAGGGAGAGAGGAGGTTAAACCTATAATTTGGCCACCAGGCTATGCAATTACCTCAAGGATGGCAGAAGTGGGGAGTCGTACAGGCTACATGTACTTGGACATGCAGACGCAGAACAAAGAGGAAGATAGTCCTAACTCTTTCTCTGGACTGGGTCCCCAAGTCACACTGCTTTCGGGCCCCACAAGGTGGGTTAGGAGAGAAAGGTTGGTGTGAGAACCTGGAACCATCACCTGATGGAGCTGGAAGAGGGAATATTGATGTCAGGCATAAGTGGCCGGACTAGCACTGAGGAGCAGGTCTTCTGGAGAATATGTGAATAGGGCAGGTTTGGGGGTTGGATGGAGTGGGGTGGGGGTGGGACTCAGAACATGGGCTTAAAACCTGATACTGTTTTCTGCTAGCTGTGTGCTGAATCTTAGTGCTCCCCAAGAGCACTCTTGGTAAAAAGAGGCTGGGGATGGTGAAGGAATTAAAGACTATGGTGCTCCCACTGTAGCTCAGAGTGTGGGTTCTTTATGCTGCGCAGAATCTCCACATACACACATCACAGCTGCAGAGACTCACGGGGCATCCTTCAGTCATCCATCCTTCAGTCATCCAGTGTTAGTCATCTAATCTTTCCTCTCTGTCTCTGTGTCACAGTCATGTTCCCTCCCTATTGTGTCTCTACAAACCTCAGTTGGTTTTTCGTATGGGGAGAAGAATAGGGTTGACTGTAGGGGTTGTTTGACTGTATGGGAAGAGTTTGTGCATGCTCTGGGGGTTTGAACATGTTGTGAGGGGGCTTTGAGTGGGCTTGAGGATGTTGGGGGGGTTGGGTGCAGGGGTAGAGTGTGCAGGGGGCTGTTTGAGTGTGGGGATGGGTGTCTGCCTGTGTGTACAGGTGTTGGAGTGTGTGTAAGAGGGGTTGCATGCATGGTTATGTATTGTGTATGGCTGTGACTCTGTACATAAGTCTTTTTATCTTTCAATGTTTGTTTCCTTTTTCCCTTCCACCCTTCTTTGTGTCTCTTTCTGTCTCCATCTCTATCCTGCTTCTCGAATTCTCACTCCTGAGAGTCAGAAGTGACCCGCTGACTCTCACGGTTCCGTTTGTTATAGGGAAAACACTGAATAGTCGTTCCTTGCTCCTGCGAGGAGCCTGACAGCTGGAGCAAACAATGAGAAATTCAGAATTAATTGGACACTGATTATTTGCCAGGGGGGAAATGCTGGGATATATATACATATATGAAACAAAAGCCAGCCTAGCAACGGTGACTACCGCTGCACATAGCAACAAAGCAGTCCTAATGAAGCGTGACAATGGCAGCCTGGAGCTGACAACAGCCAGTACACACTGAAAAGAAGGAAAACAAATGCTTGGGCTGCTCAGGAGCCAAGGCAGTTTATGAGGTGACATGCCACACCCACAGCAGGTCAGCCACGGTCCTCTGAAACCTGCATACTGGAGGTGGGAGACACGAATCTCATGCCCTACACACGGACCTCCATTCATTCAGTTTTCATGGAAACACTAACCTAGGTACCAGGGAGTCAGATACGAGCCAGACTCAGTCCCCGTGCTCAAATATTGACCAGTTTGGAAGGAAGATCAAGCAGATAAGGAGCTGCAATGCTTTAGCAGAGCTGCAGCATCAGCAACCACAGAGACGACCTGTCAGAAGAGTGGATGGAATCGGTTAGGGGAAGGCAGAAGGACAAGCATGAATGAAACAGCACACATTGCATGGGAGAAGAAAGGACCAGAGGGTCAAGACACTGGGCTCCAGATGGGTCCTCAGAAGGTTAGCTGCATTCACTGTATGATCCAGCAGTTCTCTTTGGTTTGTACCAGAGAGAGTTAAACATGAGACTTAAAAGAATGATCATCATCAACACTGCCCATAATAGCCAAAGTTGGACACACGCAAGCGCCCAAGAACTGATGAACGGATGCACAAAATTAATATGCATATGCAATGAAATATATTCGATCATAGAATGAATTAAGTTTGCATTTATTGTAAAACCAACATGGAAGAACATCATGGCCAGCAAAAGAAAACAGTCACAAATACCGCATTATGGGATCCCATCCACAGGAAATGCCCAGAACACACAAGTCCATAAGGACAGAAAGATAAAGGAGGGAGTAACAGAGAAAGATGGGATTCCTTCTGGGAAGAGTGAAAATGCCTTAGAAATAAACAGAGGGGAGGGGCAATGGCTGTGCACACTGGATAAGTATGAAACGCCCCAAATCATATGTTTTAAAATACATAAAGGATAATTTTATGTGCTATGATTTTGCTCCAAAATAAGAATAAAGAAGGCACAGGATGGGAGATGGTGGGAGACTGAATTTGCTGAGGCCATGGGTACCTCTGGCTTTGCCATAGGGGTGCAGAGGGACCTTCAGATGTTCAACCATGGGAGTGATCTCACACTTTGAGGTTTCAGGTCACCTCAAAGGCCACAAAGAGAAAGGACTTGAGATCTCAGCAGTGGCAGTGAGAGCTGGGGACTGAGGTCAGATGGGAGCACTTTAAGGGTGTCAGAGGAGCGAGCGGGTAACTGGTAGGTGGATTTGGAGGACAGACCTGGACATACGGAAGAAATACCTTGGCCTAGAAAAGTTCCTTGAAAAGCTTGAGGAAAGCAAGATTCCTGTGTCTCCCCCAAAGCCCTGCTTTCACATTCCCAGGAGAGGACTGCAGGGACATGAATGGAGTCGTTGTGCCTCTTTGCCTGATGTTCAGGACATGTCACGCCCTATCACAGCAGCACACTCCAACAGAAGCTCCTGTCTCAGAGCTTTCTGTTTCCTCCAGGGCCTTACCAGGTCTGAACTTTAAAGACCTGCTTTAATTAGCTCCATCTCTGCGTGCAGCGCTGGGCGTTATCTCCACCTCAGCTGGCTTCTTTCCTTTGCTTCTCGCCTATTGACTTCCAGAAACTCTGCCAGCCACATTGCGGCTCTGATTAGAGGTTCATGAAAAGCAAAGCAGGTTTTCTGAAGCACAGAGCCCTTCCCCTGGAGAGAAGAATGAAGGCTGCAGTGTGGGTGCTGGGCTGACTGATCTGACAATCCAGGATGCCTCTCTGCATCCCCCAAACTAGCCCTAAGCCACACATGCCCCTCCCTGACTCTGACTGTGACTGACTACCTTGAAGGAATTGGCGTAAGATAGGCCAGAGTTGCAGCTGGTAAGGAGTAGAGAGAAAACAGGCATCTGAATGGAGATTTTTAAGAAGTTAGATAGTGGCCTATGACAAAGAGTTACCAGGGCAGGACACCGGAGTGTGACAGAGAAGGGACCCTATGGTACAAAGCAAGCTAATCGTTGTCAAAATGAACCCCATATACCAACATCTGCATCATCCATGTATCAGCTTCACCATGGCTTTGTCATTTCATGTACACACCCAGCAATTCATCCAGCCAGGCAGTTATCCCTTACCAGGTACCCTCTCTGTCTGGTAATGGTACCTTCGTTCAGCAGAATACAGTGTGGGATGATCAAAACCGAAATAGACAAGAGTCATGTGACCAGCAGCTTCCAGCACTCCGTAGAACTAAAACATACATAAAATTTGAGATCAGACCAAACGTAAAAGGCCTGGAGCCTTAGAAGAAGTACATGCTGACTTCAGACTGAAGATGGGGTCCCTGAGATGTGGCCATTGCCAATGGGATATGGCATGACAAAAGACCCTGATGCGAACCCTTGCACAATTCACAAATGTACCAACAAAAAGAATCCTGACTCTGCCTCTTCTAAGAAGGATGGGACAGTTTTAGATTCCTGCTACTTGGCCCCAGCACTATTCTAAACTCTTTACTAAGAGCTGAGTCTGCAGTGGAGCAAGAACTGAACCCTAGATGAGAAGCTAGAAGAGAGGCAGCAACTGAGGCTCAGGGGTCTGAGGTTTAGGGCCCCATCTTAACTCAGATAATGCTGTAGCTTCAGTCTCTGACCACATATGGGGCATACAGACACAGCCAGGGACCAAATGTGGGTCGGGAAGTTAGTTGGGTTTTTAGTCCTATGCACCAAAGATAGGATGAGTCATTGTCTCAATTTGCTTAGCACTCAAAAAATCTAAAACCAGGTGGACTGCAGTAGGCTGCTGCGGATTTAAATTTGTTAAAGACCTTAATATCCAGAGGACATCGTCCTCCCACAAGAGATGTGGTGCTTAGGGGAAGAAGGGCCACTTCCTGAGTTCTAATGCACTCTGAATTTTGCCCAGCGACTGCTTATAGCATGCTTGAAGACACTGCAATAAGTTTCACAGCTCCATGTTCATTGAGTCCTTAATACTGAGGAGATGAATTCAGAAGAACTGAGTCACCAGGAGCCAGGAGTCCTCATCAGTGCTCTCCTGGGTTTTAGGGTTCCCAACACCCCAGGGAGGAAAACAGAATGATAACAGGCCATGAAAGTTCATACTTGGTTCTATATCACTTGTCTTGAGTCATTTAATTAATGGCCCAACCAGAGTAACACTCATATCTCCAAACTCCAGTCTGACTGTTCTGACCACTGTATCATGCATCTGCTGGGGAAAGGGATGAGTGGAGACTATACTTCAGTTACCAGCAGGAAGTGCTCGAGAGCAGAGCCAGGATTCAGTGGCTGTCATGTACCCCTTAAGGAGGTGATTGGACCTTCATTTGCTGTGCAATGGAGACTTGTATCCAGGAGCCAGGTGGATTGAGGTACTCCCTGTCTCAGACTTGGACAAAACAGCATCCTCCATCTGGAAAGCTCTCTGGGGGCTGGAGAGATGGCTCCAGGGTAAGAACATTTGGTACTCTTAGTTCCTAGAGCACACTTTCAACAGCTCACAACTGCCCATAACATCAGATCTGGGGCTACAATGCCCTTCTCTAGTTTCCAAGGGCACCTGTACTACCATGCACATACCCCACACACACACACACACATGTATACATGTATGTATGTATTTAGAACTAAGTCTAAAAAAAATAAAAGAAGAAAAGAAAGCTCTCTGGTGATAAATTTAATATAGTCAGGGATATCACTATTTCTCTATTAGAAATTTACCAGTATTTTTTCCTTTGGTGCTCAAATCCTATCTTTTTGACTTCTTCGAGAATATTTGATGCAGCTGGAAATAATGAGTAAAATCAGTCCCAGAAAGAAATACCATGTTTCCTCTCATTTATGGGTCCTAGACTTTACGGATTCATATCATTACATATGTATAGATAATGAAAAGAAAGAGCCAAATTGTCTAGAGTAATAAAGGGTACTAATGGGAGGATGTAGGGAGGGGAGAGGAAATACAGTCAACATATATATTTCATGAAAAGGCCTTATGTAACTCAGTATAATAAAATGCAAAGTCCTAAAATTTTTTTGATGCTTCTTGTCTGTCTTCCAAGTACATGGTAAGTATTTCATGCCCATGTGTAACGTTCCCACTTTGTGAGCATTAAATCTAGGTGTGAAGCTGAACACCGCTCTTGCTCTCTATAGCCCAGCACCTGCAGCTAAGTGGTCCTCTCTATAGCCCAGCACCTGCAGCTAAGTGGTCCTCCCTTCCCCTGTGGTCCACACATGGCAGAGAATCACCAAAACCACACAGATCACTACCCATTCACGGCCACCTTTGGGGCTGAGTTCCAAGACACACCTGAAAGTGGAGAGAGATATTTCCTTTACTATTATACTGAGAGAAGAGCCTGTGTTCCTGTGGTCAGAAGAAAGAGACATAGATGCAGATGAGCCACTAGCTGTGTCCTACACAAGGGGTCAGAGGCATGGTATTGCCCAGGCATCTGCCACCCTGGCATAATTTGAGCATAGTCTCATAATCTATCCTCCAGCAGTGGAGTCTGATGCCACCACAGAATCTTCAGAACACAGTAGCAAGGAAGAAAGAATAGAGCTCCCCAAACCCCTGTGCTTCCTCTTTAAACAAATCCTCAGATCCAAGACAAGCCACCATAACACTTCCCAGTAGCTGGAGGACCAGCCCATTGCCACAAATGCTGCTGGCCAAGAGGAGGAGAAGGGGATGCTACAATTCAGGATGTCTCATGGAACGTGTAGGAAAGGTCACAGTGGAATGAATTACAGAGATTAAAAGAATTCCCAGGTCTTTGGAGGTCACATCTGCACCTCAGCCTCTCAGTTTTCTCTTTAATCATCAGTCTCTAATTCTGGAACATAAAATTATATAAAGCTCATTGATAATGATCGGTGATTTACTGAAGGAAGCCCAGCCCTAATTAAGAACAGAAGAAGCTGACACTGCTTTTCAACTTCCTACTGAAGTCCAGCAAGGAAATTACCTGGTTCTGCAGAGCAAATAACACCAGCGGGCATACAAGGGGCCTCGGTTACCTGATGAATGTGCGCTTGGCCATGTTAATATGCAGAGAGAGTTGCTTCGAGTGTTAGCAATTTGCTGGTAATTGGGACATTGACAGACACCTCAGAAAGCAGCTGAGCTGGTACCTGAGCAAAGAGCTACATTATCTGTTCTAAAGACATACAGGCAAAATCTATGGCCAGCTCACAGTAGCTGCCTCAGGTCAGATGTCAAGGGTCAGGTTGCAGCTAGATTCTGATTCTTTGATGAAGATCAAGGGTCAGATCTAAATCAGTGTTCAGCCTATGGCCAATGAGAGGTAAGTCCAAGCCTGGGGTAAAAAACAGATCCAGACAGAGTCTCCATCGAGTACTCAGTCAGGCTGAGTTTCCATCAGGGACTCAGGCTCAGACTGAGCCTCCCTGCCTTCCTCTCATGCCTTGAAGCATTTTCCTGTATTTCTCATCCTCTCTACTTCTTTCCTCTGATTACAGACATGGAGGCACTGGAGACTGACCTTCCAATCTTGGACTGTGCAAAGGAGCCTCTTCAGGCATTTTTAGGTAGAGGCTTTACCTGCTTGTGAGCTCTGGTATCTCCAGGACATGTTGTGACCTGCCAGGAATCATCACCAATGAACAGCGGAGGGCAGATTGGTTTGCATAGCTCTCACTAAGGAATCCCACACTCCATTACCCTCCTCCTTCCCTCATGCCCATATCAGTCAGCATGTTATTGCAGATCTTGGCAGAGCAGTCGTTGGTCACATCAGGGAGTCAGCATGAGTGATAGGTTCTTCCAAAACTACACTAGGGTGGTCTTCTCAGGAACAGACTCTTGGTACTCAAAGCAGACAAGATGCTGGGAGCAGAGTTTCCTTTACACCCAGAGCCATCAATCCATATTTCTTGGGTCTGTCTAGGGGTTACAACCTAGAAATGAGTAGGCGACCACATGCACGCTGCATCCCTATAGACTGACTAAGTGTCCTGTCTGCCAGGGGAAAAGGTTCTCTCTTAGGATAAAGAACTTCTAGTGCTGAGAATCTTTGAGCAAATTGGGAAGGCTGGTTACAGTAGAGTCCCCGGACCTTTGCTTACCTTATTCTTGGGAACGATGACTGTCCTGAACACACTTCCTCAGCCACCAAAGCTTTGATAGAGATGTCAGATGTGTCGATTTTCAGGTGTGCTTGCAGGCAGATGTTTCTGCATCTTCGTGGAGTTAGTGCTGTTCCTAGGTTTGGTTTGGTTTGGAAATGTTATTGACTTTAACAACTGATGTTCAACAATAACCATGATAGCCAAGGCCTTTGTCAGGAAGCTGGCATTTGCTCTCTGGTAACAGTAAACAGCAGTGCCATTATTTTAACAGCAGTTAAAATGTATGGAAAGCTTGTTACCTGCCGGGTGTGTTGTTAGTTCCTGCATGCAAAGTTACAGGCAATCCTCAGACCCGATGAGAAAAGTGCTATTATCAGCCTCACTTACAGATGAAGAAGTGAAGGTTAGAGAGATGGAGTCACTCACTAAAGCCAAAGAATGTGGAGGTTCATGACTATCCAGAGAGCTCTGGTGCCCCAGGTGGTATGTACTGCCTCTATGTATGTATGACAAAGAATGTGGCCCAGTTTCAGCTTGAGTCAGCCTCTAGTTTCATCAAATGGGGCCAACCTCAAGGTTCTAGATATCTGTTTACACAGAGGATGGAGGAGCTTTGTAAAGATTAAAACTTGAGCTGTCAGGGTCTTGCTCAGCAAGCCCTTCCCTGTGCCTTTAGGTTCATCCAAACCCCCTACTTTCTCCTCTATCAGGTTCAGGGTACCGGGTCTCATGCTGAGGTCCTTGGTTATTTGGCATGACAACTACTAATGGACAAATGTGACCACACAGACCCTAAAATATCCTCACAGCAGAGGACACCATCATTCAAATGAAGAGATGGCTTGCAGAGTAGAAAAAATGCCTTGCTAGCTACACATGAGACAGAGGATTGGTATCAAGAATACACAGAAAACTCAAAGAAAGCTAAACATCAAGTAAACAGAAAACCCAATGGAAAAATATGGCATGGAATTGAACAAATAGTTCTCCAAAAAAATGAGATAGAAATGACTGAGGAATTTCTTTAAAAATAGCAATTAGGGAAACATAAATTAAAACTACTTTGAGATTTCATCTTACTCAAGTTAGAATGGCAAGGTTTTAAAAAAAAAAAAATGATGGAAAATGCTATCACAGTTGTCAGGGAAAAGGGACACTTATTTCTTGTGGACCTGCATGCTGGTGTAACCACTTTGGAAATTAGTGTGGATGTTCCTCAAAAAGCTAGACATAAATCTTTTACTCTTGGAGATCTACCCAAAAGACGACCTCTACTTCAGAGACTTCTAATCCATGTTCAATGCTGCTCCATTCAAAATTGCCAGGAAATGGAAACAGACTAGATGTCCATCAGTGGATGATTACATTATAAAAATGTGATACATTTACACAATATAATATTGCTTAGCTGCTAAGAAAAATGAAATTCACACTTAAATGGATGAAACTAGAAACATTACCCTGATTGAGGCAACCCAGACCCAGAAAGACAAACATCGTATGTTTTTCTCTCATTTGTAAGTGCTACCTTTGAATCTTCAGATTTTTGTGTCTCATTTGGAATATCCATAGAGGTCAGGAGATTAGTAACAAGCCATGGGAAGGGGTGTCTGTCAAAGTAGGGAAGGTAGAACACAGTGCTATAAAAGGAAAATAGGGGATAATAGAACAGAAAGGGTTAAATGTGTTGGAGGATGGGAGAGCATGGTAAAGGAGGAGCTACAGGGAGGGATAACTACCACTCAAGGCCTTCTGGTAGAGTCATCTGCTTCTGTAACATGCAAGACTGATGCTGTAGAATCTTCCTGAAACATAAACATCTACTTATGTTCAAAGAGCCTAAATATAGTTACCCTAAAATGAGACAACAAAGATTACTAGACACCACATGCTAACAAATGGAAGGAAGTCTCAGTGTCAAGAATGATTTACCTCTATTGCATTTGTTGGGAAGTGAATTCCCCTAGGCCCCCAAATATTAGATGCTATCGCCATTGATATTGAATTACTCTCCAGAACTTGATGGTATGATGGCTAATCTTGGCTGTCAGCTTGATCACATCTGGAATAAACTAAAACCCAAGGAGCTAAGCAAACTTATGAGAAATTTGCTTGATTAGATTATTTGAGGTGAGAGGATCAACACAAAATCATAGTATACCATCTGGTGACAAAACACATGAAAGAGCAGAAAAAGGAAAATTTGCTTTTGGCCTGCTTGCCCCGACTCTTGATGAATGGCAAGTTCATATGAGCTGTTGCTTTAGCCAATATTAAATCCAACTTTTTCAGGATTTCAACTAAGATAAAAAAAAAATGAGCAGCTTTCTAGGAATCCTCCAGAACTTCCAGCACCAGACTGGGGCTCCTGAGACCACTGGCCTTGTGGACTGAATAACTACTAGATTCTTGATCTTCCTGTCATGAGACAACCATTGTTGGACAGCCTGGACCACAACCTGTAAGCCATTCTAGTAAATTGTGTGTGTGTGTGTGTGTGTGTGTGTGTATGTACCTTGAGAGCTACAGTAATAACTGACCGAGTATGACACACCAACTCACTGGTGCAATAGTGGCACAAATGTTGCAGGAGTAACTAGCCACTTTTTGGTTGGATTTAAGGCTCAATCCACAAGATGAAATTCAAAAGATGAATCTACAAAATGAGAAACAGACTTCTCATTACATCCATAGATTAGTGCATCCCTCAAACATCATCAGAGAAACTCCTTTTTATTTTTAAGTAGAAGAACACAGAGACTTACACTGACCAAGGCCTAAATGGAACATCTATGTTACATTTACCTCCTCCCACAAGGCTCAAGAATCATTTTGGATAAGAGTGTGAAAGACAGATGGTGGATGACTGTTAGAAAATGGTTTGTGGACACAATGGGAGAAGTTCTACATCTACACCAGTGTTGTGACAGCACGATAAGACAGGTGCAAGATCAAGCTAGACAGAGTCCCGGCATGGAGAGGGCAAGTGACCTCAAAAATCCTACCTCCACCTGAAGAGCAACTGGTAAGAGATAATCATGGAGAGGGAGGATTAATTTTTTTAAGGGTGTGATCTCTGGTCAGCCTTAACATGCTCCGGTAAATTGCCACACACCTAAAAGTATATAGGCAGCATTTATGGAACTCAATGTATGAGTTTTGATTTTAAATGAGAACACAGCTGAAGAAATGCCTCATCCATTAACAGCATATGCTACTCTCTTGCAGAGGACCTGACTTCAGTTCCAGATACATATGTCAGGTAGCTCACAACTTCTTATGTGGTGGTTTGAACATGCTTGGCCCAGGGAGTGGCACTATTAGGAGGTATGGCCTTGTTGGAGTAGATGTGGCTTCATTGGAGGAAGTGTGAGCTTTGAGACACTCTTCCTAGTTGCCTGAAAACACTCTGTTTCTGAATTCCTTTCAATGAAGATGTAGAACTCTCAGTTCCTTCAGTACCATGCCTGCCTAGATGCTGCCATGCTCCCACCTTGATGATAATGGACTGAACCTCTGAACCTGTAAGCCAGCCCCAACTAAATGTTGTCCTTTCTAAGAGTTGCCTTGGTCATGGTGTCTGTTCACAGCAATGGAAAGCCTAACTAAGACATGCTGTAACTCAAGCTCTAGGAAATTCTGACATGACATTGCTGATTTCCATGGGCACCTACCATATCTGTGCACACATATACACACGTATATGCATACATACACATGATTTAAAAATAAATTTTAAAAAAGCTTTAAAAACTGAGAACACAAAGTGGGTGGAAATGAGATAGGAGGAGCAGGTCTGGGAGGAGGTGTGGGAGAGGAACAAAATGATCAAAATAAATGTATGAAGTTCTAAAAAAAATTTAATAAAATAAGTTGAAGAGTAACAATGAGGATACCTAGTGTAGACCTCTGGCCTCTACATGTAAAGTAAAGTAGATAAAGTAAAGTAAAGTAAAGTAAAGTAAAGTAAAGTAAAGTAAAGTAAAGTAAAGTAAAATAAACAGATCCTAGAGACATAGCTCAGTGGATAAGAGAACTTGCTGATCTTGCTGAGGAGACAGGTTTTGTCAGCACCCACACAATGGCAGCTCACAGCCATCAGTAACTCCAGTCCTAGGGGATCTGATACCCTCTTCTGACATCTGTAGGGACTAGGCACACATGTAGTACACAGACATACATGCATGCAAAACATAAAATACACATCAAATAAGAACATTTTAAAAATACTAAAACAAAAGAAAACAAACACCACCTTGAGCTCACATTGCCAGCCACCTCCTATCATTACCTTTCAGACACAGCCACTGACACCCCACAGCCTGTAGGGTGCGAGCGACTCTAGTGCCTTCCCACCATTGTCAAGGAAGGAGACCGTGTGGGAATCACTGTGGAGAAACTGAGGTTCTGTCCTTTCCCCCAAGGCTGTCAATAAGCACATTACTCCTTTGCTCTATTTTCTTACTATTTCTAAATATGTTTGTGGCAGAGCTGTAGCACCGTTGCACCTTCTTGACCCCTCCCACCCACAGCTGGCTTTGTCTTCTGTAGCCTTGAGGACTCAGTCCTCCTTGTGCTGCCCTCAGCCATGAGGAGAGGGTGGCAGGATGACTCACAGGCTTCTTGTCCCTCTTGTCCCTTTGCTGCCAAGTTTATGAGTGTTCTGCATTGTCTCCTGGAGCTCGAAGCTGTGTCCTGTGAAAACTCTTAAAGTACCACACTTCGGTTGACCTTTCCCTCCCTGTCTCTCCTTCTTAACCCTACCTGAGATCATCCTCCAGGTAAACGAAGAAACTCAGGCCTGTGTCTTAGCAACTCCTTCTAGCAGAGTACTAGAACAAAGTAAATAACAAAATAAACAAGTTATTTTGCTAAAACAATATGTTTAAAATACTTGACTCCCCTTATCAAGACTTGTGAGATTATATATATATATATATATATATATATATATATGTATATATATGTGTGTGTGTGTGTATGTGTGTATACACATACATATACATATACATACACATACACATACACACACACACACACACACACACACACACACACATATATATATATATATATATACCAGGTACTCTGCCTTGTGGTATATACCTCCTATATACCAGGTACTCTGTCTTGTGGTATATACATCTTACATACCAGGTACTCTGTCTTATGGTATATACCTCTTATATACCAGGTACTCTGTCTTGTGATATATACCTCTTATATAACAGTTATTCCGCTACACTTGGAAATGAAAAATAAGAATAGTCTCTGATGTCATAAAATGTAATTTGTATCTCATGAATTAGAATAACTTGTGTTAGTTACTTATATAAACGTGTGTGTGTACGTGTGTAATTTCTTGCAATGGCATTGATGTACACACACACACATCTTGCCAAATAATCTGAGTCTGTATTTCTCTCATTGTGTTACAAGCATTTTCTTGTGTCCTAATTTGCCCTTCAAAACGTGAGTTTAATGGCTCTGGGTGTCTCCTCCTATGCACTGCCATTATTTAGCCATTTCCCAACAGTTTTCAATGTTTCATGATTGCAGATAACACCATGATAAACATTAATGAGATCCCAGCTAGGCTGCGATACAATCATGTGAACATTCCAGAAAAAAAATCACCCTGCTGTTCCTGCAGAGGCTGATTAAAGGAAGGTAGAAACAAACGGGGAGACATGTGAGCCAGTAGGAGCATTTCAGGCCATTGAAAGAGAACCCTAAGTCAGGCTGACTGAGGATGAAGGCTGCAGGAGAGAGGAAAAGTAAGACAAAGCTAAGCCTGGGGGAGCCCCCTGCCTCCGCTTCACTTCTTTTTAAGGCACTCTCATGCACACCATTTTCCCTTTGACTTCCATACTTAGTTGTCAGCCCTGTCAAGATTTTATTCTATCCCTTCAGATTCTCCATGAGACCTGGTACAGGTTTAAACACCTATTAGTGAGATGTCTTTCCTCCTTTAATAGAACTGGGAGTACATGATGCTTCCTAAAACAGCCATTAGGGTTCAAAAGCAATATAGCAAGCCACGTAGGAGGGTGCTATATAACTAAGAATCATCCCTAGGACCCTTAAATGTGATGGAGCTGGTTATTTCAGAAGGAACGGACTTACTCTTTTTCTTTCATTGAACCCAGGCATGGCAATCATCTCTACTCTGTCTATAGACACTCCACATGTCTATAGCCATGACCTGGAAGTGGCCCTGGTCAGACCACAGTAGCAAAGTGGAGAGTGGGAAGTATCCCTAAAATATCTCCAGGAAGGTGCGAGAGGCCCAGGGCATGAGTAGATGTTCTAGAACAGTCTTTGAGGAACTCTCAGAAAGGAAGAGAAGGCAATCTTGAGCTGAGAATGAGCATGTAAAACTCAGACTAAGAAGAGATGGCCTTTCAGGACCTAAAGGGATTTTTGTCGAGAACTGTAGTATCAGCTGAGTCAAAGTTCAGAGACCACCCCCCCACAGAGCAGCTAAGACCCTCTACTCACCAGCTCTGCCCCAGGCATTGGTGCTAGAGACAGTGGGGAGCAAGACCATGACCCAGGCTAGTGTCCTCGAGGCCATTATGATCACTGGCAGAGTAGAGGTGATTGACATGTCTTGGGTCCAAGAAAAGAATGAGTTCTCTCCTGTTCTAGGGGTCTCTGATGTATACAAGCATTTTAGCAATGTTCCAAGAAGCCCAGAAGCCAGGGCTGGAACCTCTTTTCTCTCCCTTAAATTCTCCCATTTTACTATAGTTCCCGCTTTATGGGTGTGAAAACTGAGGCCCAGACAGGTAAAGTTAACCAGCCACGAATGCACCTTTCTTCTCTACCTCCTACTAAGACACTGGTTCTATTGGGTCTGTTGCTACTGATGTTTTGGGAAATGTTGAGCAATTTTAGGTGCCATTTTTGGTGATCGCAATTGGGGGAAGGGTATATTACTGATGTCTACTGGGAGCAGGATGAAGGATGTTGTCAAATGCCTATGGTGTTACAGCCTTTAACTACAGGAAATTATCAGTCAAGATGTCAATAGTGGGGCTGGAGGGATGACTTGGAGGTGAATAACACTTGTTGATCTTGCAGAGGACTGAAGTGGAAATTTCTAGTTGTCTCATGTGATGCAGACTCACACAGCATTTTGCTGAGGCAAGAACTGTGAGAGGACACGTGATGTTTGGAGAGAGTATAAATAGGACTCAACGGACAGTGATGGAGTGCTTGCATAGCTAGCCTTGCAACACTTCACTGGTCTCAAGTCATTGCTGATTTTCACTTTGTTGAGAGAGGCGTGGCAGAGAACTCCTGGCATACTGGTTGGTCCTGGTTACTCTGTCTGACTTATGCTGATTTGGTGGAGGTCTGGCAGTTTCTGTTGGATTGTGCCACCATTGCTGATGCGTGGTTGGTGACACTTTTGAACTGTACTGTTAGTATCCTGACAACGAAGGTTGGAATTGCCCCCCAAGCTGCCCCCCTTAGAACTACTTCTAAACAGGTCCACATCCCCTTGCCCTATTCACCATCTTTTCTCCCCTACCTTTGAATGGTGGGCTAGAAGGGGGAGTCAAAGTGTTTGAGAACCCTTATTAAAGTAGGTTTTGAAAAAAATCTAAGCCTACAGAGGACCCAGGTTTGATTCTCAGAACCAATTCCCATAAAAGGCAGCTCACAAACACCTAGAACTATATAGTTCCAGGGAAGCCACTGCCCTTTTCTGGCTTTGGAAGGTTCCCACATATACATGGTATACATGCATATGCTCAGGCACACACATGCATAGGAACACACAACTTTTAAATAAGAATATTTTATATTGGTAGTATGGAGGCTGACAAATCTGAGCTAGTGTACTGTAAATACTTAGCCATAGGAATTCAGTTCCCTTCCTGTGGCTCTTAGAGTTTACCTGAGTTAACAGCCTGTCTGAATAGGGAATCCATCTCTAAGCCATTGGATTGACCAAGACCAAAGAAGACCAGCTATGCCGCATGGTCTATGTGTCCTGCAACTAAAGCATGAGTCCAAAGATACACAGGGCAGAGAGGGGTAAAGTGGGGCACAAGAGACGTGGAAAGCAGTGGGGAGGACAGTCCCAGAGCAGCTCCCCCTCCTCAGCTCTTCATCAGCTCCTGTAGGGATGCAGAACACAGACAGCTCCTGGAACCGCTTGCCTTCCCCCCTAGACAGCACTGAACTAATATTTGCTTTAGCAAATGGCTGAGCTGTTCATCTCCTCTGGCGACTGGGATTTGTTTTCCTTTCAGGAAATCACTGGGGTTCTAAGTCTGAGATGCTGACATCTGGAGGACCAGAGTCTTCATTAAGGCTCAGTGCACAGGAAAGCATTGTCAGAGATGGTGGGACAGAAGCAGAAGGAGGCAGTGACAAAATTGCCTGAGGCCCTGCTGTATGCTGACTTTCTTATTTGCTGCTGCACTTTAAAAAGAAAAGAAAAAAAAAACCTTGAAAGAAAAGGGTTGATTTCTTTTGCTCCACAACTCCAAAGAAGAATGGTTCACACACACACACACACACACACACACACATACACACACAGACACACACACACACACACACACACACAAAATGACAATCTGAGCATTGACGAAGGGATTTAAATACTATCAGGGTCTGTTTCTAAGCTCCCCACATGTACAAGTTAGGGCTGTACCAGTACAGAACTTATAGGTGTCTCGTGCACTCCTGTGATGGGACAGAGATGAGTCAACTGGACACTGTAGGGTATGGTGGACACTCCTGTAATCCAAGCTCTCAGGAGTAGCGGCAAGAGGAGTGGAAGTTACGTGCAGCTCTGCACACATGGATCCTGTGGGGAATCTCTATATTGCAAGTCAAGAAACTCTGATCAAAATGCCCAAAACTGCAAGTATTTATCAAAACATAAACTTGGAAGTTCTTTAGGTCAGGTTTCAGAGTTATTTGGAATTCTTGGTCGTGATGTCATAAGACACATGGGGCTTTTATTTATCCTTCATGGCTTCTTCAGCCTCAGGCCTCCCTTATGGTATCAAAATCCCTACAACAATTCCAGGTATGCATTCTGTATCTCATCACCTGAAGGAAAGGATATCCAGCCTTTATAGATCTCTCAGGCCCACGTGGAGCCTCCCTTCTTCTAACCACTGAACACATCTCAATGGCCCAGTTTGAATAACACTCTATCTTAAACCAATCTCTTCACCTGAACGGAAAGCCTTACAATGACTAGCTTAAGCCAGGTTTAATTGAATGAGATACTATAATAAGGGCTAAGATTGGGAAGTATATTCAGTAAAAAGAGACCAGAATCAACTCTTGGCATATTGGGGTTGGCACTCTACATCAGCATGGCCATTACCCATCACCATTTTACCTAAAGTGAGGGATGATGGGAAAGGTGGGGAGGGACTCACTGGGTCTGCCAGAAACAATAAGCAAGCTAGCTGGAGTAGGGCCAAGGGTTGGGCAGCTATCTAGTGTGCATAAGAATTATAACTCATGGTATAAAAAAAGCGTCAGTGAGGCCAGATCATACATCCCTAATCTGAACACCTGAAATTCAAAATGTCCCACTGCTGGAACAATGTAAGTGTTAACACTGATGGCCACAGGTGGAGAGTTCACACGACATCATGTGACAGGTCAAATTCAACGTTCAGAGGAACCAAAACATTATGTGCAGTTGCCATTGAGTGATACATGTGATACATATAGATATATAGATATATAGATATATAGATATATAGATATATAGATATATAGATATATAGATATAGATATATAATAAAATATAGCAAATGAAATATATTGTCAATGAAATATAAATAAGTGGCGTATAGACTTGAGTCTTCACTTCAGGATCTTGCATTATATATAGCATGAATATTTCTAATCTTAAAGGAAATCAAAGCCAACATTTCTACCTCCAAGCATTTTAGATAAAGGCCTATATCATAAATACATGAATAAGTGGGAGGGAGAATGGAAAGACTTTCCTTAAGAACCAAACAGGAGCTGTAAAATGCCTTGTGAGTAAGTCTCCAAGCAAGATTCACCTGTGGATGCTAAACTGGGAGGACAAGCCAAGGATGCCTACAGAACCTCAGCCTCCTCACCCAGGCTCCAGATTAAGTTCCAAGGAGAAACTGGTAACATCAGAGTGGAAGAGCCGAGGGGGCCCAGCATTACCAATGGTTAACCTAACAGCTTCCCTCACCCCCACATGGCTCCTGATAAGGAGTCCTAAGGAGGGTATACTATCACTTAACTGATATTTGTGCCCAAGATGCATAATTAGAATTAATCATGAAAAAATCAGGCCAACACAGTTTTGAAGACAGTCTAAAGTCAGCTGCCCACTGCAGAGTGTGATGGCATACTCCTGTAATTCCAGCTCTCAGGAGGCAGAGGCAACAGGAATGCAAGTTCAAATCCATCTTGAGTTACACAGTGAGACCTTGTCTTCTAGAATGCAGGTGCCTTTGAAAGAGCTCCAGTCTTTGTGTCTTTTCTTCTTTGTTTTCCAGCTCATAAAGTAAGTAACTGCTGCTGTGTGCTTCGCCGAGATGTGCGGCCTCCACATAGATCCAAAGCAACAGGGTCTGTAAACCCGTGGACTGGAAACTCCCAAACTGTGAGCCCAAATAAACTTTCCTCTTTGTTAGTTAATTGCCTCTGGGATTTAATTGTAGTGGCAAAAGAATGACTAGTAAAACATACTCCTCGGGCATATGAAGCAAAGCAAGATTAATTAAAGAAAAGCAAGAAGCTGGGATCATGAAATGTCACACAGGATTTTGAGCTGGACTCTGGTCACAGCAGAGACATTAATGGGACCAGCATGAAATTCTGGAAAGGTCTCCAGTTTAGATAATAGTACTGTATGAATGTTAACTGCCTGTCCCTAAAACTGCACTTGCTCGTGTCTGATGTTAACATTTAAGAAGTCTGGGGTGAAGTGTTCACGGAACTGTTTCACGAGGACTCTTTTTTCTAAGTCCAGACATGTTCCAACATTAAATGAATGCAAAGTTTTAAATAGACTCTTTCTTTTAAAAGCGTCCAATAGACAAACTTCTGTTGTTTGTGCTACAGTATCATCATTTCATACTCCTCCATTATGCCGGAAGTTTTAATACAATGTGTGACAGTGCCTCATGGCGGTGGTCTGACAAGCAGGCATGTACCAGGAGACCTGAGAGTGTGACACTTACAAAGATTCATCTTCATCGACAACCTGATTGGACTGAGGATCTTGTCAGGCATTGGTAAATCACACACCTAGGTCAGAGGTGTAAGGGGAAGAGCACCCGGAACATGGAAGACACTATCCCATAGGCTGGGCACCTATGAGAAGAATGATAGAAGAGAGGAGAAAGCCAGCTGGCACAAAGCTTTCTTCTGGTTCCTAGCTGTCATGATTCAGATGTGAGCAGCTCTTCCCTACCACACCCTCCCCTGAGGAGTGGAGTGACCAGGATGGGGCAGGGTAAACCAGGAGAGAACAGAATAGAAGATGACTAAGTCACAAGAAAGAAGTAGAGAGATGGGGGTGGGGTGCACTTTCTGAAGGATTGTTGAGATTTGGTCAGAGGCTCTACATGTTTCTGTCTGGCCTGCCAGACAGTGTTTTCTAAAAGATAAAAAGACAGGAAAGAAAAGAAGACTTAGAAAAATAGATGAAGGGGAAAGGATGGGGAGGCTGGAGAAAGCTAAGGGGGCAGGAATGGAAGACCTGCGAAAAGAACTCAAAAGAAAGCCAGAGAGGGGACACTGGGTTCTGTTAACCTCAAGCAGAAGAAAGGATTCAGCAAAAAGCTGTAAGGGAGGGAGGTAGGGATATTGGCTTAGGTGTCCCCAGGCTATTGGCTTCCTGATCTGTGGAGCACACACCTCTCAACAGCAACAAGGACCAGCATGTTCTCTGAGCCTGGGACACCATCCTCAAGTGTAGTGATGGTATCTGCAGGTCCTCACAGCTGGGGATAGAGATTCAGCTTCTGTGCAGTGGCCCTCACTTGTTCCTCCAGGAGCAGAGAGTGAGATGCTGGCTTCCTTTCATGACTTCCTTCTGTAACCAACGTTTCTCCACACAGATCTGTCTGGCACTTATTATTTTTAAAAAAGAAATGTATCAGAATTAATTTTATTTTGAGAATTATCTGAGATTTTCACAGCAGCTCTTGGGAACATAAGTAGGATCCCAGGGGAGTTGCAGACAGAACTGGGAATCCTTCTGCAGCAGACAGGACCATCTGCCAGCTTACGAGCAAGGCTCCCTCTGCCACCAGGAGTCCTTTAGACTCCCAGGGTGTCAGAGTCCCTCTAGAGGTAAATGCCTGTCCTGATTCAGCACTTGGATATGGCCAGAGTCACAACTAGGCAGACCCCACACCAAGTCAGTCCACAGAGTCACACATTCCAAGAGGAGTCTCTGTCCAGCTTTGTTGGCTCCCATCATTACTGGTGTCCATCTCCTCACCCAGGATCACACCACCTACCTCTACTTGCTTTCTTGAACCACTGAGACAACTCCTTCTGTAGGTCCATGCCTCTTCTTCAATAACCAACCTCCCACACATGTTGTCATTTTGCAAAATCAAGTTGCCAGTGTGGGGATGATAACAGGGGTGCTATGCCCAACACACGCTCAAGATCCTGGTGTGTTTGACTGTGACTTCTGGAGCACTAGCCAGAAGGGCTGGACTCCAGTAATGCCATGGCTGATCTGCTCTCTGTGGCATATATTGGCGGTGGGTCCATTGAATCCTGGGTCCCATAGATGAAGTAGCACCAGAGAAAGAAGCTTAGATGCAGAACTGACAAAAGAATTCTTGCACACAGATTGCTCTCAAGGGAAACTTGCCCCCTCAACCCTAAACCCTTAGTCAACTGTGCTTCATACACACACAACTTTTTCCCACTGGGTTTCTGGAGACTGAGGATGTGGGGTGGGGCTAGATAGTTCAGGTGACATCCAGAGAGGCAATCCCAGAAAGATGATTGACAGAACCATAGGGACATCATAGGATGACCCAGAAGTCCATAGACCAAAGACAGATACCTTGAGTGAAGAATCTGGAAGCTCAAGAGGTCCTGAGCATCTAATAGCCCCTTCCCGTGGCAAGGGGTGAACCACTCTGATCAACAGGTGGTAGGGCTTACTGAAGACTTCCCTGCTGCCACCAAGTCCATACAAATTATACATATAGGTGATATGAAAGAAAACATACATGGCCATAGCTAGGACCTAGCTTGCCAGAGACCTGAACACTGGGGCTGGAGAGGGGACTCATCTGTTAAAAGCACTGGCTGCTCCACCAGAGGACCGCAGAATCCCTAGTATCTACACGGCAGAGCACACCCTGCTGTTCCAGAAGATCACAACTCCAATTCTAGGGGATCTGACAAGCATTGCTGGCTCCATAGGTGTTACATGCATGTGGTTTATAGATATACATGCAGGCAAAACACCTGCACATACAAAATAAAAGAAATCTTAGAAAATAGAGATTTGAATACCAAGGGATTCTGTGCAGGAAGAGAAGGTTTGCAATGCTTTTCCTTTATCTCTGGCCTCACTTACCATGGTTTCAATTGTCCAGAAATCTTTTTATTTGACGTTTTATAATTTTTGGGGGGGTGAATTTCACATTATCTACCCCAATCCCATTCATCTCCCTGTCCCTTCGTATCTGTCCTCCACCCTTCCAGCCTCCCTCCCAAAAGAAAAAGTAAAAGCTGTGGAATCTGTAGTGTGTCACAGTGTGTCCTACAGTATACCCTTTTGTCCACATTTCTCTGCTTGCAAATGTTCACTGCGATGAGCCATTGGTCTGGATCAAGGCCTCTGGCATCTGCTACACTATCAATATTAGATCCTACATGGACTCCTCTTGGACATCCTGTTGTTGTCATGTGCCATGGAGATCTTGCAGCTTTGGGTCTGTAGGACCAGCTCCTTCACACACTGAGCAGTTCATGGATGGGGTAGATGTCGGGGGTGGGCTAACTTGAAGTCCTGGGTCTCGGTGGTAGCTAAACTGATGATCTCAAGAGCTTTCTGGAAGCCACATCACCAGGCTGAGCTTTCCAGCACTGTCCTGGCTAGCTCACCCAAGGATGCAGCTAGCCATCTTTCCTACTCTCATGCCCTCAGAGCTGACTCATCTGCACCCACACCAGTAGGGCCAGCTCTACTGTGCTGCCTAGGTGAGGTGTAGGACCTGCTCTCCCAAGGGCTGCAGCTAGTGAGGGGATTTCTGGCTCCAGTCCTCCTGCTTTCATGACCCCAAGGCCAGCTCTCCCCACTGCCGCAAATGGCAGGGGGAGAAGAAGGTAGCTCCACCCTCCACCATACAGCATACAAGTGGTAAGGCCAGCTCTCCCATGCTTGGGGCTAGCTCATTTGTAACCCTGCAACCAGAGCCAGCTTTATTGTGCTGCCCAGGCAAGGTGCAGGGCCAACCCTCTCAAGGGCTGCAGCTGGTAGGGGGTGGAGCCAGCTCTCCTGCTCTCATGTCTTCACGACCAGCTCCCCCATGATGCCCAAGCAAGGGCTAGAACCATCTCTGCATATCCCTCAGACATCAACACGGCCTCAGGCAGCAGCCCAGACCAGGGACATCTACTTGGCCTTTGGTAGTAACAGATCCCTGCTGCTGAACTACAGTCCCAGACGTGGTCCTACACTAATTGGCCAAAAACTCTTAAACAAGTTCGGAAAGTAAGCACTGTAAGTTTTCAGTGACTTTGTTTTATAGTATAATGTTATAATTGTTCTGTTTTATTAGTGTTCATTGTTTTCTATCATGGTCTGTGTCTAACTGATAAACTTAAGCTTTAGACGGTTGGGTATCTGACTCAGTAATAAAGCATCTGTATAGCATAGCCATGTCTACAGATCATGTATGTGATTCCAGGCCCTTCAAACAAAACAAAATGGGCTCTGCTTCAGGTAGGTTTGCACGGGAGTAAAACCCAGTATTGCAGGTTCCTGTTTGAGCCACAACTTTGGGAATCCACTGGGTGTCCTGGAAAGTGTCTGCATGGTTGTGGTTGAGCCATGTAGAAGGGGTCAAATGGAAAGAGAGATATCTAGGCCATCTGATATAGAAGCATGTCTGAGAACATTTTCAAGGGATGCTAAGAGGCTGCCCCTACAATGGAGCTGTGAATGTGGAGCCATCAGTGGAAGAGTTGGTGGAGCTTTGAAGAACAGGTAGAAGACCTAGTGGTCCCTAACATTGCTACCTGCTGGCATTGACCCACTCAGACATTCTCAGTGTTTACTGAAAATAGCTCTCAATGACTTCTGCATGTGAGTCTAAGGGGAATCTCAGATGTTGGGGTGACAATCACAGGGAGCATTCACACATCATTCGGTGTGCACAGGAATAGAATAGATTTCAAGCAATTTAACTCAGTCTGGGAGGAAAATGTAAGCCAGTGGATACTGAGATGTTTAGAAAGCGTTTAGAATGAACTTTCACTACTCTTGGCAGAGACAGACCCAGGCTGAGTGTCCTTGAGATGGTCTGGGAGCCTCACGGATGGTGGAGGGAGATGAGAGGAGGGAGGAAAGTGTAATGGCTGGTTCTCCCCCAGATGCCTGCAAGCCCTTCCCTACCTCTGACAGAGCTCACTAAATGATCCTTTTTCATCTTCAGAAAATTCTTGGCATGTTAGCATCTTGAGGGACTTTCAAATGTGAAATGAAATCCTGGAGGTGAGCAGATCACTGCGGGGGAGATAATGGATTACATTCTCTAGATATCTGTTCCTATTAGTTGCAAGCTAAGGTCTATATTGCAGATGGAGTTTGTCCATGAGGAGAGAGCACACAATGCAGCTAAATTGAAGTACAGTTATGCTGAGGCTTCCAGACAGAAGCAGCTCCTGTGAGAGGAAGGCATTACATTCCTGCCACTCGCTTGGCTTCTCTCCTCTACCAGTGGAGAGGAGAGGAGAGGAAACAAACAAACAAAAAATCCTGGATGCTGCCTCTGTGCTCATTAGCACTCTTTTACCTCAGGAGATCCAGCTTCCAGGCCATGGCATTGTTGCAGAGGGTCCTTGAAACTGTATGTGCCATGAGCACTGTCTATAACCTGCATCATAAATGAAATAAAATGCTGACATAGCAATGCATGTCAGCGTTTCTAGTAGGCACAGATGTGCAGCTCTTTAAATGCAAAGTGTTTCCTCAATAAATAATTAATACAAATGCTGCTGCTAATACATGAGGTCTAAAACAGTTTGTGACATACTAAAGGCTTCCTCATATCCCAAAGTACACAGTAACAGAAAGATCTCTATGTAACAGCCGTTTAGTTTGAGGAAAGCAAAATGGCAATTACATGTGGATGTCTATGAATAAACCCAAGGGGTCTGGGTGAGCCTGGTGAATATAGAGGTGATAGAACATGGATAGATATTGCACAGATCCACAGGAGTTGGATCTGAATCTGCATGGCTATGGATCAGGGTACTGGTAGGCTGATTGGGTTACACATATGTAAATGATTAAGTGTAAGTATGAGCATTGCTAGCGATGGCAGGTAGACTCTGAGAAATGCACTGTTTGGCAGTTGTATTATTGTGACATCATAAAGTCATAAATACTGTAGAGGTAACTTTATAATTAGGCTATGGGTTCATACTCCCCCCTCCCTGCCGTGTGTGTGTGTGTGTGTGTGTGTGTGTGTGTGTGTGTGTGTGTGTGTAAAATTAAGTGCTGCTGGTGGTATGTCTCATCACATTTTCTCACAGTATCTTTTCCCAATGAGTAGAGCCACTCTCTAAAATAAAAATTGGTATATGGTAAAGACATTTGCACAATGCAACTTTTATTATCAGTTATGATGTGCTGTGTGTGTGATGTTCTGTGCTCTACGTTTTATATAGTTGGCCACACAGCAAATTTATTTACCCACAATCACTACAAAAAAAACGAGAAATCACACTATCATGGCTCTCAAGTTGTTAGACGATAGGAATTTTCCATATCATTGTAATCATTTTTATTGTTTTGAAACAAAATCTAGTGTAGTCTAGGCTAGTCTCAAACTCCTTGTAGAGCTATGGGTGACCTTGAACTTCTGATTCTCCTGACTTCACCTCCCAAATACAGGAATTACAGATAAATGTCACCATGTCCTCTTTGGTGTAATGCTGGGGCTCAAACCCATAGCATCGAGTATGTTAGTGTGCTGGTTAGTTTTTGTCAATTTGACACAAGTAAGAGTCATTGGGAAGAGGGACCTCAGTGGAGGAATTGTCTCTATCAGATTGGCTTGTGGGAAATATATTAGTCACTTTATTAAAAGCATACGAAGACACCATGTCCAAAGCAACAAATAAAGTGTTTAATTTGGGGATCAGAATACCAGAGGTCCATAATCATCATAACAAGAAGACAGCAGCAGGCAGGTGGGCTTGATGCTGGAGTGTTAGCTAAGAGCTTACATTTTGATCTATAACAATGAGACATTGAAGATGGAATGAACATTTGAAACCTTAAAGCTCACTACCAGTAATTCACCTTCTCCAACAAGGCCAAACCTCCAACAAGGCCACACCTCCTAATCCTTCCCAAACAGTTCCACCAACTGAGAACCAAGTATTCAAATATAAGAGCCCATGGGGGACATTCTTCTCCAAGCCACCACAACAAGTCTATGGGGTATTTTCTTGACTAATGATTGGTAGGAGGGCCCAGCTCACTTTGGGTGGTGTCAATCCTGGGCAAGGTGGTCCTTGTTGTTTTAAGAAAAGTAGATAACCTGAATGTGAGCCTTGAAGCAAGCCATTGAGCAGCATCCCTCCATGCTCTCTGCTTCATTTCCTGCCTTGAGCTCATGTCTTATGGGTTGTGACTTGGCAGTATCAGCCAGATAAACCATTTCCTTCCTCAGTTGTTTTCAGTTATGTCTTTGGTTATTTATCATAGTAACAGAAAACAAATTGATACAGTAGGTAAGTACTTTACCAGATAAGCCACATCCCTACCACCAGATCCATCAGATTCTTATGGGACCACCAGGGTATATACATTGCACTGCTAACCATACCATCTTTGTGCCATATATGGTTCTGTGGACATGAAAGCACCTGAAAGGATATGGCAGAAGCAGAGAGGCTCTGTCCACATTCCATCTACCTATCACACTCCCACTGACCCTCCTCTCCATAAGGTGATTTTTCATATGGGCAGAAAATATGAGCAGAACAGACTTGTGCCCCTGTGGGCTAAAGTATAAAAAAGCCAATGCATAACCCAGATGCTTATCCTGGTCTCTGCAGATCTCTGCACCACTGCAGATAAAGACCTTTCACACTGGATCCTACCCCACCCCCACTACTGACAGGTTGGCCACACATCATGAATGGATAATGATTTCAATTTGTAGAAGAGCCCTAAGGTTTCACAGTTAACAATCTTGCCTGTGACCTTGCACACTCTGGCAGGTGCAGCAGGGGAGAGGAGAAGGAGTGTGAGTGAGGAGTAGAGACTGATACCCACTAATGGCTTTTACTCACCCCAAAAAATATATGACAAGTACTGGCCGTTTGTTGGTGGACAAAATAATAAAACAGCTGTCCCTGTAGAGCTTTCAGTCTAGCAGGGGAGAGCAGATAAGAAATACAATTAATTGGATAAACTAGTGTATTGGGGAATTTCAAGTATTAGGACAAGAAGTGACAATCAAGTGTAATCCTGACTGACAGCAGCTGTAGATAGTCCCTAACAGAATTAGGCCAAAAGGACCCAGGATCCAATTCTGGACCGATGAGATGACTTCATGGCTGTTCCTTGCTTATCTATGTGAAACTCTGAGAGAAAGAGAGAGAGAGAGAGAGAGAGAGATAGAGAGAGAGAGAGAGAGAGAGACAGAGACAGAGAGAGAGACAGAGAGACAGAGAGAGACAGAGAGAGACAGAGAGAGAGACAGAGACAAAGACAGACAGAGAGAGACAGAGAGAGAAAGAGAGAAACAGAGAGAGAGAGAGAGAGAGAGAGAAGACTTTGGAGCCACAAGTGAATTCACAGTTCCTGCCTCTGAAAACAAGGGACTTGCCATGGAAGTGTAAGCAGAGTGGAGGAAGGGACACCTATCCAGTGTTTCTGACATGACTCTGACAGGACCTGGGCAGACAGTGAAGAATGAAGTGTGCTGACTTGGAACTGGGCCATCTTTCCTCCTTACTCTCTTTTAGTTGCTGGGACTGGATCTCAAGGGCTAGATACCTAACACCCTGGGGATGTTGTGGTCTGTCACTCTTGTCCTAGTTAGCTTTAATTATTGACAGGCAGCCTAGAATCACCTGAGAATGGAGTCTTAATTCAGGGATTGCTCAGATCAGATGGGTCTGCAGTCATGTCTATGGAGGATTGTCTTGATGTTTGATTGACATGAATCCAAACCATTGTGGGCAGCACCATTCCTTAGGCAGGTGGGTCTGAGATCTATAAGAAAGCTAGCTAGCGAAGCATGAGCCTGTGTGAGCCTGCAACGAGCAGTGAACAGCAACCATGGTTACTTGTCATTATTCCCTGGCTGTCATGTGTTTCTTGGTTAGAAGTAATAATAATGTGTGAAAGAACAGGTTCCTACTTGAGTTTCTGCCCTGACTTTCCTCAATGATAGACTGTCACCTACAAGCTGAAGTAAGTCACTGTTTAGTACAACATGCAGCTATTGATTAATGGGATTGTTCTAAGGGCCAGGCATAGCCTTAGAAACAAAAAGGATGCAATATTTATTTTTGGACTTGTCATGGGATTTAGGGATGTGAACTTCTACTTTGAAAGGTTAAATAATCATTTTTATTAGACATGATAATTAGTATGAAGTTAATAGTTTGAAAATTATCTGACCATGTCATAGATACTCCATGGCTATTGTTTTGTTGTTGTTGTTGTTGGTTGGTTGGTTGTTTGTTTTTCGAGACAGGGTTTCTCTGTCTAGCCTTGGCTGTCCTGGAACTCACTCAGTAGACCAGGCTGGCCTCGAACTCAGAAATCCGCCTGCCTCTGCCTCCCAAGTGCTGGGATTAAAGGCATGCACCACCACCGGCTCTCCATGGCTATTGTTATAGAATCTATTACAACAGAAAGATGGAGATCAGAGTTGGTGGGTATTGGGTGGAACTGGTACAGGTGTTGGACATGGAATAACGAAGAAGCCAGTAAACCTTGAGATGACCCTATTCAGCCAGTGTTATCCCACACAAGCCTGTGCCTGGTACCAAACACCTTCCATGCAGGAAATGTATGAATCAGTATTTGCTCAACTTTAAAAATTGCTGTTACCTCAGTCTTAGTATTCACACCAGAGCAATAGAGTCGATTAAATGCATCTTCAATTATTCAAAGCTGCTCTTGCAGAATTATTATACCTAAATATTGTGTTTTAATGAACTGTACTTAATTTTCACCCCACCAAGTGACTGCCTGTGTTACATCTTCTTCCCAGGGGTCTGAGACAGTCTGTCTGGCTCTGCAGGGGACATGTGGTTTCAAATGTCACCGTCAAAGCCTCTTCCCACTCTGTCAGGCTCAGCTATGCTCCTTTCATTTACTGCATAATGTTCTATCTAGAAGGTGAGTGGGAGAAGAGATGAGGCGTCACTGCTCACTAGACAATTGGAAGGTCGTGACCTGGGTAAGAAGACACTGAAGTAGAAATGGAGACAAACAACTTGGTGCTCCTGAAGTGCATAGTAGGGTGCTCTCTTTTTATTCTCCTGCTGTGATGAATACCTTGACCAAAAGCAGCTTAGGAAAGGAAAGGTTTTACTTCAGTTTATAGGTGCCAATCCAGGGAAGCCAGGGCAGAAATTCAAGGAGGCAGGAACTGAAGCAGAGATGAAAATGGAACACTGCTTACTGGCTTGCTCCTTGTAGATTGGTCAGCCTGATTTTTTTATATGACTCAAAATCTGCCAAATGGTGGCACTGCCTTTGGTGAGCTGTATTCTCCCCCATCAATCTTCAATCAGGGAAATACTCTACAGACTTACCTACATAGCAATGGAGACGACAGGCAAACTGATGGAGGCCTTTTGTCAACTGAGGTTTCTCTTCCCAAACAACTCCAGCTTCTGTCAAGTTAACAACAACAAAAAAACTAACTTGTACAAAGAGGTTCTATGTTTAGGGTTTAGGTTTTAGGTAACTGTGGATCAAAATTCAACTTTGTAAAAGCTGGGATGTTACTCAATGATAGAGCATGTGCCAGGATCTGCGTCAGTCTTCAACATGGTAACAAACTTAGCTCTGGAGCTCTGAGCATGAGCTTTTTTTTAATGTCAGGCTCGGTACTTGGCATTTTACATGTGTTAAATTTGTGTGTCTTTACTTTTATACATGGTACTCCTGCTTTCACTTCTGCATTAAATACCAAACATTTTACAGTGCCATACTAAGCTACAATTACATAATAGTGGATGCAATTGTATTATATGGTGCAATTAGATATTATAATATTAGATATCTGTTTTGTCTATGCAGACAACCTTAAAGGGCTTGAGTAGCCCCTGAAGGGGAGGAGGGGTTGAAGGCCATATCTGCTAACTCTGGGCCAGCAATCAAGCCAGCTCTGCTGACATCCACTGGCTTGTAACCTTAGTGTCAACAAAACCCTGGTAACCTTCTTGTGACTTCCTAATGCAAACAAATAAATCATTTATAGGTGGACAAGTGGAAAGTTTGACTATCACAGATGACACACAGCAAAATGATTGATCTTAAGTCATTTCTCCAAATGTGCCACTGTGCTTAGTTTGGTGACCTTACATCCAGAGCATATGCATACTTGTACATATGCAGCTATCACTCAACACCTAGAGGTATGGCTTCACACCAGCCTGTATATAATAAACCTATGATGCTCAAGTCCCTTTATATAAAATGCCATTGTAGATGATGCGTGGTGATATAACACCAGAGAAGAGAAAACAGTGAGGGGGGCAGGGGGAAAGAATAAGGAATAGGAGGAGGAGCAGAAAAGGAAGGAGTAAAAGGGGGAGGAAGGGGAAGTAGAAAATGAGGGAGAAGAAAGGGGGAAGGGGAAGGAGGAAGAGGAAAAAGACAAGAAGAGTTACTGAACTGCCTGTGTTGATCAAATGACTTGTGTGATTTTCACTGTGGTCAGCAACTATAGCCAGCATCCTTCTAGATGTGATCTTCCATAACTTGGGACTATGGAGTGCTCAAGAAAGGAGAGGTTTTTTTTTATTGCTGACCAGATTTAGTGTACAGCTAATCTGGAAGTGAGAGGTTTCAGTGGGCAGCTAGTCCTTAAGAGATAGAACAAAGCTGGGTGTGGTGATGCACTCCTTTAATCCAGCACTTGAGAGGCAGAGGAAGACAGATCTCTGCGAGTTTGAGGCCAGTATGGTTTAAAGAGTGAATTTCATGAGACCCTGTCTCAGAGAGAAGAGAGAGAGAAAGAGAAGAGAGAGAGACAGATAGACAGACAGGAACAAAGACAGACAGCGACAGAGACAGACAGATACTGAAAGACAGAGACCATCAGAGACACACAAAGAGACAAAGACACAGAAACAAAGGAGACACAGAGAGATAGAGAAACAGAGAAACAAACAAACAAACAAAAAGATGGCAGTAGATGCTGGCACCAGCCACTGAGCTCCAAGGAATCTGAGAGACCCATGGAGGATAAGAGGGATGAGGTAGCTGCAGAAAAGGAATCTGTAGGCCCCACAATAGCTCCAGAACAGCTAAGGGAGGGGGGAAAGGCAAGTCTTATGGGAAGATGCTTTTAAAATGTGGAGTCACAAAATTGAAAGATGGTGGAACAGAGCTAGGTGCTGGGAATGACGGATCTATACCCTTCACTGCTGCATCTTAGCCAGCAAGCTGCAAGCACAAAAGTCATTCCTGAGGAGTTGTGGAGTCCCTGGTGTGGGCCACAAGAAGACATGGGGCTCCCTGGAGCTCCTGCAGCAGCAGGTAATTGCTGAGTAGCCACCAACATGGAACCACTGTGGCTGCAGCCTGCTGTGCTGCTTTTCCTGATTGGAGGCAGAGAGTATGGGACAGTGGTTCAACTCACAGCCTACAAGCTTAACAGTTATTCCTGGTGAACCAAACTGCAGGGCAGCTGGTACTGAGGACAGGATGGTGTGCAGCAGCAGCCTGGAGCTCCCATGGAAACATCTCATAACTGAAAATGACTAGTCCTAGGCCCACCAACAGGCACCCAGCGTGGAGCTGCTGCAGCTGCAGCCTGAGCTGTTTGCCCTGCTGAGAGATGGAAAGTGTGGGCCAGTAGCACTGCACCACAGGATACAAACACAAAGATAGAGCTTGCTGAGCCTCAGGGTGGGAGACATTGAGGGCAGGGAGGTATGTGGCAGCCAGGAGCTTGCACAGAACTTGCCTGCCCCAGATGCCCTGTCTAACTGCAACATCACCCTAATTCTGAACAACAGCAAAATATCCAAGATGAGTTGCAGCAATGGTCCAGTATTTATGATGCATCAAAAATCAGAAGCCTGGCAGGTGGTGGTGGCACACGCCTTTAATCCCAGCACTTGGGAGGCAGAGGCAGGCGGATTTCTGAGTTCGAGGCCAGCCTGGTCTACAGAGTGAGTTCCAGGACAGACAGGACTACACAGAGAAACCCTGTCTCGAAAAACCAAAAAAAAAAAACCAAAACAACCAAAAAAACCAAAAAAAAAACAAAAAAAAAAAAAAAAAGAAAAAGAAATCAGAAGCCTTGAATCAGACCAATGGCTTGTTGCAATGAATATTTGTATCCAAATCTGTCTGGGGACACACACACACACACACACACACACACACACACACGTTTCCAGTGCTGCTACAATGAACAAATACTTTATGTAGGTGTGAGAAAGGGGAAGAGAGTTGAGTGAGCTGTGGAGAGAGGCATAACTAAAAATGTAATGTAATGATCAGGTGTGAGAGAAGCCTACAATGAACAGAGAACATGTCATTGTCCAGTGCGGCTGACAGAGTGGAGTGTGGCAGCCTGGAGCTTGCATGCTACTTCAGCCCTAGAACATACGGCTAAGACACATGATTGCCCTGGTTCTAAGCAATGGCAGGATGTCGAAGATGAAGGACTGTTCACTTTCTGGGTTGGATCTCCTCAAAAGATCTCTGCTTCCCCTAGAGGCCACTTTGGTATCCATGATCCACTGTCCCAGACCTTGTTGAAGCCCAAGGTTCATGAGAATGTTGTGGTCCTTCAGTAGCTAGGAGCTATGTTGATGTCCCTGGCCGGAGTAACCATTGAGGGCCAAATGGTCTGTGCTGCCTCCTGAAGCCATGTTGATGTCCATGGGTTGTGATGCCTCCTGGGAACATATTGATGTGAGAGGAGGCCTGTGATGACATCTGAGGCCATGGTGATCTTTGGGTCTGTGTTGTTACCAAGAGCCATATCTGGCTCAGTGGTCCTACTGCAGTCGGCATCTGTGCTGATGTCTTGTAGCCTGTGTTACCATCAAAGACTAGGTGAATGTCTGCAGTCTGTGCTGCAGCTTTGTTTTAGTTAGGGTTTTACTGCTGTGAACAGACACCATGACTAAGGCAATTCTTATAAGGACAACATTTAATTGGGACTGACTTACAGGTTCAGAGGTTCAGTCCATTATCATCAAGGTAGGAGCATGGCAGTCTCCAGGCAGGCATGGTGCAGGAAGAGCTGAGAGTTCTACATCTTCATCTGAAGGCTGCTAGAAGAAGACTGGCTTGCAGGCAGCTAGGAAGAGGGTCTTAAAGCACGCACCCACAGTAACACACTTCCTCCAACAAGGCCACACCTCCTAATAGTGCCACTCCGTGGGCCAAGCATATTCAAACTACCACAAGCCTGAAGCCATGTTGATGTACATGGTCTGTGCTGCCACTGAGGGCTCTGATGCTGTTTATGGAGCTGCAGCAACAGAGGGTCATGTTGACGTTGGTAGTCTCTTCACCTCAATGGCTTCTGGTCGAGATACTGGTGGGACATGACTTGATTTTCTTTAAGGAGCTGGCTACTGGGAGTTTGACCAAACTCCAGTGAGTATATGAGCATCTCAAATTGGATCTTTATTCCTCCTCCTCCTCCTCCTTGTCTTCTTCTTCTTCTTCTTCTTCTTCTTCTTCTTCTTCTTCTTCTTCTAGAATCAAAAAGGAGGGCAGGCTTGAGAGGACTGAGAAGTGAGTGTGTTTTGGATTCATGATGTGAAATTCCCAAATAATCAACAAAAAATATTATGAAAAGAGAGAACAAGAAAGCAAAGAGAAGGTTCTGAGAATAAAGGCTGGGTGGAAGTGTTGGACTTCCTGTTCGTAAGAATCATTACCATGGTAGTCACATAGGTTTTCAGTGTGTATAGCTGGGCTCACCCCTGATAATGCAGCCTTTAGCATAGAAATGGCTATCAGCAGGGAGCAGCACTTTAGAACTCAGATCCTACAGGCTGGAAAACTCAGACCCTTGTCTTGCTGTAGCAACTCAAGTTCAGTTTTTCACTTTAGAAAGCAAGTTTCATGTCATATGAATATAATAAAAAAATGCTTGAAAGTCATTACGAGCAAGTTTCTTTTTTGCAACTTTTATTAAAGTCCTGCAAAGCAGGTATTAATTCTGTCTGCTTTGCTGAAGAAGATGTACTCTCTATATATGGTTTGCAGATTAATAATCAATATTAGATTCAGAACAGTGCCTGCTACTATCCTTGTCCAAGAATTCTAGTGTTTTTGAGGTCTTGTACATAAAAATTAGAGAATACATGAATGGGTCACAGCCTAGCTTCACACCGTGCCTAACAGGGTCAGTAGGCAGAGTTATGCCCAATCAATATTAACCAGAGACATACAGCCCTGAAGTTCCAGCTTTTTGTGGAAGTTATTGTTCCTATACAGATAGATGCATGATAGATAGATGATTGATAAATAAATAAATGATAGGTGATAGGCAGAAAGATGATAGATGATCAATAGGTGATAGATAGATAGATAGATAGATAGATAGATAGATAGATAGATAGATAGATAGGGCAGGGTCAGATAACAAATGAAAGAGAAAAATCAAATGTCAAAGTGGGTATAGATAGATGATCAATGATGTTTGATAGACGATAGATATGTTGGTTGATCAATTGATTTATAATAGATGAGTAAATAGTCAGATGATAGGCAGAAAGATGATAAAAATTTAAGAAGTGAAGGGTAAGGGGGAGGGGCTAAACTTTAGCTACTGCTTTTTCTTATTCAGTTTATTAAGCTCCAGCTTGTACTGTTTTTAATTCTGTTCTAGAGCACTCTGTGTCTAGGCTAATTCCACATAAATTCTGATTCACATGGATGTGGAAGTGTCCCCACACTGGCATTATTTTAAGACTTCCACCCTATAGACAACCTGAACTGAGGATCACTGGACTAGGGGCCAAGTGCATTGAATAGCAGAACCCTCAGCTTGCATCTTCATCCCTCTACTTAAAAGATGCTGAAGGTAAGATTTCAAAGGTCCCTGGTAAAGACCCTTCACAAAATGAAAGAAGTTTGCTACTGTATCTAGTTTTAAGATTTTTTTTTTAAAAAATAGGAAATAAAATTTTATTTTGTACTTTTTCTTTCTCCTTGAGCTGAAAGACTAATTTGACATTAAACTTTCTTTTAGTCTTATAAAAAGTTATGAACTTTCCTTAGTCTATAATTTGTCTTTAATTCATAGAGTTTCTGCTCTGATTATGTTTTCTATCAATATACAAACAAATTGTGCTGTTAATTTCTATTCTGATTTACCCTTCATCTCAAAGGTAGCTTGTTTTCTGAAACTCTCAAGTAGGTGAGATGCCTCAATTATTGTTTTGATCTTAATACCTAAGTCTATTGCAGTCAGTGTAGGAAAACGGCCCATTTCTGCCTTTTAGAACTCATTGTGATTTCCTCTGTGGCCCAAGCTGAGTTGATTTTTAATCTAAAACATAATTGCAAGTGGTGCGATTGAAAACTATTATTCTGTTAGGCACAATACTACGAAATCAAACCTTTTATATTCACTAACCTATTTCTTCCATTACTTTGCATGTCTTTGATGTGGTAACTTCTGAGAGAAATGTGAGGCCCTGTCCCTGTTTCCTTTCAATTCTCTTTCAGCGTCTCCACCATGAAGACTCTGGTCATGAGCCCTTGTGGTTTCTATGGCTTTGCTTCAAGCGTGTCACCTCTGTGTTAGTGATGCATCATGACTATCGAAATGTTCTCCTAGCAGATAGAAGGGATGGGAGATTGATTCACATGTAAATAGAGGAGGTTAGTGGAGGATGGGGTTGTAGTTGTGGAGACAGAAGAGTCCCCAAAAATTCGTCTTACAGGCTGACAGGAAGCTAGATACCCTGGAGTGCTGCTGGCAAAGCAGAGTCCAGTCTGCAGACTTCCAAACCCAGGGAGCAGATGGTAGAACTCTCAGACCAAGCCCACAGGGCCACTGGGGCAAAACCTAAAATATAAAAGCTGAAGGGCCGAAGGCTGTGATGTCCACAGGGAGGAAAAGGAGTGTGTCCAGCTGCAGGAGACAAACATATTCCCCTTCCCTAGCCTTCAGCCAGCTAGAGTGCCAGCCTACTTTGAGGGTAAACTTTCCTTCTCTGGTCTACTCTGGTTCTCACACCAGTCTCATTTAGAGACATTCTCTCAGGCATCCCCACAAGTGTGCTGTCCAGCATTCTAGGCACTCAGTTGATACCTAAATTCACCCTTACAGTGATCCATGGCCATTATTTTACATTGCTAAAGTCCTGACTGCAAACAGCGCCCACAACATGTCATGCTGGAAATTGCAACTGGATGTAATTGAAGACCATCATGAGACATAAGCTAGACCTAGAAAGAGAAATGTCATGTCTCTCAAGTATGGAACCTAGGTTTTACACACACACACACACACACACACACACACACACACACACACACACACCACAGAGAGACAGAGAAACAGAGACAGAGAGACAGAGATAGAGAGAGATACAGAGAGAGATGGCCGAGGAGGGAGAGAGACATAGGCATATTATGTGAAAATAGAAGTATTTAGTAAATGGAATAGAAAATGACAAGCAGGAGGGGAGAGGAGATGAGGAGAGAGGCGATGAGGAGAGAGGAGATGAGGGGAGAGGAGATGAGGGGAAAGGAGATGAGGGGAAATTCAGCCAAAGTACACAATATGCTTGAACAAACCCTCAACCCCTCCCAACTTTGTATACCACATAGAGACCCTGACTCAAAATCAAACAAAATATTTAACAGTTCCATTTTTGCTAGATTTTGATTTTAATGTTTTCAGACTTGTTTTATTTTTTTTATTTGCATGTGAGTACATTAATGCAGGTGCCCACAGAGGAAAGAAGAGGATATTAGATCTGCTGGGATCTTAACAAATAGTTGCAAGCCACTTTAACGTGGATGCTGGGAACCAACTCTACTCTGTAAGATCAGCAAGGGCCCTTAACCACCAAGCCATCTTTCTGACCCTAAGGTTAATTTTTGTTTCATAAAATTATCTATTTTACCTTTTTAAAAAATTCTCATCATCGTTTGTTAGTTTCTTTTAATATTGCCTCATGTAAACAACTATCCAAATATATGGATAGTGTGAGGTTTCCCTTCAAACTAAGAAACAACATTTTTTTTTTGATAAGTCGTTTTAACCCTTTGTGGTTACTTGTCCATTCCAAGATTTTCTGTTTTCTTTGTTATCTTATTATTTTGGCTTGGTTGGTTTAATGGCTTTGGGTTGGGTTTGCTTGTTTTTATTTTCTCCTTTCTGGCTCGGGTTGAATAGATTGAACTTGTTACTGTTTATCTTATAAGTTTGAAACTTCTTATTATATTTATTCTCTCATCCATTGTTCCTAGCTTTTCAGCAGGGCTTACACTTATCAGTAAGCTTACACTTACACTTGCCCCAGGAGGATCCAAGCTTAGGTCAGTATCTACAGATTGTGAGACTACTTCCCTCTTGTGCTTGTCGATTTCCTCACCCAGTGTTCACCCTTTCCTCTTTCTGTGTCCTTACCCAGTGTTCACCCTCCCCTCCACCCGTGTCCTCCCCCTGCTCACTCTCTCCTCCTTCTGTGTCCTCACCCAGTGCTCACCCTCTCCTCCTCCTGTGTCCTCACCCAGTGCTCACCCTCTCCTCCCCCTGTGTCCTCA
>JANHMN010000002.1:48483347-48535503 GCA_030674055.1 Rhabdomys pumilio
CCCAGTGCTCACCCTCTCCTCCCCCTGTGTCCTCACCCAGTGCTCACACACTCCTCCCTCTGTGTCTTCCCCCTGCTCACCCTCTCCTCCCCCTGTGTCTTCCCCCTGCTCACCCTCCCCTCCCCCTGCACCCTTACCCAGTGCTCACTATCATCTTTTTCAAGTTTAACTGGGCTGCTTTTATGTTCATATTTTGCTTCTTCTAATTAAATAATCTTTCTTGGATTTCTTTTTTTCCTCCTTGAAAGTTGCAGAAAATGCTGGGGGGAGCTTAGTTGTTAGAAGATCAGTGGTTTATGGACATCTGACCACTTTCTTTTCTTCTGAGGAAAAGATGCTGTGGTGCTTTAAGGAGGTTTTGTCCATGGGTAATGGCACTGTTAGGAGGTGTGGCCTTGTTAGAGGAAGGAGGTCACTAGGTGAGCATTGAGGGTTCCTAGTGCTCAAGGTCTCCTCCTGGCTGCCTTTGGATCAGCATGTAGAACTCTCCTCCAGCACCATGTCTGCCGGGACGATGCCATGCTTTCTACCATGATGATATGGATGGAATCTCTGAAACTGTAAGCCAGCCCAATTAAATGTTTACCTTTATATATGTTGCCTTGGTGATTGTGTTTCTTCACAGCAATAAAACCCTAAGACAGACAAAATTCAACTACTTATAGCTATAATAACCAAAGCATGTTATTAAGGCTCTGGAAGTGTCTCCAAAAAAGAAGCAAGAAGAAAAGGATGTATACTGTTACCAGGAGAAGGCTTCTTCCTAGTGCTTGTCAAGGTTAACAAACTCAGCTGAAAGAGACTTGTTCTAAGTAGCTCTTTATTTAGCAAAAGGAAAGTACAAGAATTGCCTACCCCAGAGAGAGGTGAGCTAGCCAGAGGATAGAGCAGCGCATTTGCTTCTGTGTTGTGCATTTTAAGTTTTCTATGGTCCTCTCCCTCTTGGGAAGCCATTGTTAAGCTCCTCCCCTTGGGTAATACTCTTCGTTCCTGTTCTGGACCAAGATGTCCCAGTGTCTTTTTCCTTCCCTACGTATCAGGACATTTGTTGGTGGATACATGGTCCCTGGGAAAGTACCCAGGCACATGAATACAGCGGGAAGAACCTAATTGAAGCTCCAAGAATTTCTAGCCACAAGGGGAATTTCAACCTTTAAGAGCCCAGGCTATAAAGACACAGCTGTAGTTTCCTTGGTTACCTCAAATTTCCAATTGTGTTAAAATATACATGGAATGAAATTTTATCATCTTGGTGATGTTAAGTGCACATTTTAGTGGCCTTTGGGACACTCACATTGTATTCTGACCATCATGACCACATCCCCAGAGCTTTTCGGTCTTGCAAGATCAAACTCTGCACTCCTTAAATACTAACACCCTATCCCCTGTCCACCCTGGTAACATCTCTCTGAGTAAGGCTGACCACTCCCGCTTCAGGAAGCCACTGTTTGTGGTTTTATAAGTGAGCTATTTCACTCAGCCATTGTCTTCATGCTTCCTCCATGTTGAGACCTGGGTCAGACGTTCCTTCTTTTTAAAGGTGGAATGGCATTCTATTACAATAATATGCTAAATTTTGTTTATCTATTCATCCATCAGTGGCCTTTTGGGCTGCTTCCACCTTAAGGCTACTGAGAACAATGCTGATATGGATGTGAGCTGTGTTTGTTATTTTTCTCACTATGACAAAACACCTGACTCTACCTCCTACATTTTCCATAGGCTCTCAAGACAGCTCTACCTGCAGAACACCTAGTGATCAAACATGGTGGAGGGCGTTTCACAACCAAGTGGTATCACAAGGCCTCGGGCTGATTCCTCAGATTATAAAGTCCATGCTCTTCTGGGGATTATAATGCATTGTCTTCAAAGTCCCGTGTGTGCTTTTCAAATTTTAGTCACTTGCTGATCTGGGTGTCTTTTTGCTGGAATTGGCTTCCCTCAGACATAGCTGGCTTCTGGTTGTGTTCACACCTGTGCAAAGAACCCTGTAGCATCAGTGTGCAATGGTCTACACACACATAGAAGCCCCAGCTTCTCTCTTGAGGATGACATCATGGTAACACTTGGGTGTGAGGTATTAGCTGCACTTCTGGGCCCCGAACTCTCTGGTTCTGCTGGGTGTCATCCACCACCCCACACCCTCTTCTGCCTTTCTGATGTGAACAGTCACACTGGTTTCTCCCAGTTGAAATACAATACCTCCCTATGGTACCTACAAAGGAATGGAACCTCCCATCAATTCCTGATCTAGAGCTTTCTGGCTGTCACCCAGTGTCACAGTCCCTAGGTTTAAGCCATCCTCTTGATACCATGCCTGTGTGCTGTAGCCTCTACACTACTTTACAACATTTCCTCTGCTCAGTCTGAGGGGCTTCCCACAGTTCCTGTCGCAGCATCTCTTGCTTCCGGAATGCTTATGGACGCTTCTAGGAACTGATTTTCAGAGTTAGGTCAGAAAGAAGAAGCAGCTGCTGCATGTGCATTATCTGCCATCTTGAACTGGTTACCAAGAATGTTCTAAACGTTTCTTATCCCAGACTTCTGTGCAAACCAATAAAGCCTGTTACTTTGGGAAAGAACAGACGGCTGTGGTATCCATGCATTTGTCTTTGTTACTGAAAACAGGAATTTTTTGGTGGCCAAATATTTTGACAAAAGCTTTGCAGTTTCTTTCATGTACTCTCCCTAAGGAATAGCTTTTCTTAAGCCCAGAGAGACTATGGATAGTAGCTGGCCTAAAAATATGTGTTCCTTTGTGCCTCTCATGACCTACTCCTACAGAGGGTTTTGTGTACCTACACAGCTAGGAGAAATCTTCTTTTCTTAGCAAATAGTTAAGAATTTCTGGTTGGCCTAGGAAACCTTGGTGGAGACAATTCCTGAAAATCCTACCAGGTATAGAAACTGAGGATCCAGTGATAGAGGTTGAGGCTGAATCATATATGGAAGGAAAAACTCTTTCTCTGTTTTGTGTCTTTGGTTGGGGCCATGCAAATTAAACTGACTGAACAAAAGTTGCTGAGATAAGGGAGTTTGTGTGTGAACACGTGCACGGGAGGTTCTGAGGGGAGTAACTCAAAGGGACGGCGCGATTTATATAAAATACAATAGATTTCTTGGAGGAAGACAAATGGATTTTTTAGGACTATAAGGAGGAGGTAGAAAAATCTCGGACCATATTTGTCCTTTCAGGTCAGAGTGGTCTTTCCATCTTCTTCAGTAGTGTGAAGTCCAGATGAAGAAGCAGCTTATGATGTGCTCATTTATTTTTTTTTAAATTGCAGCTTTTAGTCAGGTAAAGGAAGGTCTGAGAAGGCTCTTTTATACTGCATTTGTTCACTGTCAAATGTCTTTAATTCAAAATAACCTCTATGCCCACTCTGGAGCTTTGAGTGGGTTCCTACTCCATCTGCAACAAGCTTTTGCTGATGGAGACGGGGTTGTTGGTTTCCTACTTCTCCTTACCGACATCCATCAAAAGGAAAAGAAAAGAGAAAAGGGCCATAAAGTGAGGGAGGCCTAGGTGTTGAGCAAGACTGTGCAAGCCAACTGCACTCAAAATCTGCTGCTGGGAACTCTCTTCAATGGAAATAAAAGCAGACTGGGGTTCACATCTCCAATGGCCAGAGGATTCTGACAAACAAAGATAGAGGAATTAGACCATAGGGACCTGGGGAAGCTTTAGCTTTCACTAGCTGAAGAAGGAAAGGGGTGGATCAAGCTTATCTCATTTTCCAAGAGCTAGTGAATCCCAGATGGCCAGGTTAATACAAAAATGTCAGTTGGGACTTCCTCTTTGGGCAGAGACTGTGAGCTGATTGTCCAAAGAAAGGACGAGTCATCTCACGCTGTGCCCCAGGGTCCCTGGAGATCTTTTCCCTTTATGAACAACAGTTTTGATTCCTAGGACTTTTAAAATGTCCCAGAAGTGCTGTTTCAGTATGTGGACTCTGTGTCCAGGCTTCCTCACTGCCACCCTTTCTGTCACTACTTAGGAAAAATGTCTTTTGTCTGACCAAGTTTCCAATGGTAAGATGAGGAAAACTCTGGAGACAGATAGTGAGGTTGTATGCCAACTTAATTCATGTCAATGTCCCAGAACCACACATCTGCATATGGCTAAAATGGAAACTTTGATTTGTATGTTTTAGTACACCAAAAATTCCTTTGTCAGAATTTTAAATAGTCTTTAGAGACATAATTGGTGTGTCATACACTAAAATGCACAGAAGTTCATGATTTAAAGTACACTGAACACACATATTCAGGTGGTAAACAAATCCATCGCCAAGAGTGTCTCCCTGATATCAGTAATGTTTTTCTTCCTCTCACTACATCCTGGTACCCATCAGCCCATGAAACTACTGGTCTGCCTACAACTCTTGTGAACTAGTTTACAGCTCTCATTTTGTATGGATGAATTGAAAGGTGTCTACTCTCTTTTAGAGTGTTTCTTTTCATTGAACAAAAGACTCTTCCAAATCACTATGTTTTATCAGTGGTGTTGAAAGATCCCCATAGGAGACCCTTACTCAAATCCGGATTAGCACGCACCCAAAGACACATGAGAGACCTGCTTGATGCAATAGCAAAAGGTAGTTTAATGCAAGGGCCCTTGGATCGAAACCTGTCTCATGCAGGAGACAAGGGATTTTGACCCCCAACCCCAGAGGCTTGGGCTATTTATGGGTAAGGTTAGGGAAAGGCGGGAAAGTTTGGCGTGGTTACACAAGATTGGTTATTTCAAATATCAGCAACTTGCAGAGCTGTGAACTGGCAGGATGACTTTATTTTAACCGTGAAACCCTGGACCTCCCAAAAGGGAGGGAGAGAGAAATAAACACTGGATGGCCCATTACTCACTTGGGCTTGTTTGGACTTGTCTGGGGCATGTCTTTTTATTTTTCTTTTGGTTACCTTGCCCCTGGAGGGGCTCGATATTTTTATTATGGCTAATTTTAACAAGTTGTTGGTGGTCTTTGCTGACCATGAATTTTTGTTATTATTTCATGTCTATTTCAAGCTGCTTTCAAATTTTATTCTCATAGTGTGTCCTTTACACTGATGAGTAGTCTACTGAATGGATATACTACAACTTATTTTATGCAATCATCTGTTGGGCATTCAGTCTGACTTGAGTTTTTTCTATTAACCATTAAATCACTAGGAATATTTATATAGATGTCTTTGTGTATATACAAACTTTCTTTCTTTCTTTCTTTCTTTCTTTCTTTCTTTCTTTCTTTTTTTTTAAGATTTCATTATTTCATATACATGAGTACACTGTAGCTGTCTTCAGACATACCAGAAGAGGGCATCAGATCCCATTACAGATGGTTGTGAGCCACCATGTGGTTGCTGGGACTTGAACTTAGGACCTCTGGAAGAGGAAACAGCCAGTGCTCTTAACTGCTGAGCTATTTCTCCATCCCAACTTCCTTTTCTTTTTGTGTGTAAATAGTTGTATATGTTTGGTGTTCTAAGAAAATGACAAATTTTCTGAAGTAAAATTCTTAAACTGATTTGCAATATATTTTCTCTTAAGCTGAGTCATAGTTAGCTTTAACTGCCAACCTTACATGTCCTAGAGAGGGAGGCTCAACTAAAGTATTTCCCAGATCAGACTGACCTCTGGGCATGCCTATGGATGATAATTTTGATCATTGATTGATATAGGAGGGTTAAGCCCACTGTAGGTGGTACCATTCCCTGGGCAGGTGGTACTGGGCTGTACAGGAAAGCTTGAGCCTGAGTGAGCCAGTAAGATTCATTCCTCCATGGTTTCTGCTTCAAATTCCTGTCCTGACTTTCCTTAATGATGGACTGTGACCTGAAATTGTGAGCCAAAATAATCCCTTCCTACTTTCCATTCACTACCTCAGCTTGATTTTTGCTTGGCAACAGAAAACTGACACTTCCTCCCAGGCTTGAACTATAGCCCCAGCATGGTACCAGTCACATGACCTTTTGTAGATCGGTTCATTTCTGTTAGCCTCCTTTAAAAAAAAAAATGTGAAAATGGAAGCAGCTACCTTGCAAGAAACATGTGGGGATTACCTGAGAAAATATACAGAAAGTGCCAGTAGTCATGTGGCAAACAGTCAAGAAATGAGAGCAGAGCCTCTTCTCCTAGTCCCAGGCACCTGTGGCTGTAAGGCCCCTTTGATGTCACATGTGTCTTCAAATAGATCTTTCTAGATTTTCTCCAGTGAATTCCTTTGTGCTGATCAGAAGCAGAAAGTCAACAGATCACAAAGTGAGAAAGTCATCCCTAGAAAAGACGATGGTTCTTCTTCATTGTCAACTGGCTGGGTTCCGATCATCTGGCTGGGGATAGAACTCAGGAGGAAAACATTTGTTTGCCTGGCCTCCAGGAGGCCCTGGGCTTCTTTCTCAGCACTGGAGAAAGAAACATAAAAAAGCAAAACTTGGTAATTTATAAGCATTGGTATATCTATTTATTGGGAAATGTTTTATCTTGCTGGTTACATGATATTAAGCAGGTACACAGACAGCGTAAGCCTTCATCTCCTCCTTTATGAATGGAACAATAACCTTATGTTACAGGGTTGTCTTAAGGTAGAGAGACAACATATTTCCCCACATAGCCCAGTGTACAGCAGGTACTCAATAAAGCTTAGTTCCTATCACCTTCAGCTTCCTTTCCTATTCTTTGTTCACTGAAACAAAATTAGGAGTTACTGAAACAAAATTAGGAGTTACCCTTGCTCATTCAGAAGTCCAGGGTCCCATCCTGCTTCTGAAAATAAAATCGCTGTGTTCTGCCCCCTGCAGCTTTACTTCTGAAAATCCTGCCCTCCTCTAGGCAGAGCTTGCCCCGGGGAGCAAAGACTTTGTCTGACCCACGTGTGTCTGCCTCAGACTGCCCACTTCACAGGAGGTACACAGCAAATGTGCACTGGATTAGGTGCCGAATGAGTGACTGAGTAAATGACATTGCCGTTATGACAGAAGCTGTGAGGGAAAATTAATTTGCAGATGGAAATATTACATTGTGTACCCAATCTTGCAAAACAATGAGGCACAGCTTGCAGGAGTTTCAAACACTTTTTCAGAAATTTAATTGCCAGTTAATTTTCCTGCAAAACACAATAACCTCTACAAGCTGAAGGAAATAAAGCAGAGCTCTGGAAGCTCATTAGGCTCTGCCTCAGACCGCACTGGCTTTTTCTGAGTTTGAAACCAGAGGATCCAAGCTGCTCTAATTGGCACTGTCTTTGTTCGTGTGTGAGCTGCCTTTATTCTACTTCCTCCCCTCCTCATATCCTGCTCAGGTCTAACCTGTGGCTATGGAAGCTGGGGTAACCTAAACAAGCAAATCCTGGTGTCTCTGTCACAGTGTTATCTGGGAATCAGGGCTCAGCATGAGATCACAATCAATGACTATTAGAGTTTGATATATAAAAAAATATTTCCCCCAGTCTCCTGTATTCAAACACTTAACCAACCCCCTAGTGGTACCATCTTAAGAGACTGTAGAATCTTTGAAAGGCAGAACCTAACCAGAGGAAGTGGCTCTCTGAGAGGGTGGGCCTTGAGATTTATACACTGACTCCATTTTCTGTTCTGACTTGGCTCCTAATCCTCTGAGATATGAAATATGATATGATATCTAGCCTCTTGTTTTGCAGCTGTCAATGTCAACTGTTCCCATCCCCATGCCTTCCCCATCATGAGGGTCTGAACCACAAGGCATGAACACAAATAAATAAACCTTTCTTCTTCTAAGTTGTCTTTGTCAGGTATTTGGTCACAGTCATGAGGAAAATACCTGAAACAGAACCCATGACAGAACAGGACTCAGTCTGAGAGCATCATTTGGGCTCAGTCTGGGACCATGATCAGAATACAACCCAGCATCCATCCATGCTCACTATTGCTCTCTCTCTCTCTCTCTCTCTCTCTCTCTCTCTCTCTCTCTCTCTCTCACACACACACACACACACACACACACACACACACACACACACACACACACCATGGAGCTACAACTCAAACCAGAATTAAGCCAAGTATTACACAAACAAGAGATTCTTGCTAACACTACTCAGTGAATAATTATCAAGTTAAATTATATTAGATAGCTCCTCAGAGCTCCCAGATGAGGTAGGGCTGGGGTCAAAGAGGACCAAGAGGACAGCACATGTCTGGAGAGAAGTGACCCAGAACTTAAGAATTCAGATGCAGCTGAATTTTACCTAGACCCATTTAAGTAGCTCTTGGCCAGAGAACTATATCTGTCACCTTCAGTCACAAGGTCACCCACATAGAGATCTCGGAGCCCCAGACAGCCAGCCTGGAGACGTGATCCCTCCAGCCAGATTGTACAAGCTCCAGCACCGGCTGTCACCTGCCCGTATCACTGCTAAGTGGGTCAGCTCTTTCCCATCACTCTGCTGATTGATAGTGTGTAAAGTGACTGGGGTACCACAGAGACCACAGCGCAGAAGTCACTGCATCAGCAGGGAGTTTACATCTTTGGCAACATTGCAGCTCTGGGAATAATGTTAAATCTCAACACTCCCTTCCCCCCCTCCCCCCGTTTTGGGGACATTGGTGTATTCTTTAACTTATGTGAGTGTGTGCTTGGCTTGTCCTCCTTTCTCAAGTGTCCCATGTAAAGGGCACTTTTGAGATGAGGTACAAGAAGCAATGAAGCTAGATATAAAATCCACCTCATTGAACTGGAATTCCTTGGTCACTGTTTGCCCTGCTTGTGAAGGAGCAGCCTCCAGTTAGTCTTGTGAATGATAACTAGAGAGACAGACACCTGGAAAGGGCAGGTCCAATACTTAGATTATCTAAGAGTCTTACAGGCTATTTGTTTGTTTCATTGGGTCTAATAAGAAGTGTTCCTCACATCCAGAATAAGATTGTTGCCAAGGGCTCTTACTACTAAAAGCATTTCCACCCAGGGGACCCCAGTGCAACAGAAGACAGAGTTTGAGTAAGATCTGGGATGCGAGGGCCTGTAAAATGAAGCCCCTTTGCTTTGCTTGTTCAGCAGACAGCTTGTCTGCCAGGGGAGATGCTGAGAAAAAGAAGCTTCCAGGGAAGTATCCCACTTAGAAACTAGGTGAACAAGAGGGAAACCATAAATCCTCTAAAGGGTACATCCTGTTTGTTATTCAGGGAGGGTCATTTGTATCTACGGAACATCAAATGAACTGCCTCAGTCTGGTTTATGGGCCATAGAGAGATGGCACAGGAGAAACAAATGGTTTGAAGAAAAAAAAGCACTGTAGGTGTTGTCTAGATAAACAGAGTGACCTGAGCCCACTGAGGATTTCATTAAGGTAAGTCCCACTGAAAGGCTCTATTCTGTTCTTGTCACTGCTGCAATCTGGCCATCTCTCCTGAAAATGGAACGGTGTTCATGCTGGGAATAAGAGCAGAACACTCTCATCGGCTGCACAGGATGTATGCAGAATCACACGTAGGCAGCAAGTATGTTTGCCCCTGATTGGATGAAGGTGGGAAGGACCTAGCCTTGTGGGTTTTGCATTTATAAGCCCCTGACTAATGTAATTTGGCATCATAGTTTGAAAATTCTGGGTATGGAACTGGACAGTGTCCATGGATTTGGCCAGTATTTAATAAAGACTGCTTCAAATTTGGTTCAAAAACTGTAGTGATGGTATTATTCTCACCTGGTAGGATTAACACTGTGTGTTTGTTTGTGTGTCCGTGTGTGTACATGCGTGAGTTTGTGTGTGTGCATGTGTGTGTGTGTATTGTGTCATCTTTGTGTCCTTGTCTTTGTGTGTGGCTATGTGGACAGAATCCTGAGTCAGAAAGCCCAGACTCACATTCCGAGGCCTCCTGGAATCTGCTTTTCTCTCAGTGCCTCAATCTCCTCATTCATAAAATAAACAAACTCACAGAGGCAATGATCATGTGTTTTCCTCATATGTGGACTTAAGGTTTTATATGTGTAATGTATGTACATATATATATACATGTGGAGATGACATGAGCAGGAGTTAATGTTGATGGGATTTGCAATCTCTGGAGGTATCTGTGAAGGATTCTCCAGATGAGTTTGAACCCCTCCCCCGAGGTTGGGTGAGTCCCTCCCGCCTTAGCGTAAATCAGGACCATTCTCATGATCTGGAATGCTCACTCACAGACCAGCATGGAGATGGCAAGATTGGTGACCACAGCCCAGTCAGCTCAGTCCCACAGCGGTAGCTGCAATGTCAGGCACACACAGTAGGTATTAAAAGCCATCCAGAGAGAATTTAAGACATATGGGAAGATGTGGGAGGCTTCTGTGTCAGTACTATGCCATTGCGTTTAAGGTACTTGAGTGCCCTCGAACATTCTGTGCAGAAAGGTTCCTGGAGCCAATTTTGTGTAGAGATTTACTATAGTTCAACTGTCCACAGTAAACATCTGCTGGGCTAACAGCTCACTCAATGGCATTTATATACCTACATGCTTACTTCCTGGACAGACCTACTTGCTGAAGCTCCTCAAAGGCTTCTATATATTTTTGGTGCCTGAATCAGGACTTGACACGCAAGAGAGAAGATGAGAGATTGACTCATATTGGAAAAAACAAAACCTTACTTTTTAATTTTTGTCAGCCTTCATAACATATGAAACCAGTCAATGTGTAAGATGGAAGTCAGCGAAGGTGATGTTGGAATCCAGCCTTGGTGAGCTGAGTATTGGGATCCATTTCAGGCCTTGAAATTGTCAAAGGCATTCCCTGGGGAGCCCGCTGTCTCAGCCTTCATCTCATTACACAGACCCTAGGGAGAGCTAGGCATTTGCTTCTGAGATTTCGCCCTCTGTGGCACTTAATTAGTCATAGCTCACAGTAATTGGCTTTTCTTCTCAGGATGATATTATTCAAGACCTAGACCAGCACAGACTTCCTGGGAGGAAGCTGTCAGCCGGTCCAAACCGCTAAGGTCTTCATGAGCTGAGACAGAGTCTGAGTGGGAAAGAGGGCTGGAATATTTTTCTTCAGATTGCTGGGAGGACAGCCTGGAACTTCGCAGGACATTTGTTTTAACATAAAGGGAAGAAAGAGCAACGAGGAATGGCTTGGCAGCAGATGGTGAGCAGGATCAGCTGGGAAAATCTCTTTGGGATAGAAAGAAGAGTGGTGGAGATGCCTACAAGAAGGTTGATGATGGCTTCCTGCTGCCTGGGATGTCTGTATTTTCTAAACTCAAAGGCTTAGTCTAAAGGGAGTTGAGAACTAAAGAGCTGTCTCACATCTTCATCTGAACCAGCACCAACCAATGGTCTCAGAAAGCACCTGGATAAAAGGTTAACAGGAGTCTAGCTGGTTTGCAATTCAGGACCAACAGCAGGGAGCCAGGTGTTCATAACAGAGGGACTGACTCCCACCGAGGCCACTGCAGAGCTGGGCCTGAGGGACAGAGTGATCAGTCTTCCATAGAAGACAGAGATAGAAGACTGTCAGCTATCAGACAACAATATAGTCTCTCTATGGCTTTTCTCTCACCTCAACTGTGACTAGATTATCTGAGATCTATTTACATCTTGAGTACCCAGACGTGATGCAGGATGGATCAGGAGAGAACAGACAAGCTGGAATGAAGCAACATTCAACAATTTTCTTTTTCACGCTCTCCAGAAGACTCAAGAAAAGTAAAGGCTTAGGAAGTGTTGGAGATTGGTGGAGACTAAGCAGATGTGGTTAGCAAACACAAAGCAAGATCCCAAGTTAGAGCTCAGGCTAGAAGTTAGACATTGGTGGCTGTCAGGCTGTGGAAGGATGTCTTGGTTCTTGGGTGGACATGGGCCTGGAACCCCGAGACTCCAAGGGAGAAACGGCAGCTGTTCAGCCACGCCACCAGAACCCAGGGTTCTGACTTGAGGTTTAATCTCCATTTAACCTTCACTGTTCCATCACGTAGGACACAGGTGGAGGGCGTGACTAACAGGCTTCAGTCTTGAGAGATTTCCATATTCATGAGTTATCTAAGGGCTAGAGTGTGTAGCTAATTAAGTTATTCCCTCCCGAAACCGCCCCCTTTTCCCCTTCCTATTTAAGCCAGCTCTTCCCTGGCTTAATTGGGGGCTGCACCCAGACCACCTATATTCACCATGAACAATAAACTTTTGGAACCCACGAACTCCCTTGTGTCTATTGTGGCTTGCAGTTGTGTGACTGGCGTGGAGGACTTCTCCACAACCCAGCCGCTGGTCTGCTGCTGTGGATTTGTACCAACAAGTGGTAACTGGAAAAGTTGAATAAAGTCTAGAGATTAGTCATCAGTAACAAGTGAAGGCTAATTTTCTTAGTTCAGTAACTATAGTGCTTGTGCAAAATATTAGTGGGGGCTGAGTTAAGGATGATGTGTGGGATTTTTCTTGGTTGGCTAGTTGGTTGGTGTTCTTTCTTTTCTATTTTTTGGTAAACTAATAAATCTGTTGGTTATATTTTTGTTTTTACTGAAATAAATTTAATTATTTGATCTTTCTCCCCAGACTGAACACTAAGGTCATTATTCACAAAATGAAATTAACTAGTAAGAATGAATGATTGCAGGATCCCACCTAGGGAGATGCTGACCAAAGGGTACAGAACTTCGTCAAAGTGGGAGGGAAAATCAGAGCTCTATTGTGTAAAATGATGACTAGCTAATGACACTGTCTTTGAAAATGATTGAGGATGTAGATGTCCCTACCACAGTTGGAAGCATGCGAGTGAATTCATATGTTAATTAGCTCAATTCAGCATTCTATAATGTGTACACACTCCAAGACCTCAGGTATACAATGCATACATAGAGATTTTGAGAATTTAAAAGCAAATCAGTTTATTTAAATATGAATACAGAATAAGCTAGACAGTGCTGCCCACTGATGAATCTAAAGACCTCTGTGACAAGGGAAATGAACAACCTTCCGAGAGCCTTAAAATCTATCTGCACCTCACGCCAGCTTCCTCCCTGATGGAACAGGAGGAGGGAAAATATTTTAAATGTGAATAATTTTTCACTCTGTGATTCAGTTTTAGTGTCTTGTCTGAAAGCCTCTAGTACACATAAGCTTTTAATGCCACTGGAAAAGGGAGCAAACACGGTGGCCCAGGGACAGAGGAAGAAGCCAGCAGCCACTGCTAGAGTACAGGACATCACAGGCTCCTTGGTACAAGGAACCCCGAGTGCCACACACCAGTGGCAAGAGTCAGAACAGGTTCCACTTTTAAAGCTTACTCTGCATTATTGGTAAAATAAAAAAGGCAGGAACAACTTAAATGCCCACTAGTAAGGAACATACTATACAATGAAATATGTGGCCATTAAAAAGAACCAGCAACTTATATCAAAAGAGAACAACTTCAAAATATGTTTCTAACACATATGAAAAGGCAAGGTATGCCAGTCTTCATAGGATACTCCCATAAGAAGCTTTTTTGTTTTTGTTTGTTTTTTGTAAGCATATATATTGTATCAGTTGGTTACTGCTACCTAACAATCTCAAAACTCAATGACATACAACAATAACCACTTATTAGCAGGCTCAAAGCTTGGAGAGTTATCTGGGGCACCCTGGGATCCCACAGATAATCTAGACCTATTCTGTCCTATTCTGTCATTCTTCTGGAACCCGTCATATACCTGGGCGTCTCTTCCCTCATGATCAAGACAGAAGCGTGAAAGAAGCATGGACTCCAAGAAAATGAACCTCAAATCCCTGTTTATGTCACATCTCTAATACCCTGTCAGCTCAACACTCAGGGGATGGGAGCATGCTCTTGAAAGGAAAGGAGAATATATATTGACTGGATTTTTGTAAGAAACCATTCATGTTTTATATACACACATCTTTAGGTTTCCTATGTCACAGCTCATGTGCAGGTGTGGGGTGTGTGAATAATCTCACAGGAAGTGTCAGTGATGGGCTTTCTCTAGGGAGAAGTGGGAGACAGATCAGCTTCACCACTACTAAGTCTCTGAATTTTGTAGATTTTTTTTGTTTTGTGTTTGGGATTGTTGTGGTTGTTGTAGTGATTGCGGTTGTTGTTGTTGTTGTTGTTACTATTGTTTTGGGAAACAAAGCCCCAACACTGTATCCCAAGGCATTTCTATAGTAATTTTCTTACTTCATGTCCCACAAGGATGAGGTTTGAAACAGGCAAGAAAGGGATTATAGCTCCTCATTGGAAATGAGAAGGAAAGTTAAGTCCTAGCAGCTCAGATAAAGCCAAGTCTGCTCTACAACTCAGACCAGTAGCGTGCAACCAGCCCAAACAGTGGTGGTGACCCAGTGTCCACAAGCATCACTCCACATTGGGCCCGCTCTGGGGACAAGCACAGGCATAAAGCATACACACCCGGGAGAAACAGGTGTGGGGACAAGCACAGGCATAAAGCATACACACCCGGGAGAAACAGTTGTGACAAGTCCCTAGAGATTATTTGGTTCTACCTGGGCATTTTATATATTTTACATATGGGCCAAGAGAGGCCCTGAAGAAAGTCTCCCTATCTCTGTCTCTCCTATTTCTAGTGGGATATCCACACCTCAGAGGGTAGAGCTTAGAGCAGTGCCTTTCAACCTGCATGTCAGGACCCTTTCTGGAGACACCAAACAACCCTTTCACAAAGGTCACCTAAGACCATCAGAAAACACAGATATTTACATTATGACTCATAACTGTAGCAAAATTACAGTTAAGTAGCAATTAAAATAATCTTATGGTTGGAGGTCACCACAACATGAGGAACTATTTTAAAGGGTCACAGTGTTAGGGAGGTTGAGAACCACTGGCTTAGAGGATTGAACACCATATACATGACTTTGTTTTTGCAGAGCAGGGAGCAGGAAGCATGGCTGGTTGCTAGGTTCAGGCTGACTCCAGAGAGCAGCCAGGAGGCTCCTCCTTGCCTTGTCTGGCAGGAATCTGAAGTCTGACTGGAGTAGCTAGCTGAGTTCTCAGAAAGCAAGAGGCATCTCGCTCTCAAGAAAAGCCAAAGGGCTCTGCGCCACCCAAGGCTGTTTAGGTCCTTGCTCTGCAATGGTGCGTACTAGTTGCAGATGGCAAAAAAGTGAGAGCTTTCTCTAAAACAGATTTCATGCCTGAGCTGCCATGGGGTGTCTCAAGGTCCTTCGCTACTCAACCCATATGCTTCTTCTTTCCAAAGTTCGGTGCCTCCGGAAGGGCCCAAGCGGCTGCTGCGTTAACTATGTACCCCAAGCCACACATTCCTAGATTGGTTTTCCAGCGTCCAGGGCATCCAAGGAAGCTAGCTTTTTCTCTTGCCCGAGTGCCTCTTTTCCCCTTCTCACCATTAGGCCCTGCAAAAGGCAACTAAGAACTGTGTGGGAGGAAATGAAAGCCAGCGCAGATGCTGGGGAGCGAGCTGAAGTGAGTGAGACCCGCGGAGTCCCACTTAAGCCATTTTCAACTTTGCGTTGAAATGGGAGCGTCTGTGAGCCGCGCTGAAAGCTCCTACAATGAGTAATGTCGCAGAGCGAGCACGAAGAACAAATGGATGCTAATTATTTTGTGCAAAGCGAGACACGCGAAGAATTTAAACAGGGGGTCTGACAGAGCAGATGGTGTGGAGTTGAGAAGCTCAGGGAGGCCGGGCTTCACACTCCATGAAAGGGGCCGCCCGGAGGCAGGGTTCTGCTTGGTACCTCTCTGCACAATCCCCCAGCCTGCATTCCAGCTCCGGCCCCCTGCTGGCTTTGCAGCTGGCCCGAGCTGAGCTTGCCAGCTTCTTCTGTGCAGTGGGAAATCCTAGAGGCTGGAAAGGAGGGAACATCCAGCAGGCCTACAGGGAGCCTGGTCAGGGACACTTTAGGGCGTTGGGCATAGCTCTTTCAAGACGAACCCTAGGAAAAGAGTCACCAGACTTAAACTAGAGGACAAATGGGTCCTGTTCTTCACTTCCTCACTAGAGCTGACTCAAGATCCTGTGGTTACCTCCCTCCCCTCGAAGCCTACTGCCAACCTTACATGCCACCCCTTAATGAATAGTCTTAGTCCCGGTGACTGTCTTCTGAGCATCCCCATTCTCCCAGCTCTGGCCATTTGTGGACCTTTCTGGCTTGATGTCACATTCTCCCGACAACCTCTCTGGCCACCTCCCACCAGCATCCCAGCTCTAATCATTCAACATGTGTATACACACTACTTAAGAGTACAGTGACTGAATTTCTTCAGAACAGAGGTCTATTCAATTCAGTCAAAACTCCACTGGAGCTGGGTTTTGGACTCACTTATCAAAGGGAATGTAGATGGCTCCTGGAGAGCAAAATGAGCCCATGGCAGCTCCTCAGCACTCCGGCAGCAGGTAAGGATGCTTAGTGAGAAGAAGTGGACCACAAGGAGGTTCTGACTACCCTCCGGTCTTCCATCTACTCAAGACACATAGCCCCTTGACAATCAAAGAAGCAACAGGATAGAATTCCCCTGGATGAGTCTCCCAACAACCCAGATCCCATACTTGGAGGTAGGCAGCCAGGCACAGTGAGAGGAAGGAACAGCTATGGACAGAGCCAAGCTGGAGACAAGTCTCCCAATGATCAGTGCTGTGTCCCTTTGTCCACATGATGGGACAAACTGGCAGTCACAGATGCACAGCATTTGTATCAGGCCTTAGATGTGCCTGGGGCTATTGTAGGCATTTTACACTGACTCCCTCCATCAATCTTCTTCATGGTCCTGCGAGCCTAGGAACTACGGCCATGAGCCATGAGCGTTTTTTTTTTTTTTTCAAATAAGGAATCAGGTTGGGAGTGATTAAGTAATTTGCCCAAGGACTCACAGCAAGCAAGCCAGGAGCTGGGTGGAAATTGTGAGTGCATCTGTGGTCACTTGACAGACAGAGACCAATGCTGGTGTGCTCGGCCACTTGCATGCACAGGAGTGCTCACCCACAGGAACTTCCCTGGCCTCCAAAAGGATGCCCACAGCAGGGGTCAGCTTTCCAGAGAAAGAGATAACCCAGATGTGTTTCTAAATGATCCCCTCAGTCATCTCCATCAGCAGCATCCATTAGTTTTTATTGATGGGACTATTGCCCTGAGCCTTTCAAATACATAAAACATCCTGAATTTCTCCCTCATTGAGATGGTACAGAGAAAGCATATGAACATTTGAGAGAAGAAGACCCGAGTTCTGGGGTCAGTTCTGATTCCCTTGTTAGCTGTATAGCCCTGGGCAAAAGCTGAAACCTCTCCAAGTCTATGAGTCTATGACTCAGAATATGGTGAACTATCTCAGAACACAATGCTGGGCACTAGGGAGTGAGAGGCAGATGGATACAAATACACTCTAAGGAGAGCACCAGAGGGGGCTGGTTGAAATAAGGACACAACATCAGGTATGCTCAGACTGCATTGGAGAGACGGAAGGGAGATGCCGCGCAGCTGGAGAAGCCCAAGCTAGGAACGTGTGGGGAAGACTGAAGTAGGGGAAGGGCAGAGGTTTTCTTCATGAAGCCCAGGGTACAGGTCTTGAAACAGGGCTGTGAACCCCAGAGCTGCGGAGCGCTTGGGAGTTTCAGGACCAGGGAGCATCTTACAGCATCTGCCTTAAGAGCTGCAAATGACTCCAGCAGGTAAGGAGGGGGGACATGACAATTAGAAAAGGAAAAAGGACTTTAGAAAGACCAGCAAGAAAAACCAGGGAAGGTGTTTAATTCACCCCAAGGGTCCCCTTTCAGAAAGAAAACACTATTCATATCCAGCATGCTCTTTCTTGCCTTCCCTCTTCCAAGACTAAGTAGAGACAAAAGCATAGCCATTGGGGGAGAACAGCTAGATGGACCACTTTGAGCTAAGAGCATATAGTTTTCTTCTGAAGTTCCCAGCACCACATCTGGCCCTTCACAGCTTCAGGGCATCCATTGCCCTCTTCTACCTGTTAAGGGCACCTACGCTTAAATGTACATAATGCAGACTCGCACACATAACACATGATTTTAAACATAAATCTTAGTGGTTTAAAGCATTGCCCGCAGAGATGGAAGCATAGCTTAGCGCGCCTGGAAGGTTACTGCGTCTACAGCTGTGTGCCTTGCTGTTCTCATCTGACACCATCACAAGGATTTCTTTATGACATTAGAATTCTTTCCATCATTTTCTAATGATTCATAATTTACCAGATGGAGACACCACAGTCTACTGCTGCATCTCAATGGTGGACTGTTGAGACCGGATCTAATTTTGTGCTGCAGGATACATCTTTGTCTCCATCTCTGCTGTGTTTGTCTCCATCTCTGGGTGTGTTTCTAGAAAGGGAGTTCTGAAGACAGTATAAATGCCTTAAGGCTTTGACAGGCCCTTGCTGAGCACTGTCTCATCATCTAGAAATGAGAATTTATCTAACCACAGCCTGTATGTTGCAGTACTTAAGAGATTACACATATCTAGATTGCAAGGAGTAGGCGTTTTGGGCTTTAGTGTAGTTTCCATGAAAAGGATGCTCTTTGCCTAGCTTTGACTTCAGGAACAGCTAGACTTCCTGTTTGAAGTGCTGGTTGCCTGGTGGCAGTCCCTGCCAGTAATGAGCTAGGAAATCTACAGTAGCCTGCTCCTTGTCACTCCCTGCACTGGAGTCTGGGAGGTGAACAAATGGCTGTGCTTGCTGCCCTGGTTCCCAGAACCCACTTCCTAGCAATCCAAGGGAGCCATTTGTCATTCTGCCACAGAGCTCAGCTCTGCCAGACATCTCATTCCACTTGCCCTGCCAAGGACACAGCTCGGAAGGGCTCGCTTGAATCTCGAGCTCTGTGGAGCAATGGACAGAGAACTCAGAGACATTGGGACTAATTTGCTGGGCGACCTCAGCCTAGGTACTAAGTCTCTCTGAGCCTTAGCATCTTTTGTTAGACTCTGGCAAGTAACATCCTCCAATCCCTAGGGTCTCAAAGAGAAAAAACATCCACCTTGTTTGTACTGATGACCAGAGGCTGACCCACTGTGAGGTTGAAAAGAAGAGAGCTAGAAAAATCTTATTTTTGGCCACGTGGAAATAAGCTGTACTGTGCAGGACAAAGCTGACATTGATATCAATCTGAAGGTTCCAAGACTATCCACCATGTCCTAAGGGAGTGTGGCCAAGTCCAGGTGAGGTCAGCGTGCATAATGAGACAGGGGAAAATAATAAGACTGGAGGGCAGAGGATGCCTCCAGCACCATCTGTGCCATAGACTCTAATCTCTAGCCTGCTGTGGGAAAAGGTGGCTCCCTACAGGAAAGGCCGCTCTCCATCCACTGGAGGCTACGCAGTCAGCTCTTCTACAGAAGCCTGCCTTTTTAGATGCTCAGTTTCTGCTCTTTCCTGAGAAAAACACTTAGGGGGAAGGTTTGAGCAGGGGTGGCCTGCAGATTGAAGAAACAAACAACAAAGAGAGGAATTGGCTTCAGAAGGTCTGGGAAGAAAAGGGAGCTTTGTTTACCTCCTTTCCCCTGTGTCCCGGTTTAAAAGAAAGCCTCCGACTGACCAGTAATCTTTCTAAAAGGATGACAAACAAGGTACTTTGGAGCGGTGCGTGGGTGTGTCTCCTAGTTTTGACGCAAAATGAAAAATGCAATTCTATTTATTTCAATGGTTTTTGAATCTGACTAGGGATTTGATTTTGTTCTAGTAAAATTGCAGCTTGCAAGAGCCTCGGGTGCCAATGCAATTCCTGGAAACGAGGGATAAGATTGTGCACAGAAGACTCAAAAATAACTCGGTGCACCTCAGAGGGATTTTGTCTTGGCAGGGGAGAAACTCACCAGGATCCTGGCCTTGATTGCTGGTGAGCCCAAGACTGGCAATGAGATCTTAAGCCTACTAGTTGTAGGAGAGAGGCGTGCTGACCTCTGGGTTCTAGTGACCTTGCTATCAGAATGCTCTCTGGATCTTCGAGGCTGAGTGAGTATAGAAAGGGAGGAATCCTAGAAGCAGGCATCATCAGTGGCATGTTAAACACAAGTGTTTTGAACAGATGTTTAGCAGTGTGCAGGTTGTGACCCTGTGTGTTCCCAGAATTCACCATGACCTCAGTGTGCAGTGAGGACACACCTACTATTTCTTGCTCAAGAACTGTCTCTTCAGCTCTTGTCTTTTTGCTGGCCTGGTACTCCAGGGCATTTTTTTTTTTTTTTTTTGTAAGGATTGGGAGAATATTCTAAGATTCTATAAGGGGCAGGCAGAAGTAGGAAGACCTCATTGTGATGGAGACCTGGGGATGCTGGCAGCCTCAGCCAGGCCTTCATGTTACATCCTCATCCCTCCTTCTCTTACAGAAGCCCCTCTCCCACACTGGTGTTCCCACCCTCTTACCCTTTCTCTCAGGTGCTAACACACCTCTCCACAAATTAAATCTCAGAACTCATGAATCTTGCCTGGTGTTCTGAAAATTTTGCAAACTTGAAGGCAAGGAGTTCTCTCTGTGACAGTCAGGAGCCGCACATCTGCCCCCAAGAACCTCTTCAATTCAGGCACCCCAGGTTTAGTCATACAGCTAAGGGTGCTCCAGGCATCCCTGCCCAGCTGTGGTGCTGAGGAAGTACATTCATCCAGCCCACAAATGTTTCCTAAGTAGCAGTCACGCGCTGAGCAAGGGGCCATCTGCGTGCAGTGAGTAAGGCAGGATTGTCCTTGCTCTCATGAGGCTAACTAATAGCATGAATAATCAGGATATGTTATAGCATAGGAGAACAGTGTGTCACAAGCATATGGGGCTGCGTGTAGTGGTGGGCCAAGGCCCAGGGTTTGATTCATAGTACTACATGCATGCAAACAGAGACAAAGAAAGTGTAGAATAGAACCATCTTTAGTTGGAGACTCTGAAAAGATTTTATTGAAAATTTGATGCTTAAGCTAAAAACTGAAAGACCCTTGGAGATATAACAGGAGGAGAGAAGAATGTTCTAGGCAGAAGAAACTGCATGGACAAAGGCCCGGAAGCTAGAGGCAGAGGGCACAGTGCATGCAGGGAGTTTCAAAGGTTGTTAGAGGTGGCATGCAGTGAGCCAGAAATCAAAGGATGCTATGTGAGTCTGTCCCATCCCAAGCCACATGAACAGACTGTGGGAGCTGTTTTAAGGATTTCTGTTTTCTCTTCGAGGCACAGAAGTTTCACTGAAATGCATTCAGCAGGGGAAAGATGTGAGCAGTTCTCAAGGACACGGAGCAGAGCTCTGACCTGCTGTGAGCTGCAATGTTGATCTCCATTTTACATTCTGAGGCCCTAAGAGTACAGGACACTCTCACAGCATGTGAGCATCTGGCTGCCATTCAGAGTAGGTTCCACAGCAGCCCTGGGGGCTCCATGCTGTTGTGATCTGTTTCATAGGACAAACTCAAGGGTGCAACTTGCCTGAGATCTGGAAACTGTTACCCAGCAGAACTAGGAAAGGAGCCCAGGCTGGCAATCTGCAGGGCTCAGCTGGTAGCTACCAGGTTATAATGCCTTCAGCACCTTTTTAGTCAAATAGAACTTTAAAGACTTGAATACAGCAGCCCTGTCTCTGCCCTCCCGCCCCCACCCCCACCCCCAAGGGAAGGAAGGAGAGGGAGGGGACATTCAGCAAACATCTGCTCTCATTAAGCAACTTGCCCAAGGTTCTGCACCTGGTCCGACTCCACAGTCCATGGTCTCATGAATCTATCAAATGTCCTGTGGTCTTCTGTCTCCCAGACAATGTATTATTGGTTGTCCCTCCTGGCATCATCACCAGAAAGTCTGAAAAACACATAGTGTCTCCTGGAAGTGCCTATTCAAAAGTCTTCTGACAAGTGTTCCCTGGGGAACCTCTATATTCAGCCACCAAAAAGCCATCAGCATGAACATTCAACCCATGGCACTCCTCACTTCTCCATCTGATGCTCAAAGTCACACACATTGTCAAGAAACTACTTTTCTTTCTACCTCCTTGCCTCTCTAATGCTGGGATCACGAATGTGTGTTTTAGTAGTGTGGTGTATAACCATTTACTAAGTGGAATGAATGTTCTACCAAATTGCATAGAGACTGTGGAGCCAGGTGACAGAACAGGGGGATGGCCATCAAGGAGGTTCACCCAGAGAATCTCTGGTATCCAGTGATCTGCCACAGAGCTCTGTTTCCTGATTGGCTTGTGAAAGATGATACTGGAGCTGAACAGGGTTGCCTTGACCTATATTCTTCCATTACGTAACAGCATCGATTGCCTGTATGCTCCAAGCCATCAGAGTTTTTTTCCTTCTGCATGCAACTAAGACATCCACTGCTTTTGAATAGTGAATAAAAGGAGATAGCCTAATGTGCTAACAATGTTTGTCTCTAGTAGGGACTCTGTGGTTAACTTCTTCACCGACTGCCCCATATACCACCGGTACCTGCTTGCCCTTTCCATGCTCCATTTCCCCCACAGCATCCTAGTCTGTGTCCCTATGAGGCCAGGGCCTTTATTTTCTCTTATTCTGCAACTTAGACAGCCCAGTTTTCAGGAGGCCCTTGGTATCTGCTCAAATAGATGGATGCCCTCACAAGAAACTTCATTCATAGGGAGGGGAACCTGTTCAGAAAGGTTAAGCCATATGTCCATTAAGCCCAGCCCAGGAGTTGGGTTTCTGAGTGCTAAAGGACCCACCTCTCCTAGGCTGTTCCTCAAATCCACTCACGGTCATGTCTTAGTCCCCCTGCTTGACTCATTCTTCTCTGCTCTGAATTTTCACTCATGCCCTGTGTGCACATTCAGGAGCTGCCTCTATCCTCCAGGCCTGTATCTGCATACACTCCCATCCGGGAGCACTCTCCCTCTGAGTCCTTCCTGGCTGCCAACCTCTAACCATCATGTCCATCTCAATGTACCAGTTCTTTCCCATATACCTGCCTCGATTCCCCTGCTGAGTTGAGCTGCCCTGCTCTAGATTTCCAGAACCCTCATTTTTCTCATCTTCTACTGACTTTCTTGATGGTCAATACTTGCCTACCCACCTCTCTTCTACCCATCCTCGTCATCTGAGCTCTATAAAGACAGATAACACTGAAAAAAACTCAGGAAATTGCCCCTTGTGGGCACTGGTCTTGCCCCTGGGACCACTACCTCATCCAAGGTGACCTCCTCAGTCTCTTCAGCGAAGGCTAAGTGCCTGCCTCAACTCAGCTCTTTATCTTCCTATGGGCACTTGACAGGGGCCACTGTAGGCTCTTTGGACACTACCTGCTCGCTTGTCTGTGGGTTTCTTACATGCTTGCCCTGTGATTTGGGCACTACTTCCTCAGATGACCCCGTGGGACCTCCCTACCCTGAAATTCCTGGGAATGTGTATCTCTCTGGATCACCCAGTTGATTCCCTTTCCAGAGGCAGACCATTCCCGGAGACCTACACATCCATAAGCTCTGCAGGGTGGGGACCTGTGCCTCCCTGACTATCAGCAAATGGCTTCCTCTGCTCTGCCTTCTCATCTTTACTCAAGAAAGTCAGTAGGTGATGCCTTCACAAGTGTTCCCCGCATGCAGGGCACTGCTGCCCACTCCTTGCCACGACAGCACCGAGGAGGCCACAGCTTCTCTCCCCATTCTACATTTGTCGAGATAGAAGAGATGAAGCAAGGCTGGGACTTGAACCCACAGCAAGGTGCCTTGAGTACTGCTTTACCAGTGAGGCCAATTACTTGAATACTACTCACTTCCCTTTCTGAGGATACCACTTCTGCTGCTGGGATCCATCCTATCCTTGTGCAGGAAGCTCCCTGAACTTCCTGGGGGCTGGGCCACTCAATCTGAAGACCCCAGGCCTCACCAGGGTAACAATGGAGCTTCTCTCAGGGGCCCTGCACCCCAGCTTTGGCCAGTGGATGCTCCTTAAATACTTAACAAATGAGCCCCCTGGGATGGAGCAGAAGGCCTGACTCTCGCTTTTCCAATCTGGAAAGCTCTCTCTAGCAAGACAAAGACCTCACATTACTCAAGGATATAAATCGACAGCTTCAAAGGCTTAATCCTTCTGCACTCGCCGCAAACCCATACACGCACAGAAATAAATACATTTCTTTTTTTAGGAGAAAAAAAGAAGGCATTTCATGGCATCATAAACATCGCACTTTATTTTTCATCTCACGGAGCCTGTCTGGGTTTGGTTACGCTCGGGAGCTCGACGAGGACTCAGAAGCCAACACACACATGAAAAATCGCGTCACTGCCGCCACTGAGGCGCACGAAGGAGCAGACGCGGCTCTCGGCGTCCATCTGTGTGTGTCCAGTGGTCATCAATCACTCCTGGAATGGGACCTGCGTGGGTGGAACGGCACTCTAGTCCTCGGTAAATAGCAAAGAAATGTGCTGAAAGAGAGGCTGTAAGGGCACAGGGAGATGTAACTGATGCAGAGTTAAGAAAGCTGGGACATTTTCAGGGTCTTTAAACCTGAAGAGCCCCAGAGCCCGAGTGTTGGCCTGGCTCCAGGTCAGCTTGTCCTTTCTGGGTTCATCAGAAGCTGCACAATTCAGCCAGAGTCTGTCTATGTGCAATCCTTCACTCACCCACACCTCCTTTCCTCTTCTGCCCTGTGTTAGAGAAGGGTATGAGGCCCAGCCCTGTTCCCTCCTTATTTTCAAATGATCAAGTCTGGCTCTACAATTTGAGGCAGAGAAAGGAGAGCAAGCTTGGAGGGCAGAAGGTCTGGACTCTCAGCTCTCTTCTGAGTAGGCACTAGACCCTTTACACTCCTGTATCCTTCATAATATGGCCTGTGGGAATGGCCCTTGTAAACTGTAAAGAACTTGGCAAATGCAAATGCTTCAGATATGTGTTTACTATGCACTCATTCCTGTGTCCTGTCGGGCCTGACATGAGGTCTAATCTCCATTCCACCTTCACCCTTCAGTCACGTACACAGGTGGGCATGATAAACAGGCCCCAGGCCCTAGAGAGATTTACATACTAATAAGGTACCTGAAGGCCAGAGGGTGGAACCAATTAAGCATTCCTCCCCAGCCCCTCCCCTCTCTTTCCCTCCCTATTTAACTCAGGTCTGCCCTGGGTTTTGGGGGGTGCGCATCCAGATCCATCTACCATTTGCCATGCCAATAAACCGGTTTTGGAAACCCAAGGACTTCCTCATGTGTTGGAGCCGCGCTGTGAGGAGCCATGGAGCCACAGCATAGGCCTTTAGTGAGCAGCTGGGCCTAACTTACAGCTGGAGGAACCCAGGGCATTCTCAGCCAGCTACACACAGCGTGGTGTGAGAGACCCTGTGGCTCTCCAGACATATTTTTTACCAACAGTGTCGAGAGACCAACTCTCCATCTGATGACATTTGAGGCTGGTCCTCTTTGGAAAATAGAGTTCTATGAAAGCAGGACCCTGTTCTGATGGGATGAAGGGCCCTACATTGTGTCACATTATTCCTACACAATGTCTACTGTACACAAATGTCTACTCACCACTGATAGGGAACTGATCTCAGACCTAAGTATGGATACCACCAAAGTCCAGTTGGCTAAACCAATGAGTTTTATTGAGGTTAGTTACAGAAGCAGAAATGTCTCAAAGACAGCTGCATCACCACAGCATGAGTGACAGCTCATGAGAGCTGGAAACAGGGGCTTACTGCACAACCTTCAGGCAACTCAGTTGGTCTGTGCCTCTTCTAGCCATCTCATCTGATCTCTGCTTCTTTTAGTAAGTAGGCCTGGTTTTTGAGAATATCTCTTGGCAGAACTTACAGCTTATATATGCTTGGGAGGAAAGGCTTAGAAAAGCTGGTCAGTTTCAGGGACTTCCTGAAGCCTTTGAGTTGATCTGGGGAGCCTGGTCCCAATCTTCTATCTGAGGATGTCATGCAATACTTGGCAAAATTACAGGTTCAGCTTCCTAGAATGCCTCTGCATGCAAATGACGCATCTTCAGAACCTTAAACCTTAGCCAATGAAACTTCAACCTAAGAAGAGCCCCTTCCCACTCTCTAGGGTTCTATATATAGCCCTTGATTCACCCCAAATTAAATATATGTGCACAGCTGTTTTGTTGACTATTGCCTAAGAGAGCTGTTTTCTAAAAGAGCAGTAACACTGATGTCTTTGGAGACCTTCCTCTCCCATACCCCCTGGCTTTCACTGCCAGACCTAGGTCATGCTGACCTATCTATTCTGGACTTTATTCTTTCCTGCCTGGTGTGCAAGGGAAGATGAGGACCTTGGAACTCGGCTCTGCTCCATCCTTCCCTACTTGGTGTGCAGCAGTGCCTGGACATCCCAAGGGCAGAGCAAAAAACAGAACCACACGTGACAAGCTTCCCTGCAGAATTGAATGTCCTTTGTGTCCCCTAAGACACAAAGAACATTTTGTGTCTCAAGGGATTCTCTTCAAAAATGGACAGTTTTGTCTTAGAGAAAATTAACAAATAGACAATACCTGTGGTGGTTTAAATGAGAAATGTCCCCTGTTGGCTAGGGTATTTGAACACTTGGTTTCAAGTCAGTTTTGCTATTTGGAGAAGTTAGGGTGCTATATCCTTGCTGGCTGAGGTAAATCACTAGAGACAAGCTTTGAGACTACATAGCAGTGGTTCTCAACCGGTGGGTCATGATCCCTTTGTGGGTCACATACTAGATATCCTGCATACCAGATATTTACATTTTGATTCATAACAGTAGCAAAATTATAGTTATAAAGTAGTGACAATAATTTTATGGTTGGGGGATCCTATAGCATGAACTGTAGTAAAGGGTCACAAGCACGAGGAAGGTTGAGAACCACTGCTATATAGCTTCACCCCACTTTCATTTTTGCTCTCTGCATCCTGTGACCTCTCAGCTTCCTGCTCTTGCCACCACATCTTCTGCTTCCTGCTGTGCATCCTCCTCCAATGGACTTTTATCCTATAAATTATTTTTGGTCACAGTGGTTATCACAGCAACAGAAAAGTAATTGACAAAACAACCTATAAGACCAGGCAGTGGTGGCACATGCCTTTAATCTCAGCATTTGGGAAGCAGAGGCAGGTGGATTTCTGAGTTTGAGGCCAGCCTGGTCTACAGAGTGAGTTCCAGGACAGCCAGGGCTACACAGAGAAACCTTGTCTTGAAAAAAACAAACAAAACAAAACGAACAAACAAACAAAAAAATCTATAAGAAAAGACAGAAGGCAGCATGCTAGTTCCTCTTCATATTGTCAGGGATATACAATCTGTACCCTTAGGAAGGAAAGTCTCTAAAATAGACCTTCAGAAGCCTTGGTGTTCCTGGTGGTGGCTCAGTTTTGGGCCCTGTGTGTTCTAATCTCATCTTTTTATAAGGATGCGAGTCAGACTGGAGTGAGGACCACCCTGTGGCCCCCTTTGTGTTAGTCATCTATCACTTGTAAGTTCCTGTCTCCAAATATAGTCACCTTTGAATCACTGTCATCAGAGATCAACCCATGAACATTTGGGGAGATATAACTTCCCATGGTTGTACTTAGTGTACACTTTTTCTATATGGAAGGTGGGAGTTGAAATTTGTCTTTTTTATACATACTGCTGTTGGTCATTCAAATTTCTCCAGCCACCTGAGGATACTGGTGAACAATGTCTACTCAAGTCTGTGTAGACTCTTCCACCACAAATGTACTGTGTGTTCACAGAAGGACTGTAGCAGCACTGGAAGCCACACAGACATGTATCAGGAGTCACATGATAAATACTGTGCAATGTGTTTATGTGATGGAATGTCATACCACAGCAATATTGAAGGGGTGACTGCACACAACACCCTAGATGAACCTCACAAGCATAAGAGTGAACAAAAGAAGCTGAACTCAGAAGAGCAAAGGTGCTGACCATAGAACATACAAACAGGCAATGTTGAGGAAGACATAGTGTCAGCAGTCCACACGTTGTTTATACCACAGGGTGGGAGGTGCAAATGAGCCAGAAGGGCATACAGAAATGCCCCATTTCTTTATCTGCAGACTGTTTCAATCCATGCAAACTCTGAAAACTTTACTTTGGGAAAATACTCAGCATCAACTTCTAACCTCTGCACATATATATATATATATATATATATATATATATATATATATATATATGTTCACTCATGCACACATGCAGCACAAACACACACACACAAATAAAGACAAAGTAGTTTAAGCGTTTTATTGGGGCTAGTGAGATGTCTCAGTAGTAAAGAGCACATATTGCTCTCCCAGAAGATCTCATTTCTGTTCCCAGCACCCATTCTGGTGGCTTGCAACCATGTGTAACTCCAGTGCCCGAGGATATGGTGTCCTCTTCTGGCCTCTGTGGATACTTGCACGAACATGCACATATACCTATAAACACATAAAAATACACATACTTTAAAATTTTTGAAGTCTTTAAAAATGTGTTTTAGGGTAAGTTGTGGGAAGATGGCAACTCTTCTTGGGGGAAAAGCCTTTTTCTGTGGTTTGAATGAAAACGACCCCCCTAGGCTCATGTGTTTGAATATTTGGTCCCCAGTGAGCATGAATGTTTGAATACTTGATCCACACTGAGTCAATCATTTGGAAAGTATTAGGAGGTGTGGCCTTGTCAGAGGAGGTGTGTCACTGGGAGTGAGCTTTTAAAAGTGCATGCCATTCCGGGTTAGCTCTCTCTGCCCCATACTTGTGAATCAAGATGTGAACTCTCAGGTGTTCCTGTTCCTGAACCTTTGCTCCACATCATGGACTCTAACCCTCTGAAACTGTAACCTCAATTAAACACTTTTGTTTACAAGTTGCCTTGGTCATGGTGTTTGTTACAACAATAGTAAAGTAACTAAGACAGCTTCATAAAAGGATTTTAAGTAAAACCTAGACCTCCTCATTCTGTGTCTAATATCCCAGTGCCAGTTTATGCTCAGCTCAGGCCTATTGCTGCCAGTCTCAGGCAACTAGGACCTGATATGAGCTCTCCCAGTACCTGGCCATTATGAAGTACTCGCCCTTTCCCCAAACTACAGGGCTACAAAGGCTGCTGCATCCTGGCACCTGTTTCCCAGAAGCCTCACCTTCCTGACTTGCTTGCCCTTCGTAGATCCCTTTGCTCGAGCAGGGCTGTGAATAGAAAGCACCTTCTTATTCCCAAGCCAGGAGGCAGATGGCATGTTTCTGCACCCTGCCCCCAACTGCTGCCCTCTTCTATAATTTGTAGGATGTGAGACTACACCTGCTCCCTGACCTTGATCCTCAGGAGAAAGCATGCTTTCCACTGACCCAGATTCTGTGCCTTTGACTGTGAATAAAGAAGTTAGACTTATGCCCCCAGAGATTGAGGCTTTGCAAGGCGCTTGCTCAGATCAGATGAGAGAAAGAAAACGGGTCTGCTCAGGGTCTGAGGTCATTGTTTGTGGGAAGAATACTGGCCAGAGGGGCTACAGAGAGAGCCTGTTCTCCTGAGCAGCCAGGAAGAATCCATCCTACTCAGAGTTTCAAGGTGCCTCTTCTGCTTCTTTTAAAAGCCTTATGGAGGTGCAATTTACCTACCATAAAATTCTCCTTTCTAAGGGCACAATTCCCTGATCATTGGTTTATTACAGAACTGTGCAGCCAGCAGCACAATCCAATTTTAGAGCATTCCCATCCCTCCCTAAAGGAATGGCTGTGCCCATTAATGTTCACTGCATTGTTCCTGAAATCTACCCCTAAGCACTACCAACCACTAGCCTACTTTCTGTCTCTGTAGACATGCCTGTTCTGAATATGATACCATTCCTTGCAAATGGTATCATACAGCATGTGGGGGTTTTCTGTGTGGCTCCTTTAACTTAGTGAGATGTGTTGGAGGCTCATGTGACAGGGTTTACATCAGGACTTAGGTCCTTTTCACTGTCATATACTTTTCCACTGTATGGCTATACCACATTTGGCTTCCACATTACCCAGAGGATGGGCATTTGGGTTTTTTCCACATTCTCAGCTATTCTGACTCCTACCCCCATGAATACATGCACAGAGGGCCTTCCATGTAGATGCTATATGTTTATGTCTCTATAGATAGTATAATTTTTATTTCTCTAAAGTAGACACACAGGTGTGGGATTGTTAGATAGTGTGGCCTCTCCTTAGAATTATGAAGAACTGTCATGTTCTATTTCCAAAGCAGCTTCCCCCATCATGCTGAGTTCTTACCAGCACTTACCATTGTATGGGTCTTTGTTTCTAGTCCTCCACATGGTTTTTATTTGCCGAGAGCTGTTTATGTGTTTATTGTACTTTTGAAGGGAGACCTATTTGTTAAATAACATACTAACAAGGACATGACTCCCCCCCCTCCAAGCAAATGTGACTCTCTAAAAGACCTAGACTACAGTTATCACTCTGCCATTTACTGAGCCAGTTTAATACAACTATGCACATCAGCTCTGTGGGCCAGAGGACTGTGCCACCAGACAGAAAGCCTGGTAAGGTCAAGCAGATTCAGGAACCCCAACAATTCTCATAATTGAGAACAGTATGCGTTGAAATCTACTCCTGACCAAGTTCCAGTCCAGGAACACATGACCACGACATCCCATTGAGACAACTGTGACAATCAGTCACTTAGGGACAACACCTGAAGCCCTTCCACATGCAGATGAGACATCCCTAACATCTCAGACCAAGCCAACAGAAAGCATCTGCCTCTAGATCCCAACCCACCCATAAATGTTTATAAGATCCTATCCACAAGAAATAAGGTGCATGAGTTATTTCACCAAAGACTGTCTGAGAGTGCCTGTCTTACCGAGTTGTAACACTCCAGGGAAGAGTATTCTCTCCTGAAGCTTTCATTGCCTGACCTAGACCTGGCTTAACCAGTCAGGTATTAGAGCCTGACTGCAGCCACTTCCTGCTCAGTGGCCCCAACCATGGCCCTTTGCTGCTCACTGTATCTAGCCATCTGCCACCTACTCTGGGGCAGCGGCAGCTGTGGAAGATGCCTGGAAGCCTGCCTTGCTCGGGCTTCTCATCAGAGCTGTAACTCTGGCTGCTCTGGCTGGGCCAGAGCTGACATCAAAGTTGATGTTCTTTAATCTCTCCTGTGTTTCTGTAGCCAGATATGCTCTGTCACCCTGTGTCCATGAAAAAAGTGCTCCTGCTCTTAGCCATCAGGGCTGAAACACAGATATTGAAGGGTTTCTCAGACACTGCCTGCTTTAGAGATTAGCTCACACAACCTCCCTAACCAGCCATGAGCCTGCTCCCTCAGTGTTCTATTTCAAGACTAGAAAGCCAAGTTCAGAGAGGTCAGGGCCTTGAGTCAAGTTCACTCAGCAGAGCTGCCAATCAAATGAGCCGGTCTGTTTCTGGAACCTGGGTCCTCACATTTCTGAGGTTGTGATGTCCCTGCTCCAGAAAAGGGGCTGAACTTACTGAGGTTACAATGATGAAATAGAAGCCAAGCTATGTTTGTTCTGCCCCAGTATGAATCCCATTTTTAGGGTTCTATCTTCATGACCTAATCACCATCCCTAAATCCTTGCTACAGTCTTGGGCTTGAGATTTCAACACACTCCATTGCATTCCACCCTCAGAAACCCAAACTGTGTGTCCTTATTTGAAAAGTACCACATCCTAGTAGACTTAAAAGTCTGCACCCACTTCAGCATTAATTAAAAGAACTGAAGTTTAAGTGTTATTTCATTATCATCTAAATCAGATACAAGTAAACCTCAAGTGTGCCTATGAACTCAAACAAGGTCTGTATTTCTAAAGTATAATGGTGGGCCAACAAGATGGAGATCCCTGAGAGAAGCATTAAGGGATAGGATTGACCAGCTGCAATGGGATGCACTGGAAGACTGTCTGAGCCAAGATTTCAAAGCCAGCTTAGGTAACATAGTGATACCAGATAGATAGATGGATCAATTCATTGACTGATAGATGATAGATAGATAGATAGATAGATAGATAGATAGATAGATAGATAGATAGAGTTAATGATGGGTCTTACTTTTCCTCTAGGCCACTAGGGTGAAGGTCCTACCCCCATACATAGTCATACAGTTTAGGGTCTGGTTCCCAAAGTTCCAAGTGTCCATGTCCCCAAGCCCACAGGTCTCACAGATTGGATTGACAAGCCTATGCACCTCTGGGACTAGAATCAATTGCTATGCCTCTGCTGCTTGGGCTCTTAAAGACAGCCTTTCTCCTGTGGTCCCACTGAATGATGATCTGGCAGGAACTCTCCAGTTCTATGCCTGGGTTTTACTCCGTCAGCTCTGTTCTTAGACATCGAGGTGCAGGCAGCCCTGTAGCCAGGCTCCATGCACTATGGATATACACATGCTCAGTGCCAAAGCCAGAGAGGTGACTGTCATGGCCCGTAGCACGCTGAGGCCCACTGGAGCTGGAGTGACCAACAGCACCTGTAGCCCCTCATTTGAAATGTTCTTGTAGTCTGTCCAGTAGGTGGGTCCTTTTATTTATAGTCCTTGCCATATGCCAGATACTTCACTCATTTATATGAAGCATAGCACTTAATGCAAAGAGCTTTCTAAGTGAAAATACCCCCTTTTGCATTTAATATCTCAAGGAGCTGATACAATCAGACTGATTTATTCATCTTAGTAACAGGTTAGCTTATGCAGCCTAACTCTGGTGTTTGAAATCTTAATCACTTTATTATAATTGCTGGAGACCACTAAACATATCAAACTACAAAACAGCTTTGAACTTTTAGTTTGCATTCTAACATTCTCTATGTAAAAAGCATCTGACTGCAACTAGCCATTTGCTCATCTTTTCTCCCCCCAAATTTTAACTTCGGTGAGTTTATTTTAGTACAGAAGCATAACAGCTACACTCACTCAGCACTGTGCTAAGAGCTTTACGTAAGCTTTCTTTTTAAAATAATGTTTTTATTTATTCTTTGAAAATTTTATACATTTACACAGTGTATTTTGATCATATCCTTGTACCACTGCATCCTTCCCTCTCTCCCTAGTGCCCCATACCCATCATCTTCCCAACTTCATGCCCACTTTTTTGTTATTTTTAACCTAAGTACAATTACTGCTGCCTGTATGCCTGTATGCACATGGGGGTGAGGCTATCTACTTGGGGTATGTCCCCAAAGGAGAGTGACTCTCCCTTCCTCAGCAACCATTGACAGCTAATCGATTCTCTGCTAAACCCTACTCATTCTGCAATTTTGATTGGATTGATCTTGTGCAAGTCTTGAACAGGTGACCACAGTGTGCTGTGAGTTAATATGTACAGTAGCCATGGCATATCCACGGGTCAGCATTTCACAGCTCTCCTCATCTGTCAACTCTCACATTTTTCCCATCCACTTTTCCTTGGATAGAACCTTGGATAGAAGGAGAGATAGAGATGATTCATCCCCAATAGAGCAGTCTCAGTTACTTACACTCAGCACGCTGGCCAGTTATGAGTCTCTGCATAAATCATTACTCACCACAAGAGCAAGATTCTCTGATCAAAGTTGAGAGGAGCACAAATCCTTGGGCATACTATTTAATATTAAGCAAAAATACTTAGAAGACAGTTTGACAGTGTGGCTATTTTAAATGACAACAGTAGACTCATTCCCCCTAGGGCTTTTAGAATCTCCCCAACCATGGGCTTGTGACCAGGTTTACAGTGCCAGGTATGAAACTCTCTACTGGAGAGCAAGCCTAATATCTACTCCAATGGCAGCTGGTTATGCTATAACTGTCATGCCAATATGCATAGGTGGGTACATCTTGCCAGGCAGATGTATGGTAGCATGCAAGGTTCAATGCTGTGAGAGATTATGTTGTCTTCTGGCACTGTGTAAGCTAGCTGGCCGGTAGAGAGTTACCTGTCACTCAATGTTGATTTCATCAAGTCCTATATTCAAAGTGAGTGACATTTTTCAGCAATGAGGTCTTTCCATCAACTTATTCTAGGCAGTCAAAAGCAATAGCTTTAGATTGTATTGTTTGGGGTGCCTCTGGGGCCTCAAGGAGATGGTTCCTAAACGATAGCCTCTGACTTCCATTTAGATGGCTAGGTAACCCACCATTTTATCAGATGGCATTGAACTGTCCCGAACAAACCCACTCACCCTTTACAGTTCATCCTGAGAATTCCCCATCTTTAGGTTTGGTTTCCTTTCAGGTTTTCAATTCCATCTTTGAATCCCTTGCCTCTTCTTGCATGGTACTCTAAGCAATCAAGAGATGTCAAGCCACGTCTTCAACATTTGCTTTGATATTTTCTCAGTCAGATATCCATCCAATTTGGGCTCTTACATGCTCTGACTTTCATAAAGCACTAAGATGAAAATACAACTGAGGCAAGCTGCTGGACAAGTAATAGCAAGGCTGGCTGCGCCTCCCTGGTCAATAACAAACTCATTTCAATCTAAGGTCTCATCAGAATGGCCTTTACCACCTACTGATGAAGTATTGCTATTCTGATAGGAATACATGCCGCAGAGTTCATAGGTCAGAAACATGATTCCTTATGTGGCACTGGCTAGAGGTAATACTAGTGATAGATGTTTGGGCCATGGGATACCACTTTTATGAAAGGACAAAGGCTTCAGAGTGGGTGAGAGCTGACTAGCATGGGAGTGACTTCCCTGTAGTGACAATTTTGAAGTTTTGGTTTCTTTGAAAAGCTTAGAAATAGTATAAGAATATGTTTTATTTTAGTCCCAGGTGTGGGATATGGGGCTGCTTCAGACTGTCCACAGCAGCTGACTGTGATTTGCCTCGTGCTCTAGCAGGAGTGTCATTTTGCCAGCTGCAGATAGTTTCTGTGATTGTTTGATGTTTGTAATTCTGGGGAATTTTTAGAAGGTATATAAACGCTAGGGCCCTGAGAGGCAGGGTGGGCGGTTGTTAGTTGGGTTTGGTTGTTGTCACTGGTCATTGTTGATTGCAGTTTGTTAGTAGTCGTGCACGAAGAAGAAATAAGAAGAAATTAGATATCCTGAAGGTGAAGATCAAACTTGCCCCAAGGAACTTGATGCCCTTAATCAGCAAGAAGTAGTCTAAGGTCACCCCATTTCGACCCCTAACTTTATTCAGGGCTCTCTTATTTAGTGTTAGGGAGTTGGAAAATGGTGGAAAAGGGGTAAAGAAGGGTAGAAGAAAGAAGAACCCACAAATTAGCAAAGACCGGCTACAGTTCCCTATTGAAAAATTCAAATGCAACACTCTCCTATCCTTTCTCTTGTGCCTCCTTCTCACCTTCAGCCATGAGACAAAAGGAACAAAAAAAAACTTTGCTGAATCTTGGTCCCTTGACACTCAATTTCCTATCCTCCAGAACTACAAGTTTCTTTTCTTTATAAATTATCCAGTCACTGGTACTTTGTGATAGCAGAACAAAACAGATGAAAGACCATCTATGCTTCTAAACATTTTTGATGTCTCAGATACTCTCCAAGATACCTCAGATACTCTCTGCAGCTCTCCACTGTTTTCTTCCAAGTCCTTATCAAATCACCTTTAGCAGCCCATTCACAATGTGGGTTTTCACTAGCATGCATCCCACCACTCTTCCAGCCTCTACGGGGTGTCCTGTTTGAGGGCCAATTATATACTTTTAGATATTTGTACAGAACTACCCACCCTTTTGGTACCAATATCCTGTCTTAATCCATTTGCTACAAAATAAATTTAAAATCCCAGGAAAGCAACATCTATGATAGTTCTCACTTATCCCAGGATCCCTTGCACCTCATAAAGCCAGGCACATAACAAGTCACTGTGATCAAATGAATGCTGTGCTCTCTAGGCCCCAGTCCTCACCTGCCCACAGGATGGTTCAATCTGTATTGATATTACCTATTGATTCTCGACTCAAGAGGCTGGAGGTAGTGTTCACCATGCTCACAAAGTATCTGAGGACACAGCTCAGGGAGGGAGGACAGATGACCCTAATCTAACTGTTTGGTTGAATGAGGAGAGAATATAACTTTGAATATATTCTGGCCTTTGTAGTCAAATATGGAGTTCTAGGAGTGTAAGTCACTTAATCTCCCCATACTCCAGATTCTCATCTGCAAAATGTAGATATAAGACACTCTCCCCATAAAGTTCTTTCTGGAGGTTAAATGAAAGTGTAAAGCAATGCCTTTACAAAGTAGCCACTTACTTGATGCTAGCTGCTGTTATTAGAATGATGATCATTGGTGATGGGTTCTCAAAACAGATTAGCATCCCTGTGGGTGGTAAAGGACATCAACCCTCTGTCACAGGTCCTGTAAAAAGTGTGAGGTTCATTCCTTCCCTTTATGCAAAAAGACAAAGGCATGCCTCACTTGGGCTCCAGCAAAGAGCTCTCCCAGACTACCATTGGAAGCTGAAAATGGTTTCATTTTCATTCATCTTCCAGGGCCTCTTTCAGCTGATACTAGTAACAGAGCTTTAAGCATTTGATACTGGCTTGCCCTGATTCATTACCTTGGCCTCTTCCTGTATACTCATACCTCCACTGGCTGAGCTCCAGAGCTTAGCTCAGATGGTCCCCATCAGAACTCCAAGGCTCCCCAGACTAGTAGAAAGTACTTGAGTTGCTTCTTGGTGACTTCAGGTCTTGCAAAGTTATTTCCTCCTCTAATTTGCCCTCTCATTTCCCAACAATGCCAGCCCTGCAATGTCACATAGAAAGGGCCACCAGGGAATGGCTTTTAAAGGAGCAAATTGCATCAAATTCAGGGCAGTGTGAGTCCCATCTTCAGCGAGGAATTTCCCTGTTTGGTTTGGCCATCCAGTGGAGCATTAGACAGCAGTTTAATCATTATTACCAGTGCTGCGCTGTGACTCTCAGGAGAAGCACTAAACTGGAATGAAAAGGAACTGACATAATTAGTCTGACACAGTTCAATAGGGAACTATTACACCAAAGGTAATGAGCTCCAGTGATATGTTAATGTTATTGTAAGAAATTATGCCAGCGCAACAAAGTGGCTTTGGGTTGGGGTTGGGGGAAGGGGCAAGCTGGGAATTTTCCCAGGCAATAGACTAATGAAGGGAAAGAATTCGAAGAGGCTTGTAAAAACCTCTTTCTTCCAACCTCCACGTATCTGTGGTCACTTGGGGTTGAGGATCTGTTACCCAGGGTACAGGGCACGACTGAGACCATGTAGGCAGTGCTGTCACTGTCGATACAGACAAGTGGCTGGATATTTGTTCAACTAGGAAAATAAAGGATCAAGAGAATTGCTCTGAGCACTAGAAATCAATGAAGGGAGATTGTTAGAGCAGTTCCTTGTGTATCCTCAGCACCACACAGTTTAGGGATTGGTATCTGGTTGCTTTTGAGAAGCAGAAGGACATGCTCAGAAAGCAAAGACTCAGATACCCAGTTACTGTAACTCTTATCAAGGGACATAAACTCTAAAGCCTCAGCTTCCTTGTTTCTGAAGTGGGTGCATCAGTGCCTGCCTTCAAAGCTGAAGTTAAGCCCTGATGCTCCCACTAGAAATAACAGTACAGTGAGACGGGGCTAACACAATGCTGGTCTTTTGTCCTTGTACTTAGACAGGCTCTGAGGATGCTGCCAGGTACCAGAAGCTTCTGATATCAGCATCTAACCTCACAAGAAACACTGTTTGTCTTGAATGAATAGAGAGGGTTTTCTTGCTATTATTTCTCAAATTTGAATATTTTTTCACATTTTAAACACAGAATGTGACAATATTTCCCAGACTCCAAGAACTCAGTCCTGTCTTCCATGTTCATAGGAGTCCTGGCTAAGGCCAGCACAGAACATAGCTCAAGTGGAGACTTTTCCCTGGTGCAATTATTTTTAAATTGTGAATTCTCTGAGATTAAGGACAAAAGGAAGAGAAACCAACTTTACAGAAGGTAAGGCTTTTGCCACACAGCACCCCTTTTTCTCATTTCTCTCCTACTTAAAAGTTAATAATAGTAGTAGTTTGGTGGTGGTGGTGGTGGTGGTGGTGGTGGTGGTAATGGTAGTAGTTAGTCTTCAGAGCCATGGATTCTATCCACACTGGTGGATTCAGCCCATCATAGATCTGTGATATTCATAAGTGAAACACTGTTTGTCTTGGATGAGTAGAGTTTTTCTTGCTATTATTTCTCAAACAATACAGTATTAACAACTGTCTACACAGCATTTACATTGCATTGGACATTTAAGATATACACAAAGATGTGCAGAGGTTCTATGTAAACACTATTCCATTTTATGTAAGAGACTCATGCATCTGTGGGTTCTGGTATTTGGAGGGAGGCCCTGGAAATCACTTCCTGCTCCAGAAGATACACTGTCCACAATTAATCACTCTTATATTCATTTCCATTACATTGCCTCATCCTCTCAAAGCAGTCTCTGTAAACCATAGAACAGATGTGTTCTTTGCACCATTTTACAGGTAGGAAGATTGAGTAACCACAGATTAAGTGTTGTCACACAGCACAGGTTAAGCTGGACAAGTGTAAACTTTAATACCAATTTCTGGAACAAGGGATATGTTCCCGGGATGCTTCACTCTCCACATACCTCATACAGCACCCTCCATAAACCTCAACTAGGCAAGGCATGATTGAAATGAACCATCCAAACTGGGACCTTTCTTTATATCCTATAAAAGTGGAAGTTCCAGTGAAGGGAAGGGACATCAACTCACCCACAAAACCTTTAACTCCAAATTTGTCCTGCCTACAAAATATTCAGGGATAAAGATGGAGCAGAGACTAAATGAATGGCCAACCAATGACTGCCCCAACTTGAGACCCATCTCATGTGAGAAAGCTCACCCCTCCCCAACACTATTAATGGTATTCTGCTATGCTTGCAGACAGGAGCCTAGAGTAACTGTCTTCTGAGAGACTTCATCCAGTAGTGAATGAAAACAGAGACAGACTCACAGGCAAACATCAGGCAGAGCTCTGGAGTCTTGTGGCAGAGTGAGGGAAAGAATTGAGAGAGAGGGAGGGGTAAAAGACACTACAAGAAAACCTACTGAGCCAGCTAACCTGGACCCATAGGTGCTCACAGAGACTGAATCACCAACCAAAAAGCATACAGGGGCTGCATCTAGGCCCTCTACCCATTTGTAACAGATGTACAGCTTGGACTTCATGTGGTCCCTTAACAACTAGAGCAGAGAGGGTGCTGCCTCTGACTTTGTTGCCTGTTATTAGATCCCCTTCTCCTAACTGGAAGTGCCTGGTTAGGCCTCAGTGGAAGAGGATGTGCTTGAGTCCTGCTGGAACTGGGTGTCCAAGTGTGGGATGGTACCCAAGGAGGGCTTCCCCTTCTCTTGGGAAAAGGGGAGGCAGTAATGGGAACAGGGACTTGTAAGGGTGGGACTGGGAGGAGAGGAAGGAGGAGGCTACAATCCAGATATAAAGTGAGTAAATAAATAAATTAATGGGGAAAAAGGGAGGTCCTTTGCTTGCTGGGGCCATGAGTGATTTGGGAGCCAACTTTCTGTGGTCTCTTTTGAGAAAAGAAAGGCTACCCTACTCACCCCATCAATACTTCATCTTCTCAGGCCAATCTCTGCAGGCTACATAAGTAGCTCTTGCCTCAAGCATCCATAGACAGCCAACACAGCAGGGCATCCAACAGTAGGCCAGAGGCTCTCCACATGTGCGCTCTGATCAGCAACCTCAGCAGCACTCAGCACTTGTGGGATATCCCATTTCTCTGGCCCGAGAGCTGACCTGCTGAGTGTGAGACTGTGAGTGCAGCTCAGTAGGCTGCAGTTCACAAAGCCCTCCAGGGCACCTTATGGCAACAGCAGTGCAGGGACCTCTAGTCCTGCATCCTGACCTCACATGTCATGGGGTAGAGAGAAAGCGGTGAGGTCTAATTTTGACACTTTTTTTTTTTTTGCTTGCTCCCGACGACCAGTCTCTCTGTACCTTCTACCTGGCCTTACCCATAAGTCTAATCCTTCCTGCCCGGTGTGCCCACCCACACCCTTCCTCTGGAATATTCTTCTTAATGAGCAGTTCTGGAATCTCAGAGCCTACTACATTGCAACTAGGTGCAACGGAAATGGACTTCATTTCTATCAGACTCTTCCCTGCCAACCAAGGCTACCAGTGGACCTTTCCTGATTATTTAAGGGCAGAGTCATTCTTTCCACCAAAGAACTGATTTCTTTCTAAAGACACCACGTTCCAGCCTGTGAGGGAAGCATGAGTTCTTCCTGTTAGTACAGCCGGTCCCACTCACTGTGGAATAACGACAGGCCCTTATCCTTTTAGAGCAACATCACCTGCCTGCCAGGGTCCATTTTCACACCAAGAAGCCAATATGTGTCTAAGAGTAACTCTGACTCACCCAGCCTGGCCTCATTTCTTTTTTTTTTTTTTCCTGATGGAGAAGGGGTACAATTCACCCCGTTCTCCTTTGCTCACTGCATGGGTGACAGAGCCAGGAAGGGAAACAACAGGATTGGTGAGGCCACTTTCCAGTGAGGCTCTGCCTTGTTGTTCCAGTCCATATCAGCACACACTGGGAAGGGCCTCAAGGTCCCCTGTCCTTTCAGAGGACCTGGGACAGCAGAGGCCAGAGGGTTCTGAGGGTTCTGGGTTCCACTTCCCTGAGCTTTTCTTTTTCTTTTCTTTCTTTTTTTTTTTTTTTTTTTGGTTTTTGGTTTTTGGTTTTTGGTTTTTGGTTTTTGGAGACAGGGTTTCTCTGTGTAGCCCTGGCTGTCCTGGAACTCACTCTGTAGACCAGGGTGGCCTTGAACTCAGAGATCCTCCTGCCTCTGCCTCCCAAGTGCTGGGATTAAAGGCGTGTGCCACCACCGCCTGGCTCCCTGAGCTTTTCTAGACTACTCCTAATACATAGTTCATGCCAAGATCCATGGCTCCTCAGTACTCTTCATCTTCCCTAAGCCATGATAAAGTATCCCAGGATCAGAGGAGGTAGATTTCAGCAAACAAGCAAAAATTCCTGGGACAGGCCCTGCCCAGCAGTGCATGGATTTCCAGCTCATGGCTATGATCATGTGTGGTTCATGTCACAAATGCTTTCCTTCCAACCCTGATGGCCACAAGCCACAGGTGGGACCGATATCCTGTTAGCAGACATGGGAAAACCCTGGTCATGTGCTGATAACACTTTTTATTTGGATAGCAATGTCCCATAAGGGAAGAAGTCAGTTCTGGGCCATCCTCTTCCCCACTGTAGCTAGGAAAGTTTCAGTGCCCAACAGTCAACCAATCCTATAAGTCACAAGGAATCCACCAGAAGTTTCGTTCCCAATTGGTTTTCCAATGACCACCAGCAGAGGGAGCTCCCAGGAAGACCCTCCTTTGTTTTCTCCAAGCTGGATCAGAAGATGAGGTAGGACCAGTTCTTTGTCTTTAACCTCAGCCTTTTAATTGACTTAAGTCACAAATGACCAGTTAAACTGACTTAAATTGGCTAAGTAAAAAGAAAAACGTAGGCGTACATAACCAACATTTAGAAATAGTCTTGCTGCAGTTGTGACTGGATACGGGTGTTCCAAAATACACTAGCGACAAATGTATATTAAGATGTCTATCTATGCTCCAGGTAGGGTTGTTGATATACAGTCCAAACTCTGACCTCATGAAGACTAAGCCTGTGTCACATAGGATTACCACTGACTTGATGCCACATCCTTTCTGGGTCAATTCCATGAAGAACTCTGAGTCCCAGCAAATGTCCCTGAAGCACTGGCCAAGGGAGTCATGCCCCAGCCTGAAGCACTGACTCTGGCCAAAGGAGGTGGGAGTGGGGTGGGATGGAGGGGTGTTTTTCATGGTCCATTCGGACCATTGAAATGGGAGAGGGAGAGGGGTACTTGAAGATGGGATTAATACCAAAAACTAACAAACAATCTCCTCTACCTTCCTTCAGTCTGTCACTCTCCTGGCTTGAGGATTGTGTTCCTCCACAAAATGCAAGTTTCTCTGACTCCCCTTCCTCCCAGGCTTTCTCTAGAGGCAAAACAACAAGAAAGCATGTTCAGGCATACCATGGGCACTTTGCCTGTTCATTTCCCATTCTTTGTCACCTCCTTTGTCCCTGTAAATGATGAGTGCTTAAAGCTGAGTGTGTCCCCAATCCATGTGTTGAAGCCCTATTAGCCAGAGTCATGATGGTGGGAAGGAGCCCTTTGAAGGGGTATCAGGGTTAGATGGTGTCATGAAGGTGAGGCTCTTGAGATAAGAGAAGTGTTCTTTTCATAAGAGACATGAGAAGGGATGGGCAATTAGAAAGGCACAAAGAAGAGGTCATGTGAGGACACAGTGAGAAGCATCCATCTGCAAGCCAGGAATAGAGCGTAGTGCCCAGTCATACTGAGCTCAATCTTACACTTGTAGCCTCAAGACAGAGAGAACAAGTGACTGATTTCAGAGTCCCCAGTCTGCTGAATTTCTTGTGGCAATTTGAGACAAATAGGATAGTGGGATAGACTTTGACTTCTCCCTGTCTAACCCTCCACCCCCGAGATCATCTGAAAGTTAACAGGGCTCTGAGGAAGGGTGGATGCTGCTCCAAGCAGCAAGGCAGAGAGATGGTGGAGGCCAAAGAGGGATAGGGTGGTCCAGGCCCGTGTTCCCTTCACTGCAGGTTACATTGGATTGTAGTGAAGAACCCTGCCTGCTGACTCAGGAGCAGAAGCCCCAGTCTTCAGTCTTTGTTTGCTCCTGATTTGCTATCTGGTGCAAATGCAGGGGATATGTATCCTCTCTCCGAGCTTCAGTCTTCACATCCATAAAGTGGGGACGTAGAATTGTATATATACATGTTCCTTTCCAACTTAAATGACCTGCTTGTCCTCTTGAGCTGGTGGGACAGCAGCAGTAGACACCCAGATAGCACCCATTCTTGTCCATCATTCAGAGTTCTCAGAGATGGGAGCACCCATATGTCAGGAAAATCAGCATCTATTTGTCCCCACAGAATCCCCAGCATGGCCAGGGTCAAGCTGCTGATAGAATTTCTGATGCTTAGTCATACTTTTTTGAGTAAATATCATGGTAAAAAGACATGACATTTCCGGGGCCAGTCTTCAGCATTAATAAAAGATTCCAAGAACAGAATGACCTTTTCACAAAGGATTTGTAAATGCCAAAAACTACATAAAACCTCTCTTTCTGAGGCCGACAGGATTGTCACAGCTCAGCATTTATTCTGCCACATGCAAGGCTAGCTCTGCCTCCTGCCAGGTCCTTGTGATGTTGGTGAGGAGCTGAGGGGATGAAGCAGGGAAAGAGGGAGGAGAGGAAGAGGAGAAAGGGGAGAAGAATAAGAGGAGGAAGAAAATAAAGTCAGGGAAGGGGACAAAGGGAGAGAATGGGATGGAGAAGGAGCAGAGGAAAAATGATTGACAGGGTTCCAGAGCGCCATCTTGGAAATATGTGTAGGTGACTCAAGGAAGTGGATACTTCATTGAGGACCACTCAGCCACTGAGAAGATTCCTGAGTATCATGCAGCTAAGCTTGTATCCAATCTGCCACCTTATACAACCAGAACTATGAATATAGACCCAAAATTAGCTTAGAACATTGTGAGGTAGTATTTGTTTGTTGGTGGCTTATTTGTGCCTTGATTATGCAGTTTTTGAGGGTAAGCTTTGTAGATGACAACACTATATTGCAATATCAAAAGGTTGGACACACCTGACTTCTAACTCTTAGGCACTGCCAGAGCAGGGCCAGCTGTGCCAGCTTCTGCTGGCCACAAAAGGTGGATTGAGTGGGTGGTTCATGGATAGGAGCCCAAACAGCCTCTTGCTAGCTTTCATGCATGCTGGACAAAACGAAACGCAGAGTGAGAGCAGGCAGCATGATACATGGAAAGGACACACATTCTGGGATCAGGATCTCCTAACTCCAGGCTGGGCCAAGCCTGTGTCTGCCTTAAAAGGAGCCTTCCTGTTAAGATTAGATGGGTAATATTATGACATCATGAAAAAGCAGACACAGGAACATTAATAAGGACATTCTTTAGTGTGCAGCTCCATTCTTCCTTTCTGGGGGCCTCTGAGACCTTTCTGCTCTTTTGTCTTCCTCAGTGGGCAGGCATAGAACTCAGAGTATCTTTAGAAGTAGACCCTACTTCTTGAGCCAGAGAATTCATCAGCTCCTTTCCACTCCCCAAGGCAATTTCCAGGGACTCTTTGAGGGGAACATTCCATGTGGAGAATACCCTAGAAAGATGCTTCATCTATAGACAGCTGCCTCTGTGAGGCTAGAACTGGACATGATGCTCTGAGCTGACCTGGGCTGGGTTCACTGTGCCATGATGCTTGACAGATTCTAATTTTCTTTTTAAAAGACCATGCATTATACAAGAGGACATAATAATACACAGCAGACACAAGGCAATTGTCCAATTAACTAGAACAGAGTGGATCTAGTGGCCTGGTTCAGGCACCTGATTCACAGTTTTAGAACATGGTCTACAAAGAGCTTTTAGTTCAACTATGACAAGCCAAGTTTTTGGTGGGCCACACTGTGTGCTAAGCAGTGGATAACGTCACACAGAGAAGCCCTTACCGTCTCTCTGAGCCTCACGGTCATGATCTACAAGTCCTTACAAGTATCAGCTATCGTAAACCAAAAGATCAGGACATGCCAGAGGTTTGCCATTATCACACAGCAGAATGAAGACTGGAACTCAGATTCTGCCCTCTTTGTCCACTGTTCTGTAGCCTGTCCCATGAGAAGTGAATACTGAGCCAGTTTCTAGTTGTCTGAAGGTGGCTGAGAATGTCAGCTGAGTCAGTGAGAGAGAGGCAACATCTCCCAGGATTCCTTGATGGACAAGGCTCACAAGGGATGGTTGTGAACGGAAGCCTCCTGCCAAGCGACAATGGGGAGAAACAACAAATGCAGAAAGCATCAGGGAAGCACAAGACACAGACCTTACTGACTCTGAGGGTGTAGCTGTGGTAGAGTCAGGGGTCCCAATCAGTGATGACCTCATATAACAAGAGAAAGGGTAAGCTTTGAGTCCCAATTAAAGTGTACAAGATTGGAAGTCAAAACCCAAACCAGGCCCATTGGAGTGAATCTGAGGGTACAGGACCAGGAAGACATACAAACAAATCAGCAAGGGTCTCAATGTACATAGGGCAGGCACAAGCACTGGATCAAAAACCAGGGAAGGACAGTGTAGGGGCAACATAGGCAAGGGTGGGAAAGAGTGTTCTGGTCAGTCAGCCCGCCACAGGCTCCTGCTGCCCACCACAGGCTCTTGCTACCCACCACAGGTTAGGTCCATGTAAAGGGCCCAGTATAGGACAGACAACTGAGGTTCCTCATCATGGAATAAGCTGGCAGCTGAAGTGACAGTCCACATGACAGGCCAGTGGGCAGCCACACTGGGTTTGGATGCCGAAGAGTGCAAGTTTCATGCTCCCAGTTGCTCCTGCAGGGCCATCAGGGTGTCTCTGACTGTAAGGTCTGTGTGAGCTGTCAGCAGCCTGTGGCTGCCAAGAAAGCAATTGCCTCCTCTGACTCCATTAATAGGAGCTTAGTGTCGGGATCAATGTGGCTGAGAGTCCCGCTGCACTCCGCACTTGTCAGCCTGCATCTAGAACTCCAGGCTATGAGCAGCCCACGTGGCTTGAATACTTCCCTTAGGGGTCCCCAAACTTGGTTACAAAGCCTGTATGTCTCTTTTGGGTGTGGTGACCTTACTGTGCTGTGGGACTTGTCTCCTCTGAGAATGTTTCACTATCAACAGGTTTTGCTGGACTTAGTTACCTTGTCTTTCTCTCCTCCTAGGTTAGTGGTTCTCAACCTTCCTAATGCTGTGACCCTTTAACACAGTTCCTCATGCTGTGGTGACTCCCAATCATAAAATTACTTTTGTTGCTACTTTATAACTGTAATATTGTTACTGTTATGAATTGTAGTGCAAATATCTAATAAGGGGTCACAACTCACAGGTTGAGAACTGCTGCTACTGGCGTTTCTATTTCTTGATTGCCTTTCTCTCCAGGGCATATCACATAAGACACTTCCTCCATCATTACTACCCCTGTCTGCACTGGTCTTCTTTCCTCTCTTATAAGGATTCATTCGCATCACTCATCCAAGATTCTCTTGTCTGGAGGTCATTAGTTCAAAAGTTTCCCGGCTGGGTGTGGAGGCACATATCCACAGTTACAGCATTAGGGAGGCTAAACTAAGAGAATCGTGAGTTCAAGGCCAGCCTTGGCCATGTATTGAGTTCCAGAAGAAAGTGATAATGCAACATATTCACAGGTTCTGAATCATAATTCCTCCTGCCACAGTTCTTATCATTCGAAGTAAATGTGTGCCTGTCCCTACAGGGCTGCTGTTGTTCATTGACCATGGTGGGAAGATCTACTTTCTGGACCCTGAAGCTTTAGTTCTAATAGTCAAGCAGACAGTCAAAGGGTATATGTGCGGGAACTCAAATTAAGAGCTAGAATAGAAAGCTGTCACTCACACATGCACATATGCATGTGCCAGTTCATACATGTGTGAATGCATGCTGCACCAGGATTGAACAGGACACCCTGAGCCATGTTTCTATTCTACTGGTGGGCCTTCTTATCACAGTCCTGTGTGCATTGCTTCCCAGGTCTTTTCCTTGGAGTCTACTCTCCAAAGTGTCAGATCAGCATTTTCCCAAGTCACTTACCAAATTGGATTAGCTGTGGACAGGGGCCATTAAATAAATGCACCTCCCGCCTTGATTTACTGGAAGAAAACAGGATATGTTTTCCTTTCTGGGAATGTATCATTCTTACTTGTGCTAACATGTAAACACAGAACTCCTGCAAGCTTCCTGTGTAGTCAGTCCCCAAAAGGAACCCATTTAGAAACTGAGTCTCTACTGTGGAGCTAAAAAGTTACCAAGAGTTCCCTCAGTCCATGGAGGGCTGAGAATGAGGGCAGGATGCACTTCTGGGTAGGAGAAGGGCAAACACAAAGAGCCTGAGTCTCTGTGGTGGTTTGAATGAAAACAGGCCCACAGACTCGTGAGGAGTGGCCTTATTGGAGGTGTGGCCTTCCTTGATAGAGTAGATGTGGCCTTGTTAGAGGAACTGTGTTACAAGGTGGGTGGGCTTTGTGGTTTCAGAAGTTCAAGCCAGGATCAGTGTATTCTCTGTCTCCATCTCTCTATCTCAGTCTCTTTCTGCCTCTCTGTCTCTGTCTGTGTCTCTGTCTATCTGTCTCTGCCTTTCTGTCTGTCTCTCTCTGTGTCTCTTTCTCTCTCCCTGTTTTCTGAGGCTTCAGATGAGAACTCTCAGTTACTCCTCTAGCACCATGTCTGCCTGCCATGCTTACTGCCATGATGATAATGGACTAAACCTCTGAAACTGTAAGCCAGCCCCAAATAAATGTTTTTCTTTATAAGAGTTGCCTAGGTCATAGAGCCTGTTTACTGCAATTAAATTCTAAGTTTCTATGCCAAGAAGTCAAGAGCTAGAAATACTTGGATGCTGAAATAGCAAGGAATATGATGATTGACATCAACAGACAGGACGTTAAGTTCCATCTCTCACTACACCTCACATCCTATGGGATTACAAAGCATTTCCATGTCTCTAGCCTTGTGACACCCTCATTACAAGCTTGGTAAGACTCCAAGCAACAATCACCTTCCATGGGACAGCTTAAGCTAAGAGGGAACAGGTGACCTGCACCAGGTACTGACTCACACTAAGTTTAAGAGCCAGAAATGAAACAGAAGTCCACATTTCTGCCCTCCAGGGTGACTTCCTTCTTTTTCTGGGCCTCAGCTGCACCTTTCACAGTATAAACTTTTTGTCACTCACATGAGCACATTGAGGATATGAAGCAAATGACAGTGCCATCTAGAATGCTCCTCAGAGTCCACAGTTGAGTCACACGCAGACATGTCATGAGTTCTTCTGAAAAGAAGTCGTTGGACACCTGAACATAGATGCAGTTTCTGGGCAGGATACACCACTCTATCCGTAACTCCATGCAACCATATTGCCTACACTGAGCCTGCCCAAAAATGGACGTGGATAGGAGAGGAGTTCAAGAACCTCACCCACCTCCAACAAACTACTGCCCACTGATAGATTCAGAGAAATGGGTAAACACTGAGAGCAGCGATGTAATCTCCCATAAAACTCCCATGTTCCAAACCCATGGTCACCCAGATGGTCCTGGCTCAGAGGATCACACACACACACACACACACACACACACACACACACACACACACAGAGGGAGAGAGAGAGAGAGAGAGAGAGAGAGAGAGAGAGAGAGAGAGCATAAATATGGAAAAGGGACTTGTAGTTAGGAAAAAATGGGTTCATAAGGATGGGAGAAAGAAATTGTATTTTGAGAGAAAAGTTTTATTTTAACAGGAAGGGTGATATGTAGGAGGAGCTAAGGGGGAAGGAGCACCAAGAGGAAGAGATGGAGTAAGAGAGGAGAAGATGAAGTAGAGGAGAAGCTAGGTGAGAAAGAGAGAGAGAGAGAGAGAGAGAGAGAGGCATGGAGGCAAATGTTCACGTGTCTCCATCACGTGTCAAAGATAGTTTATGTATCTAAGTTGGGTATTGGGTTACACTTGTGATTGAGCATTACCATACTTATAAAGCCTTTGATTAACATTTAAAAAAATTGTATAAAAGCAAACAGGAAAAGGGGGCACAGGATAGGGGTTTTCTAGGGAGGGGAAATGGGGAAAGGGGATGACATCTGAAATGTAAATAAAATATTCAATAAAAAAAAAAAGGATGGGAGAGAGAGGAAGGAGTGTGGGAATGAACACAACCAGAATTTATGTATACATGAATATGAAAATGTCAAAAAAAAAAAAACAAATTTAAGAAGTAGAAGATCATTGGCCACTTTTACTTTTCACACACAAAAGAATAAAAATAAGGCAATGGCTGCTTTCCTCAAAGAGATAGAAGCCCTCAAGTCCAGTAGCGTGGAGGAGCTGTGCTCAGTGGCACACTGTCAGTCAGAGCCCAGGTGCCACATGTGAGTCATGTGACTTTGTGAAAGGCATCCAGGCTCAGTCCTTCCATCTATGATGGTTAAACTTAGTGCCAACTTCAGCAGGATCAGATAAGAGAAATGTCGGAGAGGTGGTCTGTGAAGGAATTTTCTAGAAGGATTTGCTGAAGAGCTTTCCCCAGAGTTGACAAAACCTTCTGGTGGAACCGCAGATAGAACGAAGCCTGAGGGGAGAAAGCATGCTGCTTGTGTGTGCGCTTTGCCCCTTGCTGGAGAGCCATTCTTCATTGACATCAGAACTTAGCTTCTCAAGTTTTCCAACAGAGACTGAAGACTGAAGCACTCCAGCAATTCTCCAGGCCTTCAGTGCCATGTTGGAACTACTGAGCCATCCCTTCCTGAAGACTGAAGAGCAAACTGAGTTCCCAGCTTCTCCAGTGTCAACAAAGTCAAGGTTAGACTACTCAGTCCATATCCTACAAGGTAATCTAATAATGTCCTCTGAGATACATATTCATTCTCCTCATTCTCTTTCTTTAGAGAATACCAGCTAGCACATCTTTATGAGAACAATAGCAGCTCTTTCAGCCTCCTGTCTCTATGGGCCTGGCGTTTCCTGCTGCAGGCCTGTACTACCCTCCTCTCAGACCATTCAGGAAAAGAGATTTTCTTCCTTCCTCTGGATGACTTCAACTCCCTCCCATCCTCAAATTCAGTTTACCAGAAAACTAAACAAGCCCAGTTCTGCGAACAAATCAGCTCAAGCAATTGTCAGACCAAATTGTCTTGTCACTCACTTGCCAGCAGGGCCTTGGAGAATCACCCGAGCCGCTAACGGAAAGGAATGATTTGTAAGCTTTGAAGCCCAGAGGAAATGCCCATGGAAAGCTCAACAGAGAGAATATCTCTGTTATCCTGAGAGAAACAGGTGGCACCCAGGTGAGGATAATTCAGGACGTGACAGTCAGGAATCATTTTACTCCCTCAGTGGCATTGCTGCAGCTGGCTAGCTGCTTCCACGTTAGTTGGGCAGCTGGTTCCTGTCAAGTGCACACATCTAGGCCTAGCTCTTGAATCCACATAGACCTACCTCTTGGGAACCCCATACATCCCCCCTTCTAATGTTTGTGATGACTTCAGAGAGGAATTGTAACATCATGTTGAAACTGTGCTAATATTACATGATTATGCTCAACAATATTATATGATTACATAATATATGATTTCTCTCAAGTTAAAATTTCTCATAGGGGCCAATGGGAAAAGCTGTTAGTCATGAGAACCTGACAGCCTAGATTTGATGCCAAGAGACCATGTCAAAAGCCAGGTATAGTGTCTCACAGCTGATACCCCAGTACTGTTACAGCAAGGTAGGAGGCAAAGGCAGGAGAATGAGCTGAAAGCTCATGGACCAGCTAGCCAAGAGCACGCGTGGCACAGTGAAAAAGAGAGACCCTGCTTCAAAAATGCTGTTGAGAGAATCCACATTTCCTCTGACCTCCATAGAGAATCATAACATGTATACATCAGCCCACACACAGACATTGTACACATACACACACACACACACACACACACAGAGAGAGAGAGAGAGAGAGAGAGAGAGGTTTTACAGGGATAGAGACAGACAGACAGACAGACAGACAGACACAGAAAGAAAACAACAGCAATAAGGAATTTTAAGTTTTTACATAGCCAACTTGAGATTATATAGAGAAACAGCTCCAGGTGGCAAGCTTGCCCCTGTTAGAATTTGCAATCCCTTGTGACAGATACACACCTCAAAGCAGGGCTTTGAAAGGTGAGTTATTATACATATAATGTATATATTAATATCCTCTGAGATTTTAGCATTAAAGGTGGATTTTTTTTAAGTATACTTTGCTGTCAATTGGGAACATCCCACTTAGCAATAGGTATTTCCTATGCCATCTGCTATGGAAATATTAAGAAATATAAACCCAGTGTTGCAAAGCCCCTCCTAGGATGTTCTAAATGGGTTTTCCATTGCCCATGTGGAGTGGAAAAGGAACTGATATTTGGGGAATTCGATGTATGTTGCTGCTGCTTGTATCTGAAGATATTCCTTACCCTGTTCTCCAACCTTCCTCTTTCCCAGCTTCTAGTCCCTCTTATGAATCACTTTCTGTTTCTATAATAAAATACCCAGCCAGATGATGCTGGTGCATGCCTTTAAATCCTAGCTGTGAGACAGAGGTGGATGGATCTCTGAGTTTGACACCAGCCTGATCCTGTTCCAGGATATCCAGGAGTACATATAGAGACCATGTCTTGAAAACAAACAAACAAAATTATCCAAGACTGAGTAACCATAAATAAAGAGGTTTACTTAGATCACACTTTTTGGGACTGAAAGTGCAAGATCAAACAGCTTCATCAGATCACCATGGTAGATGACATCATCAGCTTGGAACATGGCAGGTGACATCATCAGTTCACAACTTGACAGATGACAACATCAATTTGGACCATAGTAGGTGACGTCATCAGTTCATGACATGGAAGACAACATTATCAGTTCAACAAGGAAGTTGACATCATGGTGGGGAAAAAAGGATCACATGGCAAAATAAGAGGTGGGGTAGGAGTTGCTCCTTTTTCTAACAACTGACTCTCAAACAGGTTAAGTCATTCCATGGGATCAGTATTAACACTTCCAGTGGTCCTGCCCTCAGTAAACTAATTGGCTCTCATTTGACAATCCCTTAAAAACCTTCCACTTCTTGATTCTGTCACATTGAAGATCAAGAATCCAACACAGGTACTATGGGAATCAAACCACATTCAAATGACAGCATCCACCCCTTAGTGACTCAATCTGTCTCCAAGGACACTTATGCTTTGTTTTAGTACAGCCTCCTCTCTGCCTCCTCCATGCCTCAACCCTAATGAGTCACAAGTCAGAGAGTGTGCCCAAGGGAAATTGACCATGGGTGATTATATTTTTGCAACTTTTCTGTAAACCTAAAACCATTCAAAGTAAAAAACAAAAATATTTAGAAGTAAAAGAGCCAGCCAAAGTGATGGACCCCAAAACTCTATTCAGATGTCCCTATGGTTATGTGAGTCACAACCACACTGCATCATAGCAGGTAATAATTTTTCCCACATAAGAAAAGATCATTCCTTCTGTCAATACAACTGTGACCTTGTCTTTGAGAAAAATGACTCTGGCTTATGTTGTAAGAGGCATTTGACTTTCTATTCTGTTTGTGAATGACACCCTTTCAGAGAGCAAAGCCCCAGCTAAGATATTAAAGTTTCTTCTCTCTCTCTCTCTCTCTCTCTCTCTCTCTCTCTCTCTCTCTCTCTCT
>JANHMN010000002.1:48535513-48545676 GCA_030674055.1 Rhabdomys pumilio
TCTCTCTCTCTCTCTCTCTCTCTCTCTCTCTCTCTCTCTCTCTCTCTGTCCCTCCTTTCCTCTCTTTCTCTCCCTTTCTCTCCCTTCCTTTCTTTCTTACTTTATTCTTCTTTCTCTCTTTCTTTCTTTCTTTCTTTCTTTCTTTCTTTCCCTCTCTTTTTCTCCCCCCTCTCTCACACGCACACTCAACTACCCACAATGATGAGGGAAGAGTGCTACAGTGCATCATATCCCATGGTAGCAATCAGACTAACCTGACCCATCACCCACATTCTCTGCATCACTTGGTTTCACATCTGTCACCCTCTGTATTCAAGGATTTCACACAATAAATTCAGTGTGGACAGAATATATTTTAAAGTAAATTGTGTGTATTACACATACTTGGTTTCTTTTATTACTTTCTAATCAGCACAATACAACTATTTATATAACACTGACATCACATTAGGTACTATGAGCACTATAATGATGATTTAAAATGCATGCAAGAACACATAAAGGTTATTTGCAAATGCAATGTCACTTTATAGAAAGGATACCATAGATTATGGAATCCTAAGGGAGTCTAAAAACCAAGTTTCTGAAGAGACCAAGGATTGATTGTGTTTAGGATTATTTGACTAGCATTATAATGTACTATGTTGGCATAACCATTTGATACTATTTGAACACTGTGGATAAAATAGACATTGATACCCAATGTTTCTGAGCCTACACAGAAGCTCTATGAAGTAGGCACTACAATATCCATTCATAGATTGAAAAATTCATTCAGAGAGCAAGGCCATTTTCCCAATGAGGCATTAACGTCAGTCATAGTAGAGGTAAGCCTCTAGCCCCAGGCCTTTGTATGAATCAGAGTTTAGTGTTTTCCTCCCCAAGGTCATGCCATGAATAACATAGGCTGGCTTATACCAATGACTTAGCACTCTTTGCTAAATTGTGTTTCCAAATTATTATTAATAAGTGAGCCAAAGATAATTCTGAAGACACAAACATTAAATCAAAAAAAAAAAAAAACTTCTTAAGGAGAAAAGGCAGCAAGAAAAACTGATGTGGTGATGGAGGCAGGGCCTGAGGCAACAGCAGATGAAGCCAGATGAAATCCTCTAAAAGATCTGCTGAGCTAAACCCAGAATGTACAGGGACAAAAGGGAAAGGCTGAACCCAGAGTGCAAGGTGACTTAGGTTTTCTATTGCTGTGATAAAACACTATGAAAAAAAAAGCAAGTTTGGAGGAAGGAGTTCATTTGGCTTGTGCTTCTACATCACTGTTCATGATTAGAGGAAGACAGGACAGGAACTCACTCAGGGCAGGAACCTGGATGTAGGAGCTGATGCAGAGGAAAGGTATTGCTTACCAACTTGCTCCCATGGCTTGCTTAGCCTGATTTCTTATATAGATCCCAGGACCATCAGCCTAGGGATGGCCCCATCCATAATGGGCTGGGGTCCTCCATCATCAGTCATTAGTTAAGAAAATGTCCTACAAGCTTGCAAGTAGCCTGATCTTATGAAAGGATTTCCCAATTGAGGCTCCCTCTTATAAGATGACTTTAGCCTGTGTCAAGTTGACGTAAAACTATCCAGGACAAGGGCCATGGAGGAAGCAGAGTACATGAGGGCATGGGAGAAAGTCTGAACCTTAAGCAGACAGGAGCAAAAAATAGACAATGGGGAAAATAGACAATGAAATCACTTGCAGTAATATCTGCTTTTGAGTGTGTTAGACTCTATAGAGACTGCTCATGTTGGAAAATTCCACTTAATTCTCAAAATGATATTAGAAGATAGATTATTATATTAACCGAGATGTTTTAGTTACAATAATATTTTTGTAAAATCTAGGTTCAGTTTAAATACTAATGTAATCTCAAGCCAAGATGTTGCTTTAAGCTCCTGCTCTGAGTGCTCCCTCTGATCCCAACACAGGTGCTCACAGATAAACCGTAAATAGTAGGACTCAGAAGACAGCCACTTTCAAAGACAAGATGAATGGCTTTCCAGTCTAGAAATGGCAGAAAAAAAGGCAAAAAAGAAAGATAAGGTGAATTTCATGTCCGTAAGTTTCTAACCAAGGGTCAGGGAGAGGTGGCTTAGGTCTTTTTTTGTGAGACTGCAACAGCTGTGTTTGAGGTAGAAATTCTAATTCCAATTCCTCCCTGCGATGTGTCCCCATGTCAGAAGAAAGGAGTTAAATGTGCAATGTGCCCAGCCCAGGGCTGTGGCTATGATGAAAGGTGTGCAGCATGGAGATACAGCCTTCCTGCCAGAGCCTGGGCAGACCAGCCGAACTCTAGATTCTCTATCTTCACCTCCTTTCTCTCCTCCAAAGTACCAAAGTTTCAACTCCTAAAAGAAACCAAGTACTCCAATGGGGGTCTCAGAGGGTGGTTTGACAAAAACTATACAAGATGGATGTGAAGTGAGGGGAAATGAGGGTTATGCTTTGTCGTCTAATGGGCCATGTATCGACAGCTTGATGTCCAGCGTATCAGTAGAACAAGAGGTGGAGTCTAGGAAGGTGGAAAGATGACTCAGAGGTTAAGAGTGCTTGCTATTCCTTCGCAGGACCACAGTTCACTTCTACCTGCACCAGGCACTTCACACCACCTGTGACTCCAGCTCCAGAAGGATCTGATCCCTCTGATCTCCTCAGATTCTTCCACTCACAAGTACACAGGCACACACACACACACACACACACACACACACACACACACACGAACACATACATATACAAACACACATGCACATATGCATATGCACACAATAAAAGTAAATCTTAATAAAATAAGTGGAACCTAAGGAAAGGTTCTTAGGCTATGGAAGAAGGCTGGTCTCTTGGAGTAAATTTTTCAGGAGAGAAAATTGATAAGAAGCCTGAATCTGCCTGACCTCTAGTCTGCTCTATAGCTTCTTGTTTGGCAATGTAATCTTCCCATTTCACTATATCGTATTTTAACAAAAGAATGTAAAACAGAGGAAGTTATTTTTAAATTGGGTAGAAAATAAAAGCAGATCATGTACAAAACATGAAATTGAAGTTTCTCATGAAAAAAAAAAAGGACAAAAGACAGTGAATTATTTCTGCCAGGGCTAAGAATAAGAAGCCCAGAATTATATTCCCTGCTAAACTATCACTCAACATGAAGGCAAAATCAACACCGTTTCAGACATGAAAGACCAGTTGTCATCCAGAGAAACCAACTGAAAGTAGCAGCAAGGGTTTTGGTGAGGAGACTAGTGAAACAGAAGTACAATCTGTGAGAAACAAAGTGAAACTCAGAAATTAGTAGCCAATACTGTCTAGAATTCAGTCTAACAAGGCAAAATATGTGAACATGTAACTATAGTATGCTAAGAACTTATCTGCGGACTAGATAGAAAGCCTAACCTTTGACTTTGTCACAAACACTGACATGCAAAGAGAAGTGCTAAAAATGTAAAACCTCTCTGATAAATCCCAAAGACTACAGTGTGTAGTTTCCAAGTCAGCAAGACTGGGGAGAAATGAATACAAGTAAATTTTGTCAGTCTAACAACAGCTAAAAGACTTGGACAATAGAACTAAAGCAAACCACAAATTAAGACAGTCTTACACACTAGCAGCCAGCACAAAAACGCGAATAGATCAACCTTAGCTACTACAGATCAGATTTTTTAAAACCTAGCTGCATGGTACTTACATATGACAGAGAGAATTTGGAATAAAGAACCAGAAAAGAGAACGTGCTAGACAAACAATGGAAAATCTGGCTTAGTAATGTTAATGTGAATCAAAATGCAAAGCAAAAGTTTCAATAAGGAGTCGTTATTATACATACCGATAAGGAGAGCACACTCCACCAAACATACACAATAATCATGAACTTCTATAAATTCAAATAGCCTGTATTGAATATTGGAAGCGAAAATTGGCAGAGGTGCAGGGAGATATTGACGAATACCCAATCGTGCAGGAAAAACTTAGTGTTCTTCCCAAGAAACAGACCAAGCAACAAAGTTATGGATTATTTGAAGCACATAATTAAAAGACAATGTAATAGATAAATTTGGAGCCCTGTGTCAACCAAGCATGGGATACTCATTCTTTCCAGCCAGGGATGTACGTTATAAAACTTGACTTTGTATCAGGTCACAAAAACAGCATCAACAAATTATAAAGAAGCTATGTTTCACACACCCAGTGTGCTCTTCAACAAATGCTGAGAACTGAAAGAGAATCCATCAATTAAGGCAGCTTAAGATATGTTTGAAAACAAGAAGTACACACTCCAAACTGACATGACTGAGAAATGAATGCTCAATGGACATTCATTAGATACTTAAAGCAAATAGCAATGACCACACACATGTGAGATGTAGAGATGTGTGGAGCCTGATCAATACCACTCTTAGAGGACGTTTACCCTCAGACGTATTTGTTAGAAACTGAGAATTTGAAAAATAAGCGAGTTCTTTTTTTTTTTTTTTTAAACTCAAGAGGCTAGGACTAAAAGGTTGAGCCCAAAGAGCATTTGATGCTCCTAGAGAGGAACAAAGTTTAGCTCACAGCATCTACCTCTGGCAGCTCACAACCATCTGTATTTACATTTCCAAGGGCTCTGATGTCTTCTGGCCTCCACAGAACTGCATGCATGATCATACATACATACATACATACATACATACATACATACATACATACTACATACATATAAAAATAAAATTAAATAAGTAATAGAAAACCAAGAATGAAATAGAGTATTTGAATAAACCAGTAACACCAAGGAAATGTTGTCAAAAGCATTCTATGGTTTCCCAAGTTCATACCACAGAAGGAACATGGTCTAAGAAAGCCTAAAAATGATAGGTTCTACCAATAGAAATCAAACAGAATGTAATGTCCCTGACCTAATGAAATGAGCATACCCAAAACTCCAAGTGAACATTCTAGATAATAATACTTCAGCATCTTCCTCAGTCAAATCAGAAAAAAAGATCAGAGTGGCTGTACTTGGCAGTAATTTTCAAAATTGTCAGGAGGTCTAAACTAATGTGTAGAGAGTAAGGACCAGAAAAAGAAGAAATAAATAAAAAGTTGTTTTATTATTTTTAAATGATAGGTTTTACTGCACAGAAAAATCTACCTAGATGTTGATGAGTGAGTGACGGAATGAATGAATGAATGAATGAATGAATGAATAAATGAAGTTCAGCTTGGTCCTACTAGTTCAAGAACAAACACACAGAAGAGTTCCTGTTCCCTGGAGCTTAGAGTTCAGAGATTAACTGACCCACTTGTCATATGACATATGTTTGCCTCTCAGAAGCCAGGGAAAGTGTTTTTGGAGTTACCTCCATTTAAAATGGTTACAGCATTTCAACATGGGCATTTCTCATGAATGTTGGTTTTTAAACACTGCACTCAAACATAACATGCCAGTTAGTAGATTCCTGACTCCTCCTCACATTTGCCTCTTCCTAATCCCCACAGGGTAAGATACTGCATTCTGCAATGATGCAGTCTCTGCTGAGTGGGCATCAAGCCTCAGGGCTGAGAGACACCTGCTCTATTAAGGGATCCCCAATCTAGTGCCTCCCACACACATGCCATTACTGTCGCTCAGTCAGATTGACAAGTGAGGCTGACAGCCTTCCTGTCTGAGTCTGAGAAGGTGGGAGGCAGAATTGTGCCTGGAACCATGTTCCTGCCAAATGAAGGGGCTGATTGCTTCCATAACTGGTGCAACCCTGGATTCCATTCAGCTGAGCCAGTCCTTTCTGGCTGACTGTGGCCCTGTAGAAAGCTGTCTTTTCTGAAGGGATTCCCAGTCCACAGGGCTACCATCTTGTCACTTTCTGGAGAGTAGCTGCCCGTACACTGATCTGGAGTCAGCCATCCTTCTACTCTTGCATTCTTACTTTATGTTTATGGAGGCCAACTCATGCTAACCTTAGAAGAACAACACATCTGAAGCCATATGGTGCTGTACATACATAACCCCAGCCCTGTGGAAGCTGAGGCAGGAGGATCACAAGTCTACTCTGTGATATGTAGTATAACCTTGCCTCAATTACTTAATTAATTGAAAGAACATCCAGAGTTCAAATTCTCACTTTTCTGCTTAGCAGCTATGAGTCCTTGGAGATGTCTCATCGCCCTCACTCAGGCTTCCGTTTCCTCTACTGTGAAGGCATTCAGAACACCTGCTCCCAGAACTCATGGAACAATTAAATGGATACAATCCCCGTAATGTACTTGGCACAGTGCCTGGGACATTCTGTGTTCCCCGTAAAAGGCCATAAACCAACACACCACCAGTGGTGTTCAATAAAGACAGGTTGTAGGATGTGAGACTGAATCCCAAAAGATGCAATTGTTTTTTTCAGGGAACAGAAAGGTTTGTTAGAGGATACACCACTGAACAGGACCTGGGAAAACAAATCTTTGTAGGGCTAGGAAAGGGGTGACATTGTGGACTGAGAGAGTGTGAGAGTGTATTGGTGTTAAAGACAGCGGAGTGTGGCAGGTAAGTACAGGACAGGTAGAAAGACACTCACAGTTTGTACAGGTAACTAGAGCCCAAGTTGAGAGTTACTGTGCCATGCAAGTGGGCACATAGTGAGGAGTCTTTGCTATCTCCAGAAGAGCACAGAAAGTATGGAACCTGCCTGGAGTCCTTGATCTCTAGTACTTTTTAGCCTCCCTTCCTTTTCTGCTTAGGCTGTGAGTTCTCTGAAGGTGGGACTGCTTGGATCCATCTCCTGATTCTCAGGAACCCACATGTGGCCTAGCTCAGTGCTTGGTGAGTGAATGGGTTATAGCTTTCCTTGCAAAGGACCAAAAGCTCCACCCTCATCCTAGCCATCTCTCCCCACAAGGATGGATCAGACCCAAGGACAAGAATGAGCATGCATCTTATAAGTGGGGAATGTGGACACCCACGTTCTGGACTGATCCTGAAGGAGGACCTTCGGCACTGAAGCTCTGATCCAGGCTATCAGGTGTGTGTATAGACCTGCAAGGATACCCCTCATCCAGCTCTTGACAGGTCTCCTTGGGTGTTTTCTTTGTGTGGATGGAGTAGAAGTTTGTGTTCTTGTGTGTATATATATACATATATATATATATGCATATATATGCTTGTACATATGTGTACGGCAAGTATCTTCCTCAACCACTCTCTACTGCACTTGATTTTGTTTGGAGGCAGAGTTTCTTACTGAACCTGAAGTACAGATCCACTCAGACTAGCTGACCAGAGAGCTGCAGGGAGCTTCCTGTTTGTTTCTCTTTGTGCAGGGATTACAGATATACACATGATGCTCACTTTTCTGCTGAAGATTGGAATTCATCCTGCATAGCAGAAATTTTGTGGACTGAGTCATCTTCCCAACCTTTATTCTTGTAAGTCTTGGGCCTGGCATATGTTTAGCACTGCATTAAAATATTTTCTCTTAAGTTCTTGTGCCATCAAGATTAGAGACTGCAGAGAGCATGTGCAGACATTGTACGGTCCTTGTGGAACCCAGTCAATAGCTCTGGTGTCTGTGAAACAGCCAACTTTTGGAGCAAAGTTCCAAGATGAACACCAACTGGCATTTTTCTTGATAATAAAGCGAAAGGGAAAGACATACATATTAGGACTTCATTTCTTTATTAACATTGTGAGCTCCTCCTTGGCTAAACTGAAAGAATAGCTTAGAATTCCTGCAGGATATTTTCTTTGCTCATTATATAATTACTATAAATTTTCTGATTCTTGTAAGTTTTTATTTGCTTGACTAATATTTCTTCATTACTTTCTTTTTAACAGTATTAAATTTATTTATGTGTGTGTGTGCTTGTGTGTGTGTGTGTGTGTGTGTGTGTGTGTGTGTGTGTGTTTCTCTCTGTCTGTGTACATGCCATTACATGGCATATTTGTGAGGTCACAAGTCTATTCTTCCATCATGTGTGTTCCAAAGATCAAACTCAGGTTACCAAACTGGGTAGCAAGCATCTTTCTTTACCCACTAAGTCGTCTTGCCATCCCATTTTAAATGTGTCTATTAGTGTAATAAATCAACCCTTGATTCATTATATTTGCCAGTGTCTCTGGTATACCAGTTCCCATTGGGGTGAACTGCAAGCCACTAACTGGATACCTTCATGCATGGAGCTTAAAGTAATATGCAGTAGAATGTATTATACCGTTTTTTTTACTATTCAGAGATAATACATATAAATAAACTCAAGCACATAGGCAATAAGACCTAGCAAAATAACCAGGGACGGGGTGATGAGTTTTAAGTATTTATTACTGTTGTTTTAAATGTGATTTATTTACTCATAAGTTTTCATAATATAATTTTTAGTAATGGCTATGTTTAACAGTTGGATCAGAAAAACTCTGAAATTTACTAATGAACTCTCCAGAGCTGATATGAGCCAACTCTGCATTCTACAAGGTGCAGCTGTTTTCATGATTCTAGTTTGTCTTTTGCTCCTTGAGTTTCATCCACCAATCACACTGTTGGCCCGCAGTGACTTCAGACCCATCACCAGGCACAGAAGCAGTGAGCCACTAGAGGTCTTCCCAGGTCCCGTGGTCAATATATGGTCTAGTGCTTGCCATGTTCTCCTTCTGCAGAACTCAGATGTTTCTGCTCCAGTGTGTTAGTGCTGATTGACACAGAGATAAAGAAATTTCTTGAAATGAAAGAAGACACTGGTCACCCCTGTAGCAAGCTTCAGGTGATTATGTCCATTTATCAACCACCACAGGGACCTGAGTTTAATCCTCGTCACTCTTGTTAAGCAATTGGTGCAACAGCATATGCTGGAAGGCAGAGACAGTGGAACCATTGGAGTTTGTTAGACAGCTAGTGTAGCCAAAGAGTGCACTTCAGATTTAGTGAGAAGTTCTCTCAAAAGATAGGATGGAGAGCAACTGAGAAAGACATCTAACACTGAACTCTGGTCTACACACACACACACACACACACACACACACACACACACACACAGTTGGTGGTGTTGAGAAATACCTTGATTCATTCAGGAATCTAAATCAGCAAGTGCCCTGCCCCAAGCCATGTATGTAAAACTATCACAGTGTGCTAGACCAGCTTTCAGCATCTGTCCCAGGTAGCAACAGTAGCACAGACAGCTGAACCCTACCTGATAGTAGGCAGGTCATATCTGCAGTTATTTTCAGCTCAAGACTAAAGAAGCAGCTTGTCTAATTGACTTTTTAAACTGAGTCTGCCCCAAGGTTTTTTTTTTACACACATGATCCAAAAATCACCAAATCTTTTAATTTACTAGAATTACTCTTTAAAATATGATAAGTGATGGACTAAGCCCATTCTGATTTGAAAGTAGAAAGTGTGGCCAAATTCATACTTACAAAGCTAGTCATCAAAGTTACAGAAACTCAACTCACTTCTGAATCTTTCCCTGTTGAGCCTCCTAAGTCTATTTCAGAAAGGTTGAGTGTGCATTACTTTTCTGTTGCTGTGATAAAATACCACGGTTAAAAGCAACTTATAGAGGAAAGAGTTTATTTTGGCTTTATGGTTCCACAGGGCTAAGTCCACCATAACAGAGAAGCATGGCTCCAAGCACTAGAAATGGCAGCTGGAGCCAGGATTTGAGAGACCCTAACATGCACCAGACCCTCATTTCAATCACAGTGCAAACCAAAGACAGCAGAAGAGCACCAGTCCTCTGCACTATGCTGGCATTGGGCTAGAATCTTACTGCAATAAGCAGGGCCTCCCACACCCCAGAGGCTCCTTTGTCCAGATACAACTCTGCTCTCTCTACACAAATAAGTCATCAGACACCGGATCTCCTTAGCTTCTGATGGTCAAAAGTATTAGAGAAAGTCTAGATTTTTATCACTGAGCAGATGGTCTCTTTCTGGGGTAAGGAACATCAAGATTCTTCTAAGTGTCATCTGGGGTGGTCAAGGATAAGGGGCCTGGATGTCGTTCTGAGATTTGCTAATTCAAACCCTCCCATCTACCCAGCAAGACATCTGGACTCAAGGACGTCATCCACATCTCAGCTTCCAAGACAATGTGGGGAACAAGGTGCAAGAGTCATGAACTTTGCAGTGAGCCAAACCTGAGCTCACTTAGTCTCTCTCTCTCTCTCTCTCTCTCTCTCTCTCTCTCTCTCTCTCTCT